>OX637533.1:40082804-40335304 GCA_951800035.1 Linnaemya tessellans | reverse complement strand
TCGTAATGGGGCCAAGTGGCTCTTGCCACGAGACAGTTAGCCACGCTTCCCCACCTAAGTTGAGCTAGTTTGTATGATTCGCTTTGAATCAGAAACTTGCATCGCGCTAATGGAATGCCAGTGAAGTGACTGATCATTGAACTGTTCAATTCAGTCCCTTGTCTGGCAATCTCATCCGCAGTATGGTTGCCTGGACATCCAGAATGTCCCGGCACCCAAACCAGTGTCACCCTCGAATGTCTCGCTATCTCGTTGATAGACAGTCGGCATTCGACCACAGTTTTTGATGTACTGTACACACCACTAATAGCAGAGATGGCTGCCTTGCTATCGGTAACAATGAAGATATCATTCGATATCCTATAGTACCTTAGCCACCTCGCTGCCCGAGTAATAGCAGAGATTTCGGCCTGTAAGACAGTACAACCGTCCTGGAGCCGGAATGGAGATCTAACATTGAAGTTCTCCACATAGAAGCCTCCGCCCGTTCTTATTCCCCTTTTGGATCCGTCAGTGAAAACTCTAACTGAATCCTCGGGAAAGGTAAGCCTGTCCACCTGTTCCCTGTCAACGACAATGGAACGGAAAAGTCCACCAAAGAAGGGTCTTGGTACACAGTAGTCAATGTTGGCATGGATTTCCGAGTGCTCTCTTAAAATCCTAGCATGCCCATAGTCAGTCCTAGTCCATGGACATACTGTATTCAACCTGACCGCTGAGAAAAGAGCCAGTTGTCTGGCCAGAATGTCAACCGGGAGCCAGTTTAGCATTGCAAAAATTGCTCCCGTTGGTGTAGATCGTAGTGCGCCTGTCATCAGTCTCGCTACGACCCGAAAGACTTTTTCAAAGGTTCTGCGATGAGCCTGCTTGTCCATCGCATTCCACCAAACCAATACCCCGTAAAAGAGTACTGGTTTAATAACAGCCTCAAGGATCCAATTGATCCCCTTAGGGTTGATACCCCATTTGAGGCCTACTGCCCTTTTGCATGTATAAATAGCCACTAAGGCCCTTTCCGCTCTCGCCTGTATGTTCTGATTCCATGATAGCTTACTATCCAGAATCACACCCAGGTACTTGGCGGTTTTAGATAGTTCCAAGGAGGTGCCGTTAAGCTTTGGGTGTATAAAGCTATCGGTCTTGTACCTCCTAGTGAAGAGCACCAACTCAGTCTTGGCTGGGTTGATGCCGAGCCCACAGCTGACGCTCCACCTACTCAGCAGAGCCAGCGCAGACTCCATACACTGAGATATGGTATCCAAGTGCTTACCCGATATCGCCACCGCTACGTCATCCGCGTACGCGACAGTCATAATCTGTCTGCGTTCTAGACTTAGCAAAAGCGAATTAATGGTCAGGTTCCACAACAGAGGTGACAGAACACCTCCCTGTGGAGTGCCCCGATAGACTGCCCTATACTCAGTGACATCCCCAATCGAGGCCCTGACTACCCTGAAAGTTAGTAAGTTTCTAACAAACCGGCATAAATTGTCATCAATCCCTACCGCTGCCATCCCATTGATAATGGAATCGGGGTTGACATAGTTGAAAGCACCCTCTATGTCCAGAAAAGCCCCCATAGTAAATTCCTTATACTCAAGAGATTTTTCTATGTGGCCCACTAGAGAATGTAGTGCCGTTTCCACAGATTTGCCTTTAGTGTAGGCGTGCTGTGATTTGGAGAGAAGCTCATTCGGAATGGTCATTCTCAGATGAATATCAATTACTCTTTCTAAAGTTTTGAGTAAAAAAGAAGTAAGACTTATCGGTCTGAAGTCTTTAGGCTTAGTGTGTGACGTCTTACCCCCTTTCGGGATAAAGACAACCTTGCACGTACGCCAAAATATAGGTATATAAGCCCTCCTAAGGCATTCACTGTAAATTACCGTGAGCCAAGGTAGGACAATGTCCGCATTTCTCTGTAGATCCGCTGGAATTATTCCATCTGGTCCCGGAGACTTGAACGGATCGAAGCTGTGTACAGCCCAGCGGAGCCTATCCATATCCAATGGAGTTGTGACTGTGCCTGTCGCCAAGCTGCCATCGGCAGTGCCTGTTAAAGGTGCCGCCTGGCTGCCAGGAAAATGAGTGTCAAGTAGTACGCTTAGCGTCTCTTGACTACTCATGGTCCAGTTACCACAGGGTTTCTGTATGTAGCTGGGTACAACCGGTGCGGTTGATAGCATCTTACGCAGCCTGTTGGTTTCAGATGAACCCTCCACATTACTGCAGAAAGCCCTCCAAGACCTCCTTTTTGCGTTCCTGACAAGATTCTTGAAGCGATTCACGGAGGTTTTTTATGCCGACCAGTCGCCTGATCGTTTAGCCTCGTTGAATAGCCTACGACATTCCTTTCGTGAATGTGCAATTTCCGGGCTCCACCATGGTGGTCTGGCCCTTCCCCTGCAAACCGTTGGTTTGCAAGCCACATTAGTAGCACAGCGGAACGATTCACTTAGAATCTCCACAGCAGAGTCGATGTCCCCAATATTTCTAATAGTTGGAGACGTCGATAAGGAGTTGCAGAGTACACTGTTCTGTAGCTCCCAGTCAGTCTTCTTTCTGTTAACTATAGGATTTAATCTACTTACACCTAACCCTATGCTGAAGTCAATATAGCGATGATCGGATAGGGAGCAGTCATCCGCAACCCTCCAACCGCTAACCAGATTGGTGTGCTCTGCACTAACCAATGTTACATCTAAAACCTCTCTACGATTAGACACAATAAAAGTGGGTTCTGAACCCCTGTTGACAATTTCAAGATTATTATTTAAAATGAAATCGAAGAGACACTCACCTCGCTCGTTAGTATCGCTACTAGCCCAGGAGATGTGGTGTGAGTTGGCGTCAGCACTTATTATTATAGGTGTCCTCGTGCTTATCGCCCTTGACACAATGCCACGCACCTTGCCATTTGGTGGACTGCCCTCATGGTCATGCGCCATATAGCTCGAGACCACCCAAACCGTACCGGACGGGGTCTCCAGAGCAGCTGCTACAGTATCCCCATCACTGAAATCAGATAGGATAAAGATACGCAAAGAGTTTTTAGCCAAGATACAAGATCTAATATTACCTGTGCCTTTGGCAAACAATAGCTTGTAGCCCTTTAGTGTCAGTCCATGAACCCGTCCTTGGTGGACCCAGGGTTCCTGGACCATAACCAGCTCCTCCTTCCTCTCAACCACCCGGAGGAGCATCGCAGCGGATGCTGCTTTAGAATGGTGAAGGTTTATCTGCGTCACCTTCACCATCATGTAGCGCAATTATGGTGGTGTTGGCGTCCTCTTGGCTGGATTCCAAGAGGGCGTCAGTGTCCTCATCCGCGACTGCCATCCGTTCAAAGAAGCCACCCACCATGTCTGAGATTGAGTGGGTGTCCTCTTGCCCGCATGAAGCTGCGTCCGACACACCAGCAGCAGCGCAGTCAACAGCGCCGTTGGCAGCGTCATCCCCTCGGTTGCGGTTCTTCCTGACATCGGTCCGGTAGAGGCGCAACAGAATCGTACTGAAACAGTAAAAGATTTTGTTGCCCCTCTTACGGATCGGTGCCAGAGATTCTTTGTTAAGAATCAGAACCACCTCCCTTCTAGACCTCTCGGGTGCATTCACCTTAGCTACCCTCCAGTCATGGGTGGGTAGATCCGGGTTACAGTCCTTAAGGATCTCAAGGATCTCCTTCGGGGAAGAAGGTTCAGCAGGAATTATGGTCAAGGCTCTTGGTCTTCTGGGTATGTCTTCCACGGAAACCACATCCAGCTTAGAGCCTTCCCACACCTCGCCAATAGCTTCGATGGCCTTCTTTAACAGAGACGCTGAGCGTTCATCCGTGCAGGCCATCAATTTAACGCCGTGCTGGTGCCAGCCAGCATCGACGCATTGAGGCGGCGGTCCCGGATTCTCCTTGCGGATCTTCCAGAACACTCCCGCCAGTTTTTGGTTGACCAAGTCCCATCTGGCATGGGAAATGGCACCGTCTGATGCATCCCTATCGATTATGGCCCTTATGAGCTTGCCTTTGGCGATCTCACTAAAGGTGCCTTTCGAAGGGATGTTCTTAGGACGTTTTGCCCTAGAAGCCCTAGCTGCATCGTTCTCCTCTTCCGAACGTTGCCGTTTAGGCGCCGCAACCGTGGCAGGTGCGGGGGAGGAGTTTATTTGCAGCCTCGACATATGAGCCTGTGCCCACTTTAGAGAGGCTGCCTGCTTTTCAGAAAGCTGGTCAGCCGGGATCGCACCGAGGTGCGAAATGGTTTTTAAGGCGGAGCGCCTCGCATCATTGGCCCTGCGTGTAGAATTTTTGCGCGAAGGATTACTGTTATTGCCGGGATTAGCAGTGGGTGACGCAGTACTGTGGCTAGAGGTAATCCTCTTTGCCTTTTCCTGCGCAATGTGCGCTTTGGAGGCGACGGGTTTGGACGGCTTAGGCCTTTCCATTCCCTTCGCACCAGAAGAAGGGGTTTTTACCGTTTTACCGGTAAGGACCTGAGCAGCTTTTGAGGTACTTGGAGCGAAAGACAGAGGTACCTCGCTGCTAGTGCTAGGGCAGCCACCCGTTGCCGGGTGTTTTGCCCCTTTTTCAACAGCAATCAGCCCGGTTAATCCAGGCTGATTGCCCACCACGTCAGTAGTCCGCAGACTGGTCGGGCCTGATGTGGACACCCGGCCAGCCTGAGCAGCAGTAGCTTTCGATTCACCGCGGCCTGCTACTTGCGCCGCGGGAATAGGGTCCCCGGAGATTGTTAAGCCCCTAACCGGGTACGTGGGGCTTGGCTTTTTCTTTTTCATTTCTTGGTGGGTTTAAGGTTGCATTTTATACCTACTGCCAGGTTAAAAAGCTGCCGACCCACCTGGATACAGACGCAGACCATCAGCCGCCCCAATTGGGATACAGACGCTGATGGATTTGGACATGGTCCCTTGGACCGAAAAACGGACTGACTCGATAGCCGCCCCATGGGGAAAAACAGACGCTATCGAGTCCGGGAAGGGTGATTCTTGGACGGTACTTAGTTGTTGGCCACTCTGGCATGGGTGACCCTACCAGGGGCTACTGATATCAGCTGCCCCCGCCAGTACAGACCAGTCAACTAGACCTAAGCCTCCACATCGCGACAAGATGACCACCCGGCGTGGAGGCTGATTAGGGTTACAGCCCTGATAATTGCGTTGGTTGTAATGATTCATGCTATAATTTTCACATCATACGACTGGAACAATAATTACCGCTGTTGCGTTGCTGATTGTCTCCACGTTGATTTGGATGGTTCTGCCGCTTACGACCAGCATCGCACGATTGACCACCACCGCCATGGTTAGACTTATTTTGATGATTCTTATGATGTTGCTGCTGAGGTTCTAAGTTCACTCGTTTGCTGTTTCTTGGTGGCGAAACAGATCTACCTCTTTTTCTTCGTGCTTTGCAGCTGCGCTGAAAATGACCGATTTTTCCGCAGTTAAAGCACTTAGGCTTTTCTTTGGTAGTACTTTCCGCCAACAGTTGTCGCATTGCCTCCTTAACACTAGCGACTAGGTTGTTATCCTCCTCAGACAAAACCTCCATATTCTGCACCTTACATATCTGTGGATTGCAAACCATCCTTGCAGTCGCCTTGAGCCAGCGCAAATGAAACTGTCTCAGCGAAAGTGAATTTCTGCGTTGCGAACACAGCCAGTTTAACATCAGAGTCGCGAATGCCGTTAACGAACACCTCAGTTTTAAAGTGGTCCAGGAACGGGTGACTCTCGCCTGGATATGTGAGCTGCACTAAACGCTCGATTTCCATTGCGAAATCTTGTAGAAACTCGTTATGCTTTTGAACTCTACATCGCAATTCCATTCTGTAAAAGTCGCGCTTGTGCTCACCACCATACTTGCGCTGCAATGCTGCCATTATTTCATTATAGTTGTTTCTGCTGCTTACTGCCCTTTCTTCAGCATCCCATCCATTTCTGCTAGCAACCGTCTCGAACTGGAATCTAAAGATGCCCAATGGTACGCTGCCGTCAAAGCATGGCGCTTTTATTCGCGCAGAAACCTCCGCAACTGCTCGTACTGTCCCGCCACTACGCTCGAGGTTATGCACTTTGTCCTCTAGAGCATGAAATTTTTCTTCGAACTCTTTTGCATGCTGTTGTTCTAGGCCACCGCTTTCTAGATGTTGGACTCTATCTGCCAGCTCTGAGAATTTATTCTCAATAGAATCCACCCTCCTATTAATGGCCTCAGAAACCTCTACCAGAGTCTCGTTCGTGGCTCTATTTGACTCCGACAGTTTTGTTTCCACTCCCAGTATTTCGGCTACAAGCTTCTCAGTGCTGATTTCTGAGTTCTGTTTAATTGCAGTTATTTCGGCTACAAGCTTTTCACTGCTGGCTTTTGAGTTCTGTTTTATTTCGGTTTGTGCATCATTGATTCCTTTTATCTGGATCATCATAGCAGCGAACATTGAATTTATGTCCATGCTGCTGGTCGTAGCAGGAGGACATACCTCTACATCGTCTTTGTCCTCAAACTCGTATGTCCCTATGTCCATGCCGCGATTCTTAAACTCATCTATCAGCCTCTTCTGCAGTTCATCCTTGTTACCTGCTGTTGGCAATTCCCGCTTACTAAGCTCCTTTTTTAGCTGTTCAACTTTTAGCTCATCAAATTTCATAATTATTTTTTTTTAATGTCCTTTTTTTTCCTTAAATTCAATGTCCTTTTTAATTATTTTTGCAATCCCACTTCTGACAACCAATTGTTACGTTTTTAGACCTTTTCGTAAAAACGCTTTTTACTTATCCTTCAAGGATTCGTTTAATTGCATCAAATTAAAAACAGACAATTAACTTTAGAAATATAATGCGGCAACACTTTATTTACTACTTTATTAACACGAGTATTTGTACTACTAAACACTTAGCGATGTAAACACGTCTAGATTTAAAATCACACTGATCCCGCTTATTACTGGCAGCGACTTTATATAGCAAAATGACATCGTCTGGTAACTTCGCGAAGCATCTGGTCATGGTTGTTGTTGATTGTGCTTTACTTAACATGTAGCTATATACGTGTGTTTGTTTATATGACAATGCTGTCTTGTGTGTTTTGTTTATTGCAACTATGTGTGGTTGTATGTATGAGTGTTCTGTGTGTTGCGTAGTTTTGTTTCTTCTTGTACTATGTGGGTATGTTTATGTGTGCATATTTGTGTGTATGTTGCTGTGTATATTGGTGTACATGTTTAGCTTTTGTTAGCAGCGAATACTTGCGTACAAGATCATTAAGAATAACAGCATCATCTCTTAGCATTGATGTTGCTAGGTTTTTTGTTGTTGTTATTTACACTTCTTATTGCACAGCCTCAAATGATCTTGTATATTCTCGAAGATGTATCCGGAATATTCCACTTCCGTTAATTCAAATATTATCTGCTTTGTGTTTACCAGGGTTGTAACATTGTGACAACTTGAGATGATTTGGCAGTGCTGCCAAGTACATATATCCACATTGTCGTTATATTTGAATCTATTTTTAAACTTTGTAACAATATATATACAATATATATATATGTATATATATATATATATATATATATATATATATATATATGTATATATATATATATATATATATATATATATATATATGTATATATATATATATATAGATACATATTACATATATAGATAGATATATATAGATATATATATATATCTACATATATATATATATATATATATATATATATATATATATATGTATATATATGTATGTATATATATATATATGTACATATATATATATATATATATATATATATATATATATATATGTAATATATATATATATACATATACATATATATATATATATATATATATATATATTTATATATGTAATATATACACATATATATATATATATATTTATATATATATATATATATATATATATGTATATATATATATATATATGTATATATATATATATATATATATATATATATATATATATATATCGTGGTCGTTTTTATAAAATTTTATTTCGTTATATACATATGTATATATATATACATATATATTAATCCTTTCCTAAATTTCAGATATTTTTCCAAAGCAAAGTATTTTGGACTTTGAAAAAAGTGTAAGGAAGGCGGTAGAACGTGCGCACCACAGGCTAAAGCAAAAAAAGTATGTTAGGCAAAAAAAAATTAGTTAAGTTTGTATATATGTATGTATCAGAATACTTCAAAATCACGGTTTTTCTTGATTTTGTTCAGCACAAAAATTTTTGTTCATTTTAAAGATTAAAGAAAAATTCAATGATGATTAAAAATCATTTCATTCTGCTGTATACATCAAATTCTGATTATGAGTAGAATTAACAAAAGCATTTTATGAGCAAGATCGCACAGGCAAGAGAAGAGCTTGTAGTAAATTCATCGTGTTCAAACGCTCTTTTTCTCATTAATTCACACAACATGTTTGAACCGATCGTCTGTGTGACTTGAGCAATATGATATACGAACAATGCAAACAACATAACCAATTCAACATTGATACATAAGTGGAGGTACAGGCTTTATTTGAATTTGTTCATTAAAAACAAAGTTAAGGGAATACACATGGGCAAATGCACGGTGGTTTATGAAATTTTTTTTTTACAAAATGGAAACAAATGAGAGTGTGTGGACAAGTTTGATCATTTGCAAAAAAGGGTTGTCTTTTGTTTTTACTTAAAAATAAATGTTCTATTTTTTATTAATTGTACTGTTTTTGTATCATGATACACTAATTACACTGTTCTCGAATTTGACACTTTAACCAACAAGCAGGAGACCCAGGTGCTAACCGCTTTTTAGCTCTAATTTTCTTAAATCTTAAAATCTTACAAGCGGTCCAAAAATCTTGCTTAATAACACAAATATTTAAGTAATAATTTTTAACATGTGGTCTTATTTTATAACAAAATAAATTTAAAAACTATTATTTATTTGTTTTTCAATATTTCTATATGCTCTGGATATCTTCTACTATAAAACTAAAATTTTGTTATTGTTAATTTATTATAATCAATTGTTATCCTGAAAAAGATATCCAGAGGATATCGAAATATTGAAAAACAAATAAATAATAGTTTTTAAAGTTATTTTCTTATAAAAGAAAACCTCATATTAAATATTATTACTTAAATATTTGTATTATGTTTATTATATTTTAGTTTTAAATATTTTATTTTTTTTTTAAATCGTTTATTCGACACATTGTCTCAATTAAATTAGTGCTTTGTGTTTGTTATGTGGTCAAGTATGTCTATATGCCTGTATTTCATTGGTTCTTACACCAAATAATCAGTAGACTTTTTTTTATGATTTTGGAATTAGGTTAAAGTTGAAGTCGTCGTGATTCCTCAAGCGACATGGTTTAATGGAGAATAGCAACGTGTGGAGCAAGGGTGATCTGATAACAATATAAGGTGTTAAAAGATAATGTGCAGAAATTGTCCCAGTAAAACTATACATATGTGGTGGCTATGATTTAGATGACTCCAATATTTGATTTCATAATTAATTACTTTGCATGATACTAAAGAGTAAATATACAAGTACTTTGGTTATTGTGTGGTTAAGTTAATATATCATATGCATATGAAGTGAATATGAAAGATGCTCCTAGTAAAGCAGCAAAGAAAGCTGGTAAAACGCAAAAAAATATTAACAAGAGCTACAAGGGAAACAGATTTAAACAAAAGGAAAGTTATGCCATCTACATTTATAAAGTTTTGAAAGAGTTACATCCGGATACTGGAATCTCATCAAAGGTCATGAATATTATGAATAGTTTTATTTATAATATTTTTGAGCGCCTTGCTGCCTCAGCATCACGTTTACCTCACTACAACAAGCGTTCAACAATTAGCAGTCGTGAAATTCAATATGCTGTCCGCCTACTGTTGCCTGGTGAATTGTCTAAGAATGCTGTCAGTGAAGATACTAAAGGCGTAACGAAATATACCAGTTCCAAGTAAATGCCAATGAATGTTTATTTAAAAAAACAAACCAGAAAGAAAACACAAAAAGCCCTTTTCAGGGCTACAAAATGAATTTCAAAAAGAGGTTGCCGATTTTGTGTCTACAAAAAATAAAAAAAAATTCATGTTATGATATAACCAAAGTATATCTATATCAAGTAGTCGCAAAAGTACAACAATACAAAATTACAAAAACCACCGTACATTTTGTTTGTGTAAATTTAATATCTTATGTCAGAAATTTTCTTTTATTTTATTTTGTTTTGTTCACAATTATTTCCAAAAATTTAAATACTTTTCGCATAGAACTTTTTTAAAACAATTTATTTTTGTTACTTTTCTTAAACAATACACTTTTTCACAAAAATCTTTTCCACAACAATTCTTTTTTGCTACTTTTGTTGAATTAATAATGTTTTTCACAATTTTATAAAATTATTTTTTCAACGAATAAACAAATATGGCTCGCTACAAAAGTAAACAAATTTTGACATACGTTCATGTAGAAACTGAAAAAAATTTTACTCAGCTGGGCTCTTGCATATACTTGATATAGAACGCAGGTGAAGAAAACAAGATGCCACATTTTTTGGATTTAACAAGATTTTTTGTATGTATGTCATATAAACAGATTAACAGCTGATATATATAGTTTTAACAAGATTTTTTGTTTTGTTTACAATTTCGAGAGAGAATACGCAAGCACGTGCGTTCATGGGAGCATATATGCCATGTATTTATGGGGGTTGTTTTAACTATTTGCTTATAGCTTAAAAACCACACGTTTGCGGCTAACGCCACTACCTGCAATCGAAAGCTTACAAAAATGCGCTTCGATTGCAATAATTATCATACATTTCCGTGCCTCGTGGAAGAATTTGTGGGTGCAACAAGATTTGCAAAAGTTGAAGAATACAAAAATATTTTTTTTTCGAGAGAGTATACGCAAGTATGTGTTATTATAAGAGTATATATGCTATGTATTCATGGGGGTTATTTTAACTATTTGCTTATAGCTTAAAAACTACACGTTTGCGGCTAACGCCACTACCTGCAATCGAAAGCTTACAAAAATGCGCTTCGATTGCAATAATTATCATACATTTCCGTGCCTCGTGGAAGAATTTGTGGGTGCAACAAGATTTGCAAAAGTTGAAGAATACAAAAAAAATTTTTTTTGTCGAGAGAGGATACGCAAGTATGTGTTATTATAAAAGTATATATGCTATATATTCATGGGGGTTATTTTAAATATTTGCTTATAGCTTAAAAACTACACGTTTGCGGCTAACGCCACTACCTGCAATCGAAAGCTTACAAAAATGCGCTTCGATTGCAATAATTATCATACATTTCCGTGCCTCGTGGAAGAATTTGTGGGTGCAACAAGATTTGCAAAAGTTGAAGAATACAAAAATATTTTTTTTTTTGTCGAGAGAGGATACGCAAGTATGTGTTATTATAAAAGTATATATGCTATATATTCTTGGGGGTTATTTTAAATATTTGCTTATAGCTTAAAAACTACACGTTTGCGGCTAACGCCACTACCTGCAATCGAAAGCTTACAAAAATTCGCTTCGATTGCAATAATTATCATACATTTCCGTGCCTCGTGGAAGAATTTGTGGGTGCAACAAGATTTGCAAAAGTTGAAGAATACAAAAATATTTCTTTCTACTCAAAAACTAGAAAATTGGTATGTTGCCAGAGCTGCCAGAAATTTTTCGTGAAAAATCAGCAAATTTACCAAAAAAAAAACGGGCTTTATAGGCACTTTCATTTCTTAAAATCGGCATTAATTAATAAACTTATTTTTACATATAAACACTTTTTTATGAAAGAAAACAAAAACAATTCAATATTATTTATTAAATATACCCAAAATGACATCTATAGATCAATAAATTTTCACTTCACAAGGTTAAAAATTATTTTGGGTTTTCGTTTAATCTCCCAATTAGCAATTTAAAAGAAACGATAATTTCAACAATTAATATAATATATTAAATATACAATTCACAATTCAATATAATTTATTAAATATACCCAAAATGACATCTATAGATCAATAAATATTCACTTGACAAGGTTAAAAATTATTTTGGGTTTTCGTTTAATCTCCCAATTAGCAATTTAAAAGAAACGATTTATAATTTTATTAATTTATGACTTTTACTTACAAAAGATAAACTTGCTTTTTATAAAAAAGTATAAAATAATTAAATTGACTTTTTCAATAGTATATATATAAAAATCCGCAAAATGCCAATAAATCGGCTCGCTCTGGCAGCCCTGTATATTGCAGTCTGTGGTGAGAAGTGCTGTTTAATTCCATCTATTCTTTATACATGCTTTGCATCTTAGCCGAATAAAATATGGTAGCGCTAACCGATCACAACGTGCTGGGACAACGTGCAGGGACAACAAGAGCTCTTAAAGCCAACATTCTAAATTTGCGAAATAAGAATAATTCCTTGGATGCGACAAAAAAATTGCTGATGCTGCCGCCGCTTCTGCTTGTGGTATTTTAATAAATAATGAAATTACCACTGAATGCAGAAATGCTGACGCTTCAAGATAACAGATTACTTAATGTACTTAATGAAAGATTTATGGATCTATAGATGTCATTTTGGGTATATTTAATAAATTATATTGAATTGTGAATTGTATATTTAATAAATTATATTAATTGTTGAAATTATCGTTTCTTTTAAATTGCTAATTGGGAGGTTAAACGAAAACCCAAAATAATTTTTAACCTTGTGAAGTGAAAATTTATTGATCTATAGATGTCATTTTGGGTATATTTAATAAATAATATTGAATTGTTTTTGTTTTCTTTCATAAAAAAGTGTTTATATGTAAAAATAAGTTTATTAATTAATGCCGATTTTAAGAAATGAAAGTGCCTATAAAGCCCGTTTTTTTTTTGGTAAATTTGCTGATTTTTCACGAAAAATTTCTGGCAGCTCTGGCAACATACCAATTTTCTAGTTTTTGAGTAGAAAGAAATATTTTTGTATTCTTCAACTTTTGCAAATCTTGTTGCACCCACAAATTCTTCCGCGAGGCACGGAAATGTATGATAATTATTGCAATCGAAGCGCATTTTTGTAAGCTTTCGATTGCAGGTAGTGGCGTTAGCCGCAAACGTGTAGTTTTTAAGCTATAAGCAAATAGTTAAAATAACCCCCATGAATACATAGCATATATACGTTTATAATAACACATACTTGCGTATCCTCTCCAGAGTGGCGAGCCGTGGTATTTTTACCGGCGGCGGCTGAGAGGGTAAAATTGTCGGCGGCGGCGGCTAAAACGACTGCGCCGTACGTTAACCGGCTGGAACAAATTTGATCGGCTGCGCCGCACTTTTATAGATTTTCTTTTCGATTTATACCAAGTATTTTTTAAGTAAATAAACAAACCCCTATTTTTTTACATACTTATATAAGCAAAACATCATATATATTTGTTATTTTCCTTAAATATTATTAAATAAAAAGTTCGGTTTTGTACATAAACTTATGTTTTGTTTTATTAAACTAAAATTGATTATATGTTCAGTTCTTCAAAATACAAAAATAAAAAATTTACGTATTTTACGTAAATGCAAAACATTATTTGAGCTTAACGTTTTGCGAATATTTATTTTATTAATACAATGTATGTCCCTTGTACGCTATATATTTATTTTATTAATAAAATATTATTAATTAACAATTTACATAAGAAAAAGTTCGACTAATAAAAATTCATACATAATTTAAAACATTGCGGGGGCACGCGCACTTGTTCAAAGTAAATTGACAACTAAATTCAATTACTTGAACATAAATAACAAAGAAGCTTTACCTATCAGCAGCCGATGGCTCTGGAAAAAGCAAAAAAGAAATATTGGAATATTGGGAATATTAATCGTCAGGGTTGGGGAATTTCGTACTAACCAAAATGTAATAACTTAATAATATGAATGTGATAACTTCTCATATTCAATTTTCGTTAAAATATTGGTTAAATAATTGATATTCCTACTAACTAGCACCACTTGCAAAAGTGAAAAATTGAACAAAGAACGCTGATGAGATGGCGTAGCGGCCTCGAAATCAGTACTGATCCGTTCTGCTGGTTTGATGATTATTGAAAATATTCTTAATATTCCAATCTTAATATAAAATAATAAATAGAATTTAAACAAATTCATTTATTAATAAAATAACAAAAAAATAATTTGCAGTCATGCAGATTCGAACTTAAGCCCGTTGAAAAATTAACAATTTACAATAAAATAATATATAAAATTTATTATTTGACATATTGATGGTTAATCATAAGCATTTCATTGGTGCTTTACCAAATCGTCAGTAGACTGCCATAGTTTTGAGAAGATACAACCTCTTGTCTTATGCACAGACTTTCAAAAACTATTTGAGAATTTACAAATGATTTTCAAAAATCACATTGGAATAAGAATAGTAATAGGCTTTGAAACTTTTCAAAACGATGGTTGAAGTCTACTGACGATTTGGTAAAGCACCAATGAAATGAATATAAATTTAATTTAAAATAAATATTTTAAAAACCTTAAGCTCAAATAAAATACAGTGTAACCTCGGTTAACGCAACCCTCGATATACGCAATAACTATTGGTTGCGATAAACGAGGTTGCACTGTATATGCAAGAATACAGAATTCACCGTTTTAAAATAATTTTATATGGATGGCATTTTTTTATTAATTAATGCAATACTTCAAACAATTACAAATTCATTCGATGAAACAATTTCAGAAGAAACCATGAAAACACTATTCACACTCACTATACATATATTGAATCGAAAATTAAAAATTAACTAAATTAACCCGGCAAATCACTAACATGTTAACCAAAACGATGCCACAAAAAGAATAAAATGTCACGAAAATATGTTACTAGGCGCGACAACTTACAATAAATTATAACGGAATAACACCAGGAATAGCAATTATTATTGTTTCTATTTTCATTTTGTATTAAAGAGACGTGCATCTCTAAAACAAAAACGCCTTCCTGCTGTGATTATATAAAAAACTCTATATAAAATATATGTTGTTTAGGTTTTTTATATGAAGTTTGACAATCGCAGTAGAGAAATAGTTAGCTGTTGACTTTCCCAGACTTTTTCTGTGGTAAAGAAAAGTGAAGAAATCGGCTGAGCCGGAAAAAACGGCTGGTAAATAAGCCGCCGAACAGCCGATGGAAACGGCGGCGGCGCGGCTCATGCAAAATCGTCGGCGGGTCGGCTAGCCGCCAGCCGCGCCGATGCGGCTCGCCTCTCTGATCCTCTCTCGACAAAAAAAAAATATTTTTGTATTCTTCAACTTTTGCAAATCTTGTTGCACCCACAAATTCTTTCACGAGGCACGGAAATGTATGATAATTATTGCAATCGAAGCGCATTTTTGTAAGCTTTCGATTGCAGGTAGTGGCGTTAGCCGCAAACGTGTAGTTTTTAAGCTATAAGCAAATAGTTAAAATAACCCCCATGAATACATAGCATATATACTCCCAAAAACGCACGTGCTTGCGTATCCTCTCTCGAAATTGTAAACAAAACAAAAAATCTTGATAAAATCCGCTGTTAATCTGTTTCTCATACATACATACAAAAAAATCTTGTTTTCTTAGAATCCAAATCTTGTTTTCTTCACGGCGATACTTTTACGGCGTTGCAACGCGTTGAGATTAACTGCTCTCAATCGCCGTGAAGAAAACAAGATTTGAGAAAACAAGATTTTTTGCTTTGTTTACAAACAGTGTACGTGTGCGCACGTTTTTCTTTTTTGTTGAGAGTGTATGTGTTAGAATTTGTTTTGATAGTACATGAGTGCAACGCGCTAGCTATATAATTGTGGTATTTTTAAATAATTTCAAGTAACTCTAAAACTAAGCCGGGTATACATGTGGCGCTACCCTTATTCGAAAGGTAGCTAAATTACGCGTCGTTATCAATAATTGCCATATTCGGGAGTGCTTTGTGAAAAATATTATAAGTGCAACAAAATTTGCATTAGTGTAAAAAAGCGAAAAATATTTTATATTAGTTTAATGCTAATAACACAAAAACTGTGTCGGGTATACATATGAGCCTACCCTCATTCGAAAGGGAGCTAAATTACGCGTCGATATCAATAACGGCCATATTCGGAAGTGCTTTGTGAAAAATTTTATGAGTGCAACAAGATTTGCATTAGTGTAAAGTAGTGAAAAAATATTGTATTAGATTCATGCTAATTACACAAAAACTGTGTCGGGTATACATATGAGCATACCCTCATTCGAAAGGGAGCTAAATTACGCGTCGATATCAATAATGGCCATATTCGGAAGTGCTTTGTGAAAAAAGTTATAAGTGCAACAAGATTTGCATTAGTGTAAAATAGCGAAAAAAATCTTACATTAGTTTCATGCTAATAACACAAAAACTGTGTCGGGTATACATATGAGCCTACCCTCATTCGAAAGGGAGCTAAATTACGCGTCGATATCAATAACGACCATATTCGGAAGTGCTTTGTGAAAAAAGTTATAAGTGCAACAAAATTTGCATTAGTGTAAAAAAGCGAAAAATATTTTATATTAGTTTAATGCTAATATAACAAAAACTGTGTCGGGTATACATATGAGCCTACCCTCATTCGAAAGGGAGCTAAATTACGCGTCGATATCAATAATGACCATATTCGGAAGTGCTTTGTGAAAAAAGTTATAAGTGCAACAAGATTTGCATTAATGTAAAAAAGTGAAAAAATATTGTATTAGTTTCATGCTAATAACACAAAAACTGTGTCGGGTATACATATGAGGCTACCCTCATTCGAAAGGGAGCTAAATTACGCGTCGATATCAATAATGACCATATTCGGAAGTGCTTTGTGAAAAAAGTTATAAGTGCAACAATATTTGCATTAGTGTAAAAAAGTGAAAAAATATTGTATTAGTTTCATGCTAATAACACAAAAACTGTGTCGGGTATACATATGAGGCTACCCTCATTCGAAAGGGAGCTAAATTACGCGTCGATATCAATATTGGCCATATTCGGAAGTGCTTTGTGAAAAAAGTTATAAATGCAACAAGATTTGCATTAGTGTAAAATAGCGAAAAAAAATCTTATATTAGTTTCATGCTAATAACACAAAAACTGTCTCGGGTATACATATGAGCCTACCCTCATTCGAAAGGGAGCTAAATTACGCGTCGATATCAATAACGACCATATTCGGAAGTGCTTTGTGAAAAAAGTTATTAGTGCAACAAGATTTGCATTAGTGTAAAAAAGTGAAAAAATATTGTATTAGTTTCATGCTAATAACACAAAAACTGTGTCGGGTATACATATGAGCCTACCCTCATTCGAAAGGGAGCTAAATTACGCGTCGATATCAATAATGGCCATATTCGGAAGTGCTTTGTGAAAGAAGTTATAAGTGCAACAAGATTTGCATTAGTTAACATAAAATGTAATAATACAGTGTATAATTTAGGTTTTTAGAAACTTTGCAGTGTATGGTGAGATATACCGTTTCAATTTCAGTTGTTCCTATGCTGTTATGTGTTATCATAAACTATTTAGTATGGCAGCACTAGTTTTTATTCCATGATGGCTGCCACATTAATCAAGCGAAAATCTCTAGTGGCTCAAGTGACTCCTCTAACAAAATGCATATTGATGGATAAAAATTGTTAAATCTTAAAAAGCGAGAGTGCATAAAAGTGTAAGTATTTCACTGTGTTACAATTTATATAAAAATGTTGATCAAAATTTGCATTTCTTTCAGAGTAATGGTACCTAAGAAAAATTTCATGATGAAAAAGAGTTCTTTGAAGTCATCTTCAGCAATGTGCCAATTGTGGTCATTTCTCAACCTACATGCATGAGTGGAGGATAGTAGTGTTAAAGGGTAACGTGAATAAAGCGTCCCAGAAAATCTATACGTGGTGGCTATGGTCCAGATGATTAATTAATTCGCTTGATACTTACAAGTGCCTTGTTGATTGTGTGGTAAAGTACATACATATATCATATGCATTTGAAGTGAATATATAATTGTGAAAAATGGCTCTAACAACAGTGGAAAATTCCAATGAATGTTTATTTTAACAAATAATCAGAGAGAAAACACAGCCCTATTCAGGGCTACAAAATGAATTGCAAAAAGAGGTAAAAGATTTTGGGTCTACAAATAATAAACGAATTTTATGTTGTGAAATGTTTTAGGGTGTTTGTAAAATGGAAAACGACTTAAGCGCAAGGAAAGCTATGCCATCTACTACACAAAGTTTTGAAACAAGTACATCCGGATACTGACATCTCATAAAAGATCATGAATAATTTTATTCACGTTTATCTCACTACAAGCGTTCAACAATTATCAGTAGGTAAAAATTCAATTTGATGTTCTCCTACGGTTGCCTGGTGAATTGGCTAATCATGCTCGCAGTGAAGTAAATGCCATTGAATGTTGATTTTAACAAAAAACCAAAAAGAAAACACAAACAGCCCTTTTCAGGGCTACAAAACTAATTTCAAAAAGAGGTTTCCGATTTTGTATCTACAAATGGTAAACGAATTTTATATTGTGAAATGTTATGTTTTAGGGTGTTTGTAAAATGGAAAAGGACTTAAGCGCAAGGAAAGTTTCCCATCTCCATTTACAAAGTCTTGAAACAAGTACATCCGGATTCTAGCATCTCATAAAAGGTCATTAATAGTTATATTAATAATATTTTTGGGGACATTGCTGTCGAAGCATCACGTTTATCTCACTACAAGCGTTCAACAATTATCAGTAGTGAAATTCAATTTGATGTTCTCCTACTGTTGCCTGGTTAATTGGCTAATCATGCTCGCAGTGAAGTAAATGCCATTGAATGTTGATTTTAGCAAAAAACCAAAAAGAAAACACAAACAGCCCTTTTCAGGGCTACAAAACTAATTTCAAAAAGAGGTTTCCGATTTTGTATCTACAAATGGTAAACGAATTTTATATTGTGAAATGTTATGTTTTAGGGTGTTGGTAAATTGAACTCTTTTTTTTTTTAATATATTGTGGTCCTTGGAAGGGCTTTTTATTTTTTGTGTCGAAAAATAGTTTAAATTGATGCTCTGCTGTGTAAGTTGAATACGACTGATGTTGACTTTCCTTTGTGCCTTGGATTATTTATCATGTCTTTCTGAGATTTAAAAACGAATTTCGAACAATTAGCCTATGAATCTTAATTCAATTCAATGAAGCGAAATCAATTTGCGTGTTGCATGGGGGTTTTCCGGTGATGGTTTTTTTGTAGGGGTCAGCTTTTTCGGTTTCACTTTTAGCTTTGGGTGCTTCTTTTTGGTGGATTTTGCTTTCATGGTGCCAGTCCTTCTGATGGGTTTTGCTTCGCTGCTTTTCGAAGATGAACACCAATTGTAATTGGATATTCGCCTTCTTAAACACCGGCACAAATCCTGATAAAACGAATGATACAATATATATATATATATATATATATATATATATATATATATATATATATATATATATATATATATATATATATATATGTATATATACTACATATATACTATATACATATATACTATATATATATATATATATATATATATATATATATATATACAAATAAACAAATAATTTAAATTATAAATAACTATTTACTTACGAATAAAAAAAACCTTTTTTTAAATTTTTTGAAAATCTAAGAAGAAATTTTATTTATTTTGTTCATTTTCCTTTTTAGAATAAATTTAATTTCTGGGAACTGTTGCTACATTCTCAATCAAAAAAAATTTTTTTATATTTTAAAATGGAGCAACTCACAGCAAGTGCAACCACAGCTACAGCAACCACAGCTGGTGCAACCGCAGCAAGTGCAACCACAGCAAGTGCAACCACAGCAAGTGCAACCACAGCTACAGCAACCACAGCAAGTGCAACCACACTTACAGCAATCACAGCTACTACAACCACAGCTATATCAACCACAGCTACAGCAACCACAGCTACAGCAAATGCAACCACAGCAAATGCAACCATATCCAGTACAACCACAGCAAATGCAATCACAGCAAGTGCAACCACAGCTGATGCAACCACAGCTGGTGCAATATCTTCAGCCTCAATATGTTCAATATCCGCAATATATGCAGCAACCAGCATATATTCAGCAGCCTCAATATCTCCAACAACAGCCGCCATTTACGTACCAGAACCAATATATTCAGCAGCCTTCATATATTATGCAGGTAGAATATATTCAGCAGACACAATATTTTCCGCAGCCACAATATCTTCAGCAGCCACAAGAGTGAATGTAGAAGCTGTCCCAAAAACCGCAACAAATTCTAAATTAATTTATAAATAATCAAAATAAACAAAAGCCCTTTTAAGGGCTACAATATATTTTAAAAAAAGTGCTCAATTTAAAAACACCCTGAAACAAAACCTTTCACAATATAAAATTATTTAAATTAATAAAAGAATTTTATAATTATTTGTAGAAACAAAATCGGCTACCTCTTGTTTAAATTCATTTTGTAGTCCTGAAAAGGGCTGCTTTGGTTTTCTTTTTGTTTTTTTTTTTTAAATAAACATTCATTGGCATTTAGTTCACTGACAGCATGCTTAGCCAATTCAACAGGCAACACTAAGCGAACAGCAAATTGAATTCCACGACTGATAATTCGTAACGTACTTTTAATACACATAATACGCATGTGCTCAGTAAAATGAAGGATTTACCTCGCTCAATTGAATGAATGATTCATTTGAATTAACTCATTCAGGAGCTCTAACAAAAGCACAGAAGGGCTACAAAATAGTGGTACCAGCAACAAAATGTAAGTAAAACTTGTGCATATTAATTTTTATAAAACTTATAAAAGTAAATGCGTAATGGGATGCAAGGAAGGACACTCATAAATGCATTACAAATTTTGTATCATTCGTTTTATCAGGATTTGTGCCGGTGTTTAAGAAGGCGAATATCCAATTACAATTGGTGTTCATCTTCGAAAAGCAGCGAAGCAAAACCCATCAGAAGGACTGGCACCATGAAAGCAAAATCCACCAAAAAGAAGCACCCAAAGCTAAAAGTGAAACCGAAAAAGCTGACCCCTACAAAAAAACCATCACCAGAAAAACCCCATGAAACACGGAAATTGATTTCGCTTCATTGAATTGAATTAAGATTCATAGGCTAATTGTTCGAAATTTGTTTTTAAATCTCAGAAAGACATGATAAATATTCCAAGGCACAAAGGAAAGTCAACATCAGTTTTATTCAACTTACACAGCAGAGCATCAATTTAAACTATTTTTTATATATATATTGTTTAGCAAGAGACGGGTAATCTTAAATCGCTTAAGTCGTTTTCCGTTTTACAAACACCCTAAAACATAACATTTCACAATATAAAATTCGTTTACTATTTGTAGATACAAAATCAGCCACCTCTTTTTGAAATTAATTTTGTAGCCCTGAAAAGGGCTGTTTGTGTTTTCTTTTTGGTTTTTTGTTAAAATCAACATTCATTGGCATTTACTTCACTGCGAGCATGATTAGCCAATTCACCAGGCAACCGTAGGAGAACATCAAATTGAATTTCACTACTGATAATTGTTGAACGCTTGTAGTGAGATAAACGTGATGCTTCGACAGCAATGTCCCCAAAAATATTATTAATATAACTATTCATGAGCTTTTATGAGATGCTAGTATCCGGATGTACTTGTTTCAAAACTTTGTAAATGGAGATGGGAAACTTTCCTTGCGCTAAGTCGTTTTCCATTTTACAAACACCCTAAAACATAACATTTCACAATATAAAATTCGTTTACTATTTGTAGAAACAAAATCGGAAATCTCTTTTTGAAATTAATTTTGTAGCCCTGAAAAGGGCTTTTTGTGTTTTCTTTTTGGTTTTTTGTTAAAATCAACATTCATTGGCATTTACTTCACTGCGAGCATGATTAGCCAATTCACCAGGCAACCGTAGGAGAACATCAAATTGAATTTCACTACTGATAATTGTTGAACGCTTGTAGTGAGATAAATGTGAATAAAATTATTCATGATCTTTTATGAGATGTCAGTATCCGGATGTACTTGTTTCAAAACTTTGTGAATGTAGTAGATGGCACAGCTTTCCTTGCGCTTAAGTCGTTTTCCATTTTACAAACACCCTAAAACATTTCACAATATAAAATTCGTTTATTATTTGTAGACACAAAATCTTTTACCTCTTTTTGCAATTCATTTAGTAGACCTGAAAAGGGCTGTTTTCTCTCCGATTATTTGTTAAAATAAACATTCAATAGAATTTTCCACTGTTGTTAGAGCCATTTTTCACAATTATATATTCACTTCAAATGCATATAATATATGTACTTTACCACGTATAGTTTTTCTGGGACGCTTTATTCACGTTACCCTTTAACACTGCTAACCTCCACTCATGCATGTCGGTTGAGAAATCATCACAATTGGCACATTGCTGAAGATGACTTCAAAGAACTCTTTTTCATCATGAAATTTTTCTTAGGTACCATTACTCTGAAAGAAATGCAAATTTTGATCAACATTTTTATATAATTTGTAACACAGTGAAATACTTACACTTTTATGCACTCTCGCTTTTTAAGATTTAACAATTTTTATCCATCAATATGCATTTTGTTAGAGGAGTCACTTGAGCCACTAGAGATTTTCGCTGGAGTAATGTGGCAGCCATCATGGAATAAAAACTAGTGGTGCCATACTAAATAGTTTATGATAACACATAACAACATAGGAACAATTGAAATTAAAACGGTATATCTCACCATACACTGCGAAGTTTCTAAAAACCTAAATTATACACTGTATTATTACATTTTATGTTAACTAATGCAAATCTTGTTGCACTTATAACTTCTTTCACAAAGCACTTCCGAATATGGCCATTATTGATATCGACGCGTAATTTAGCTCCCTTTCGAATGAGGGTAGGCTCATATGTATACCCGACACAGTTTTTGTGTTATTAGCATGAAACTAATACAATATTTTTTCACTTTTTTACACTAATGCAAATCTTGTTGCATTTATAACTTTTTTCACAAAGCACTTCCGAATATGGCCAATATTGATATCGACGCGTAATTTAGCTCCCTTTCGAATGAGGGTAGCCTCATATGTATACCCGACACAGTTTTTGTGTTATTAGCATGAAACTAATACAATATTTTTTCACTTTTTTACACTAATGCAAATCTTGTTGCACTTATAACTTTTTTCACAAAGCACTTCCGAATATGGTCATTATTGATATCGACGCGTAATTTAGCTCCCTTTCGAATGAGGGTAGCCTCATATGTATACCCGACACAGTTTTTGTGTTATTAGCATTAAACTAATATAAAATTTTTTTCACTTTTTTACACTAATGCAAATCTTGTTGCAATTATAACTTTTTTCACAAAGCACTTCCGAATATGGTCATTATTGATATCGACGCGTAATTTAGCTCCCTTTCGAATGAGGGTAGCCTCATATGTATACCCGACACAGTTTTTGTGTTATTAGCATGAAACTAATATAAAATTTTTTTCGCTTTTTTACACTAATGCAAATTTTGTTGCACTTATAATATATTTCACAAAGCACTCCTGAATATGGCAATTATTGATAACGACGCTTAATTTAGCTACCTTTCGAATAAGGGTAGCGCCACATGTATACCCGGCTTAGTTTTAGAGTTACTTGAAATTATTTAAAAATACCACAATTATATAGCTAGCGCGTTGCACTCATGTACTATCAAAACAAATTCTAACACATACACTCTCAACAAAAAAGAAAAACGTGCTCACACGTACAGTGTTTGTAAACAAAGCAAAAAATCTTGTTTTCTCAAATCTTGTTTTCTTCACGGCGATTGTTACTCACACTGTATTTGCGGTATGTTAAGTTCACGCGAGTAGATATACTTTGGATCAGTGATGTCAAATGTGATTGTGTTGGTAAGGTCACTCTTATCTCTTACATTCCCAGCGGGAGAAATGTGCGGTTGCGAGGCCTAACTAGTGGCTTTTTCTAAGGGTATCCTTTTATTTACCAATAATATCTTCTAATTTTATAAGTTGTAAAAAAGGGTTTCGAAAATTGCCATGTGCTCAGATATTTAATTTTAAAATGTTTCTCCATTTTTAAGCTGAACATTTGGTTAGTTTATATACAAGAGAAACAATTTTTACAAAAAGTCTAACTTATGAATTAATTTAAAATCTACTTTAAGAAATTTTCGAAAAGATGTACCTACATATGGTGGATCCAACATATTTCAAACCTCTTATATGTATTGTATATATATATATATATATATATTTATATAAATATATTATTTCTGTTTAGAGGCCTCAAAACAGGACTTGCGATACTTCCCGCTGAATGAGAGTGTTTTTCAGTAAACAATTATATTTTACGCTCTCAAAATAAAAGAGCGTAAGCGTACATGTGAGTTTTGCTTCCACAATTGTGTATGAGGCTGACATCACTGCTTTGGATATAACCAAAGTATATCTATATCAAGTAGTCGCAAGAGTACAACAACATAAAATTACAAAAACCACCGTACATTTTGTTTGTGTTAAATTAATATCTTATGTCAGAAATTTTATTTTATTTTATTTTGTTCACAATTATTTTCGAAAATTCAAATACTTTTCGCATAGAAATTTTTAAAACAATTTCTTTTTGTTACTTTTCTTAAACAATACACTTTTTCACAAAAATCTTTTCCACAACAATTCTTTTTTGCTACTTTTGTTGAATTAATAATGTTTTTCACAACTTTACAAAATTATTTTTTCAACGAATAAACAAATATGGCTCGCTACAAAAGTAAACAAATTTTGACATATGTTCATGTAAAAACTGAAAAAAATTTTAGTCAGCTGGGCTCTTGCATATACTTGATATAGATATACTTTGGATATAACTATTTTGTTTCAGTGTTTGTAAATTGAGCTCTTTTTTAAAGTATATTGTAGCCCTTAAAAGGGCTTTTTTCATTTCGATTGTCGAAAAATAGTTTAAATTGAACCGAAAGCAATTTACTTGTTTTATGCGGTCTTTTACCCTGATGGTTCTTTAGTAAGGGTTATCTTTTTCGGTTTCGCTGCTATAGAACTTTTAGCTATGGGTGGTTTTGGTTTGGTTGCTGGTATTTTTTTGGTGGGTTTTGCTTTCATGGTGACAGTCTTTCTGATTGGCTTTGCTTTGCCGCTGTTGCTTTCCGAAGTTGAACTCGAATTATAATTGGAGATTCACCTTCTTAAACACGACTCCGGATGAAGATGAAACGAATGATACAAATTTTCTAATGCATTCACGTGTGTAGAATTTTTATATAAAATATACACAATTGACTCACCTGGTCGGATATTTAGGAAATAGCTGTAGCCTCAGTCCTTCCTTGCATCCTATTACGGATTACGGCTCCTGGAAGACATTAGAATTATAAGTTTTATAGAAATTAATATGCACAATTTATACTTAAATTTCGTTGCTGGTACCACTATTTTGTAGCTGATTTTATTGTTCTTCTGTGCTTTTGCTTATCTTCGCACTTTGTTGGTAATCAGTGGATGAATCTATAGATGATATTTCATCCATAAATTACCAGCTTTGACCAATAAATTTGGCATAGAATGAAATATTTAACAATTTGCGCCAATAATCTTGCCAAGAAATTTCATTTCAATGTAAACAAAAATGAAATGTCATTTTACTACGATGAAATAAAAGAGATAGCAAACAAAGAAATTTGCCGTCCCTCTCGCAATATCGTAATAACCGACATCTATGTATTAGGCACACATAATGTTTATTTTTTCTACACCTTTATACAATCAGAAATCCATTGGATAACAAGAAAAGTATTTATAAGGCAAAATGAAAAATAAAATCTAAATCAAACTGTTATGACATTTTTTTATTTGACACATTGTTGTCACAATACTATTATATATAAATGAAATTTATTTGTTGGTGGTTAAGCAACACAGAATACGGTTAAGCAATGTCTATATGCATTTCATTGGTGCTTTACCAAAAAAATAAAATAGATTCATATCGAATATACTTTATTTGTTGGTTTAGTTTTGTATGAGTTGCAAGGCCTACTATTCTTATTCTGTTGTTATTTTTGAAAATAATTTGTAATTTACAAGTTGTGAATTCTCAGATGGTTTTCGGAAGTATATGCATAAGATAAATGGTTTTTAACTTTTCATAACTGTGGTAAAAGTCTACTGACGATTTGGTAACATGTAAAAAGACATATGTACATTCGGTCCAATTCATGAAAATTTAATGTTATCTATAAAAGGTTCGCCTTACATAAGTTTTACTGTAGTTAATACAACATTGTTTTGTATCGTTTGTTTTTTCTTAATATTTTACAGTTATAAACGCTGTTCCATTCCACTATTTCTATTGGTGGTGAATAAATTTCCACAAGCTACATTCACAAAATGGATAGAGACGTCGTGGTAAGCATAAGTACTTTTAATTTAATTTTTAATTTGAATTATTTAATAGATATATACAAGAAAGTGCTTTACTATACTTGAGTATTAATTACAATGAAAAGTAAGGCACTTTTTTGTATATATATATATATATATATATATATATATAAATAAATATATATATATATATATATATATATATATATATAGTATATATGTATATATATTTATATATATATATATATATATATATATATATATATAAATATATATATATATATATATATATATATATATATATATATACATATATATATATATATATATATATATATATATATATATATATATACATATATATATATATATATATATACATATATATATATATATATATATATATATATATATATATATATATATATGTATATATATATATATCTATATGTATATATATATATACATATATATATATGTATATATATATATGTATATGTATATATATATATATATATATATATATATATATATATATATATATAAATATATATATATATATATATATATATATATATATATATATATATATATATATATGTGTATGTATATATTTATATAAATATATATATATATATATATATATATATATATATATAAATATATATATATATATATATATATATATATATATATATATGTATATACATATATAAAAATTCCGAATAATTATTTTTTATTTTCAGACAATTATAAAATCTATTTCAAAAGGAAGACGACGTTTTTACGTTCGTGCGGGAAATGATGGAAGAGGGAGAGAAAGAGTAAGTTATTTACTTTAACATTTAATAATGATCCATATAATATAGATTTTTTATTTTCAGACAATTATAAAATCAGTTACGGGAAGAAGACGTTTTTACCTTCGTGGGAAAAATGGTGGAAGGGGAAGAGTAAGTTATTTAACAAGTAATTTAATAATGATTTAAATATTTTGTTTTCAGGAATATCAGCCGAGGCAACGGACGCCGAGCCCATCTTCGGCCCAAATACAACTCCAACCACAGCAAGTACAACCAGAGCAAGTGCAGCTGCAGCACCTACAGCTGGTGCAACCACAGCAAGTGCAACCACAGCTGGTGCAACCACAGCTACAGCAACCACAGCAAGTGCAACCACAGTTGGTCCAACCACAGCAAGTACAACCACAGCTACAGCCGCCACAGCAAGTGCAACCACAGCAAGTGCTACCACAGCTACAGCAACCACAGCAATTGCTCGTACAGCTGGTGCAACCACAGCAAGTGCAACCACAGCTGGTGCAACTCCAGCAAGTACAACGGCAGCAAGTGCAACCACAGCTACAGCAACCACAGAAAGTGCAACCACAGCAAATGCAACCACAGCTACAGCAACCACATCTAGGACAACCACAGCTACATCAACCACAGCAAATGCAACCTCAGCTAGTGCAACCACAGCAAATGCAACCATATCCAGTACAACCACAGCTGATGCAACCACAGCTACTACAGCCGCAGCAAATGCAACCACAGCTGGTGCAATATCTTCAGCCTCTATATGTTCAATATCCGCAACATATGCAGCAACCAGCATATATTCAGCTGCCTCAATATCTCTAACAAAAGCCGCCATATACGTACCAGAACCAATATATTCAGCAGCCTTCATATATTATGCAGGTAGAATATATTCAGCAGGCACAATATTTTCCGCAGTCGCAATATCTTCAGCAGTCACAAGATTGAACGTAGAAGCTGTCCCAAACACCGCAAAAAATTCTAAATTAATGTATAAATAATCAAAATAAACAAAAGCCCTTTTAAGGGTTACAATATATTAAAAAAAAAAATAACTAAATTTAAAAACACCCTGAAACAAAAACTTTCACAATATAAAATTTTTAATTAATAAAAGGATTTTATAATTATTTGTAGAAACAAAATCGGCTACCTCTTATTTAAATTCATTTTGTAGCCCTGAAAAGGGGTGTTTGTGTTTTTTTTTATTAAAACAAATATTCATTGGCATTTAGTTTACTGACAGGATGCTTAGCCAGCTCACCAGGCAACACTAGGCGAACAGCAAATTGAATTTCACGACTGATAATTCGTAACATACTTTTAATACGCATGTGCTCAGTAAAGTGAAGGATTTACCTCGCTCAATTGAATGAATGATTCATTTGAATTAATTCATTCAGGAGCTCTAACAAAAGCACAGAAGGGCAATAAAATGCGTTTCAAAATAGTGGTACCAGCAACAAAATGTAAGTAAAACTTGTGCTTATTAATTTTTATAAAACTTATAAAAGTAAATGCGTAATGGGATGCAAGGAAGGACACTCATAAATGCATTACAAATTTTGTATCATTCGTTTTATCAGGATTTGGGCTGGTGTTTAAGAAGGCGAATATTCAATTACAATTGGTGTTCACCTTCGAAAAGCAGCGAAGCAAAACCCATCAGAAGGACTGAAAGCAAAATCCACCAAAAAGAAACCAGCAACCAAAACAAAAGCACCCAAAGCTAAAAGTGAAACCGAAAAAGCTGATCCCTACAAAAAACCATCGTGCCAATGAGGCACGCAAACTGATTTCGCTTCAATTTAAACTACTTTTCGACAATCGAAATAAAAAAATCCCTTCTAAGGGCTACAATATATTTAAAAAAAATAGAGTTCAATTTACCAACACCCTAAAACAAAAGATTTCACAATATAAAATTGTTTAATAAAAGAATTTTATAATTATTTGTAGACACAAAATCAGCCAACTCTTTTTGAAATTAATTTTGTAGCCCTGAAAAGGGCTGTTTGTGTTTTCTTTTTGGCTTTTTGTTAAAATCAACATTCATTGGCATTTACTTCACTTCGAGCATGATTATGTCTGTGATGATTAGCCAATTCATCAGGCAACAGTAGGGGAACATCAAATTGAATTTCACTACTGATAATTGTTGAGATAAACGTGCTGCTTCGGCAGCAATGCCCTCAAAAATATTATTAATATAACTATGCATGACCTTTTATGAGATGCCAGTATCCGGATGTAACAAGTTCAAAACTTTGCAAATGTAGATGGGAAACTTTCCTTGCGCTTAAGTCGTTTTCCATTTTACAAACACCCTAAAACATTCTTGAAATAATAAAAAGAGAAGACTTGTTTGCTCTATAAAAGTTTTATTGGAAGTAATTTTCTTTTTAAAGAAAATTCTAAGTTCAAAAATACATTTAAATAAAAAGTATATATGTTAAAATAATAACAAGTGTTATTGAACAAAGTATATAATCAACACCCCTTCTCAATAACTTAATTTTGTTATTCTTTTAAACCTAAACATGTTCTAAATTTACAGTGCTTAATTTTTGCTAATGGTTTTGTAAAAATATCTGCAGTCATTTCATCAGTTGGAAGATATTGAAACAAAATAGTACCATTTATCATAAGATCTCTAACATAAAAATATTTAACATCTATATGTTTGGATCTTGAATTAATTTTCTCAGATTCCAGTATTTTTAATGCACTTTGGTTATCGACAAACATTATTGGAGTTGTTTTAAGATTAAAATCTTCTAAAAGTTTAGTAATCCATACAGCTTGCCGACTTGCTTCAGTTAAAGCTACTAACTCTGCTTCTTTAGAAGAAAGAGTGACAATATTTTGTTTTCGAGCAGCATAATGAATTGTTGAGTTTCCTAATTTTAAAAGACACCCGCTTGTAGATTTTCTTCCATTACTATCTCCAGCCCAATCAGAATCAGAAAAAACTTCTAGATTTAGAGCTTGAGTTGTTCCCACACACAATTTTAGGTTTTTAGTTCCCTTCAAGTAACGCATTACTCTTTTTATTTCACTCCAATCTGCTGAATTTGGCTTGCTTACTTTTCTTGACAATACTGATATTGCTAATGCTATATCTGGTCTTGTATTTCCTGCCAAATAAAGTAATGAACCGATAACTTTCCGATATTGATTGTTATTTTCTAAGTATTTTTCATCTTTAATTTTGAAATATCCAGGATCCAACGGTATTTTCGAATCTTTTGCATTATCCATATTATTTTCGTTCAATATTTTGTTTATATATTCTATTTGATCCATAAAAAATATACCATTTCTGTTTCTTGAAATATTAATACCCAGATATAATTTTAATGATCCCAAATCTGTTATATTAAAATGCGCTTCTATATCTCTTATAAGATTTTTAATACTTCTCTCGTGCTTGCAGGCAATTATTATGTCATCAACATATATAAGTAGATAAATAAAATCATTCTGATACTCTTTCATATATAAGCAATTGTCACCTTTTCCCCTTCTGAATCCGAATTTTATGAAAACATCATTAATTCGCTGATTCCAACATCGAGCAGATTGCTTAAGTCCATAAATGCTTCTATTTAATTTACATACTAGTTCTTCTTTTCCCACTTCTATGAAACCTTCAGGCTGTTTGATATATATTTCCGTGTCTAATTTGCCATTCAGAAATGCAGATTTTACATCTATGTGGTGTACAAAAAAATTTTTATACGATGACACTGCTAATAATATTCTCAGTGTTGTTATTTTTACAACAGGAGCAAATATTTCATCGAAGTCTTGACCATACTTTTGGGTGTAACCTTTAGCAACTAAACGCGCCTTATACCGTTTAGAGCCATCAGCCGTTGTTTTCAGTTTGTACACCCATTTGCATCCAACTAAGACTTTATCCTTGGGCTTTTCAACAAGATCCCATGTACTGTATAATGCTAAAGAATTGATTTCATCTTGCATTGCCAAATACCATTCATTATTATTTACATCTTTCATAGCTTCTTTATAATTTTTAAGTTCATCTGATGCTAAAATCATATTTGCATATTTGTTCGGGGGAATTCCTTTTGTTGTTCTTGACGATATCCTTCGATTACATTGAATTTCATCCTCAGAAGTTAAATTGTTTTCTGCTGATTCATATCCAGTAAAATCATCACCTTCGGAAGTAACAACATCATCGTTACTTGTGTTGGTTATGTTATCAATTACTTCAGGATCATTTTCATTTGAATTTTGTATTACTTCATAATTGATACTTCTTTTTCTTTCATCGTGTGAAAGATCGAATGATATCATTTCTAATGCATCTGTTTTAACATTATTTTCTTCTGTAATTAAATATGGAACTGCAATTGAATTTTTATTTATAGATTCATTATCAACAAATTTAACATCTCTGCTCACGACAATTCTACCATTTTTAGAATTCAAAAAACGATATGCTTTCGATTGTTCACTGTAACCCATTAAAATAAGCTTTATTGAAACTGGATCAAATTTTCGACGCAGTTGTTTGTTTATATGTACAAAAGCTTCAGAGCCGAATTTTCTGATATATTTTAAATTTGGTTTACTCATAAACCAGGATTCATATGGAGTTATATTAGTAGCATTTGATGGCAACCGATTTAATATATAATTAGCTGTATTAACAGCTTCAGACCAATATTTAATATTTATACTTGAATCAAATAGCATACATCTTGCCATTTCTACAAGGCTTCTATTTTTCCTTTCCGCCACTCCGTTTTGTTGCGGTGTATACGGAGCTGTTAATTGTTTTATAATACCTTTACTCTTTAAGAAAGAATTCACTTGATTATTACAATACTCGCCACCTCTATCGCTACGAATGATTTTTATCCGCTTCCCAAACTTATTTTCTGTATACGTAACATATTCTTTGATTTTATCTACAGCTTCACTTTTATGTTTAAGAAAATATATCATAGAGTATCTGCTTTTATCATCGATTAATGTTAAGAAATATCGGCTGCCGGAAGGTGACGGACTTTGCATCGGACCACACAAATCGCTATGAACTAAATCTAAAATTTCTTTTGATCGGGTTTCAGATGATTTAGGGAATGATTTCCTGGCCATTTTAGCCTTTAAACATGTTTCGCATACATCACTACAATTACATTTAGAAAAACTTACACCGTTAAATAATTTATTCTTTACGCCATTCTTAATATCATTAATGTTTCTATGTCCAAGATATATATGCCATTTATGAATGCAATTGCTTACTGTATTTGTGACTTTTCTTAATGTGTTGTCTTCATCTAATACATACAGATTATTCTTTAACGTTGCTGTAGCATGTTCGACTTCATTTGATGATATTATACATTTATTTTTATCAAAAGTTACCACAAACCCTTCTGTATTTAATTTTCGTACTGACAATAAACTGCCATCCAAATCAGGTACAAATAAAACATTCTTTACCAAAATTTTAGTATTTTTAAGATATAGGAAGCCATTACCTTTGCCTTTTGAAGTTATCATGGTTCCATTAGCTAAATATACATTTTCAGTTGAATTTTTATCTAACTTCCAGAAGAAATCTTCATCACAGCACATGTGACATGTAGCAGCTGAGTCCACAAACCATCTATGTTTTCCATTTTCTGATAAAACGCCAAAACAAATATTATTAGAACCACATTCAACATATTTAACAGAATTATTTTTATTTTTCTTATTTAGAAAACAGTTCTTCTTCATATGTCCTTGTTTGCCACATAAAAAACATTTTAAATTAATTTTCTTTTTGTATTCAGCTTTCAAAACGAATTCTTTATCTCTGCTGCACATATTTCTTTTGCTTTCCTGCAATAACTTCTCCTTTATAATATCCAGTGTAAGATCTGCTTCTGGTCGTATTTCGAGTGCAGATACAACACCATTATAGTTTTCAGGGAGGCTTCCCAATAAAAATGCAACAATTTTATGTTCTGGAAATTCTTCGCCCATATCTTGCAAACGATCCGCAATATCCAGAAATTCAGCAATGTGATCTTCCATTGCTTCACCATCTTGGAGCTTCTTCGATGTAAGTTTTCTTAATAGACTTACTCTGTTTGATATATTTGCTTTTACATGATTTTTCTTGAGAACTTCCCAATATTCTTTGGCAAACTTCAGCTTCTTAATTTGAACCTTTTGATTTTCTTCCAAGGATAAAGCAATCACTGCCCGAGCTTTTCCATCTCGTACCAACCACTGGTTGTGCTGGAATATCATCCTTTACAGTATCCCATAATTCACGCTCCAACAACAACATTTCCACATTAAACTTCCACGTGTGGTAATTGTTGTTGTTTAATTTTGGGAACATTGCCTTGATATCCATTTTAATTGCCGTGATTTCCTTTTTCTCTTAATTATTCAGTGGAAAAAGTTATGAGGGCCCATAACCTCTTGAAATAATAAAAAGAGAAGACTTGTTTGCTCTATAAAAGTTTTATTGGAAGTAATTTTCTTTTTAAAGAAAATTCTAAGTTCAAAAATACATTTAAATAAAAAGTATATATGTTAAAATAATAACAAGTGTTATTGAACAAAGTATATAATCAACAAACATAACATTTCAAAATATATTCGTTTATTATTTGTAGACACAAAATCGGAAACATCTTTTTGAAATTAATTTTGTAGCCATGAAAAGGGCTGTTTGTGTTTTCTTTTTTTGTTAAAATAAACATTCATTGGCATTTAGTTCACTTGACAGCATGCTTAGCCAATTCACCAGGCAACACTATGCGAACAGCAAATTGAATTCCAAGACTGATAATTGTTGAACGCTTGTAGTGAGATAAACGTGATGCCTCGACAGCAATGTCCTCAAAAATATTAATAAAATTATTCATGATCTTTTATGAGATGCCAGTATCCGGATGTACTTGTTTCAAAACTTTGTGAATGTAGATGGCATAACTTTCCTTGCGCTTAAGTCGTTTTCCATTTTACAAACACCCTAAAACATTTCACAATATAAAATTCTTTTATTATTTGTAGCCCAAAATCTTCTACCTCTTTGCAAATCATTTTGTAGCCCTGAAAAGGGCTGATTGTTTTCTCTCTGATTATTTGTAAAAATAAACATTCATTGGAATTTACCACTGTTGTTAGAGCCATTTTTCACAATTATATATTCACTTCAAATGCATATGATATATGTCCTTTACCACACAATCAACAAAGCACTTGTAAGTATCAAGGAAAATAATTAATCAATATTGAAGTCATCTGAATCATAGCCACCACGTATAGATTTTCTGGGACGCTTGATTCACGTTACCCTTAAACACTGCTATTCTCCACTCAAGCATGTCGGTTGAGAAATCATCACAATTGGCACATCGCTGAAGATGACTTCAAAGAACTCTTTTTCATCATAAAATTTTTTTAGGAACCATGACTCTGAAAGAGATACAAATTTTGATCAACATTTTTATATAAATTGTAACACAGTGAAATACTTACATTTTTATGCACTCTTGCTTTTCCAAATTTAACAATTTTTGTTCTCTAAAATGCATTTTGGTTCACTCCTTGTAACAGACAATCCTTATGCTCGAGTTAATGTCGACGCCGTTGGCGGCGTTTCAACGCCGAAAAAGTTAAAATAGATTGAACTTTCACGACGCAGGTGAAGAAAACAAGATGCCACATTTTTTGGATTTAACAAGATTTTTTGTTTGTATGTCATATAAACAGATTAACAGCTGATATATATAGTTTTAACAAGATTTTTTGTTTTGTTTACAATTTCGAGAGAGAATACGCAAGCACGTGCGTTCATGGGAGCATATATGCCATGTATTTATGGGGGTTGTTTTAACTATTTGCTTATAGCTTAAAAACCACACGTTTGCGGTTAACGCCACTACCTGCAATCGAAAGCTTACAAAAATGCGCTTCGATTGCAATAATTATCATACATTTCCGTGCCTCGTGGAAGAATTTGTGGGTGCAACAAGATTTGCAAAAGTTGAAGAATACAAAAATATTTTTTTTGTCGAGAGAGGATACGCAAGTATGTGTTATTATAAGAGTATATATGCTATGTATTCATGGGGGTTATTTTAAATATTTGCTTATAGCTTAAAAACTACACGTTTGCGGCTAACGCCGCTACCTGCAATCGAAAGCTTACAAAAATGCGCTTCGATTGCAATAATTATCATACATTTCCGTGCCTCGTGGAAGAATTTGTGGGTGCAACAAGATTTGCAAAAGTTGAAGAATACAAAAATATTTTTTTTTTGTCGAGAGAGGATACGCAAGTATGTGTTATTATAAACGTATATATGCTATGTATTCATGGGGGTTATTTTAACTATTTGCTTATAGCTTAAAAACTACACGTTTGCGGTTAACGCCACTACCTGCAATCGAAAGCTTACAAAAATGCGCTTCGATTGCAATAATTATCATACATTTCCGTGCCTCGTGGAAGAATTTGTGGGTGCAACAAGATTTGCAAAAGTTGAAGAATACAAAAATATTTCTTTCTACTCAAAAACTAGAAAATTGGTATGTTGCCAGAGCTGCCAGAAATTTTTCGTGAAAAATCAGCAAATTTACCAAAAAAACGGGCTTTATAGGCACTTTCATTTCTTAAAATCGGCATTAATTAAAAAACTTATTTTTACATATGAACACTTTTTTATGAAAGAAAACAAAAACAATTCAATATTATTTATTAAATATACCCAAAATGACATCTATAGATCCATAAATCTTTCATTAAGTACATTAAAGCTGGATTCACCCATTGTTTCGGAACAAAAAATTTGTTCCGAAACAATTTTAGTTTTTTTGAGAGTTTGTTCTGAAACGATTCACCCACTTCGAACAATTGTTCTGGAAAAACAAGGCTACCATATGACATATTTTCGTAAACGATGCGTGTTAGTTTTTCAATTAGGCAGCACAGTAGCAGAAGAATGCAATTTGCTTGTTTTCTTGGCGTCACACTCATATATTTTTTTGTGTAATAAACAAATTGTAAAATTAAAACATCTTAATAAAATAAAAATTTAATTTTATTAAGATTGTATTGTATTATATAGATGTTCATATAATATGATGTGGCATCTCAGCTCAACTTTACTTAAAAATTTAAAGTAGCTGGCATCACAGTTGAAATGTTTCAGAACAAATATTAAAATTAAACCAATTCATGTTCCGAACCAAGTTAACTCTCTTTCGCTCTCTCTCTCAAAAAGAGAGACGTCAAACTACATATAAAAAAAATTGTTTCGGAACAAATTTTTTGTTCCGAAACAATGGGTGAATCCAGCTTAAGTAATCTGTTATCTTGAAGCGTCAGCATTTCTGCACTCAGTGGTAATTTCATTATTTATTAAAATACCACAAGCAGAAGCGGCGGCAGCATCAGCAATTTTTTTGTCGCATCCAAGGAATTATTCTTATTTCGCAAATTTAGAATGTTGGCTTTAAGAGCTCTTGTTGTCCCTGCACGTTGTCCCAGCACGTTGTGATCGGTTAGCACTACCATATTTTCTTCGGCTAAGATGCAAAGCATGTATAAAGAATAGATGGAATTAAACAGCACTTCTCACCACAGACTGCAATATACAGGGCTGCCAGAGCGAGCCGATTTATTGGCATTTTGCGGATTTTTATATATATACTATTGAAAAAGTCAATTTAATTATTTTATACTTTTTTATAAAAAGCAAGTTTATCTTTTGTAAGTAAAAGTCATAAATTAATAAAATTATAAATCGTTTCTTTTAAATTGGGAGATTAAACGAAAACCCAAAATAATTTTTGCCCTTGTGAAGTGAAAATTTATTGATCTATAGATGTCATTTTGGGTATATTTAATAAATAATATTGAATTGTTTTTGTTTTCTTTCATAAAAAAGTGTTTATATGTAAAAATAAGTTTATTAATTAATGCCGATTTTAAGAAATGAAAGTGCCTATAAAGCCCGTTTTTTTTTGGTAAATTTGCTGATTTTTCACGAAAAATTTCTGGCAGCTCTGGCAACATACCAATTTTCTAGTTTTTGAGTAGAAAGAAATATTTTTGTATGCTTCAACTTTTGCAAATCTTGTTGCACCCACAAATTCTTCCACGAGGCACGGAAATGTATTATAATTATTGCAATCGAAGCGCATTTTTGTAAGCTTTCGATTGCAGGTAGTGGCGTTAGCCGCAAACGTGTAGTTTTTAAGCTATAAGCAAATAGTTAAAATAACCCCCATGAATACATAGCATATATACGTTTATAATAACACATACTTGCGTATCCTCTCTCGACAAAAAAAAATATTTTTGTATTCTTCAACTTTTGCAAATCTTGTTGCACCCACAAATTCTTCCACGAGGCACGGAAATGTATGATAATTATTGCAATCGAAGCGCATTTTTGTAAGCTTTCGATTGCAGGTAGTGGCGTTAGCCGCAAACGTGTAGTTTTTAAGCTATAAGCAAATATTTAAAATAACCCCCATGAATACATAGCATATATACTCCCATAAACGCACGTGCTTGCGTATCCTCTCTCGAAATTGTAAACAAAACAAAAAATCTTGATAAAATCCGTTGTTAATCTGTTTCTCATACATACATACAAAAAAATCTTGTTTTCTTAGAATCCAAATCTTGTTTTCTTCACGGCGATACTTTTACGGCGTTGCAACGCGTTGAGATTAACTGCTCTCAATCGCCGTGAAGAAAACAAGATTTGAGAAAACAAGATTTTTTGCTTTGTTTACAAACAGTGTACGTGTGCGCACGTTTTTCTTTTTTGTTGAGAGTGTATGTGTTAGAATTTGTTTTGATAGTACATGAGTGCAACGCGCTAGCTATATAATTGTGTTATTTTTAAATAATTTCAAGTAACTCTAAAACTAAGCCGGGTATACATATGGCGCTACCCTTATTCGAAAGGTAGCTAAATTACGCGTCGTTATCAAAAATTGCCATATTCGGGAGTGCTTTGTGAAAAATATTATAAGTGCAACAAAAATTGCATTAGTGTAAAAAAGCGAAAAAAAATTTATATTAGTTTAATGCTAATAACACAAAAACTGTGTCGGGTATACATATGAGCCTACCCTCATTCGAAAGGGAGCTATATTACGCGTCGATATCAATAATGACCATATTCGGAAGTGCTTTGTGAAAAAAGTTATAGGTGCAACAAGATTTGCATTAGTGTAAAATAGCGAAAAAAATCTTATATTAGTTTCATGCTAATAACACAAAAACTGTGTCGGGTATACATATGAGCCTACCCTCATTCGAAAGGGAGCTAAATTACACGTCGATATCAATAATGACCATATTCGGAAGTGCTTTGTGAAAAAAGTCATAAGTGCAACAAGATTTGCATTAGTGTAAAAAAGTGAAAAACTAATTTTTTGCTTTAGTTATAAATATTCTTTATTGTTATTAAACTACGCAATAAAACATAAGTAACGTTACGCAAATATGAAATGTCTTTTATAACTCGGTCTCGTCCAGTCTTCTTAGCTAATACCTGTTGAGAAAAACTAAATAGATGAATGTTACGTTCCAAGGCCATCACGTGGATAACAATCTTGGCGCGATGTGGTGGCTCAGTGCTGGCTGTGACAAGTGTCTCTGATTCAGACAGAACCTGGAGTAAGATGACCTTTTTAGGGTTTCTGCCTGTTTTTGGTGGCAAGTGCTCTAAAGGCTTGCATGGCAAATAGTTATCCCCCCTAAGCCGAGGTGTTATGCGACCCGTGCCTGTCGGCTGGTTTGCAGTCAGGGGTAACCCACTGTATTCTTACGGAGCCTTGCTGATACCTGGGCGCCTCAGCAAGTAATTAAGCCCTTACCTTGTCACTGGGGGCTATGACATGGTGGACATTTTCTCCCCTACACTCGTGGGAACAATAAGCGAAAGAACAGAAAAAACATCAAACTCGGACAGTACGACAAGGGATGACGAGCAACAGACACAAATGGGGAGTGTTTTTCAGGGACCTATACAAGGGGGGGCGGACAAGGCTAAGGGCCAAGGGGGGCAGACATAGTAGGGGACAGGTTTCTGAAAAGACAAGACAGGACAGTTAGTGACGATGACTTAGACATATTTCCAGGACTGGACGGACTTAACATCTACGAGACGGACGAGGATGACATCACCATGGTCTCCTCTGATACCAAGGACAGACAATCGGTGGGGGCGGACAGGAAGGTATCAGAGGCACAGGTGATGGAAGGAGCGGAGAAGAGACCGGACGAACGCAAAAAGCTGGCAGGCTACAAGCGTTCTCTCCGGTTTTTAAGGTCGTTGGAATCTCGAGATCCAACTTCCTTGACTCCCCGGGAGAAGGCTTTGCGGCGCAAGCATGCCTACCATGTTCGGAAGTATGAGGAGTTTCGGAATACTTCTGTCATGGAGGCAAGGCCAGAGACGGGGACGAACGTGGCCAGAAACCAGGGTAGGAAAGCGATCTCGGCATCAGCCGGGCCCTCAACTAAACCTGGACCGAGCACGATCACCGACTCGGAGAAATTGGACGATGGCCCTTCTACATCGAAAGGGGTGTCGTCCAAGTCAAAGAGAGGTGATGACCTACGCGGTAAAGCGAAAACCGCCGGCAAGGAGTCCTCAAGGCAAGCTCCATTCTCCTCTAAACGAGGTCACGGGGCTGGCAAAGGGGACCCTGCAGGGGGTTCTAGTGGCAAACGGCAAAGGTCGGGTGAGACGCAGATGCCTGAGGGCAAGCGGTTGAAACCATCAACTAGCTTGACATCAGCACCTGAGCTACAGGTAGCCATTATTGATCGCAGTTAGCCGGGGGGCAAAATGACAAATGATCAATGGCTGCTTCTGGAAGAACGAATTCTGCGCAGACTAGTGGACGCGCTCGCCACTTGTGACGATGACTCGTTCACTGCGTTTGATGGGGCAAAGTGGTCCAGAGGCGTCAAAATTATTGGTTGCGGTAATGAGAAGGCTATCGGTTTTCTCAAAAACAGCATCCAAGAAGCTGGCGAGCTTTGGCCAGGAGCCAAAATTGAAATCGTGCCCTTGGACCAAGTTCCTTTTCAGGTGACGGTGCGCGTGTGGATTCCTCCTCCTATTCTGGAGGATGAGGCCACACTTACACTCATTAAGCGCCAGAATAAGGACCTTGGTACTGAGAACTGGACGATTGAACGTAGACGTGCCAGGGACAAGGGGGATGGCAAAGATCTCTGGATCAAAATTGATTCAGAATCCCTCCATCTCCTGCGCCCCAAAAAGGGCGTTATCAAATATGGGCTAAATCAGCTTAGGCTGATTTTGCCTACAAAGAAGGACTCACAAAATGGCGACTCCAAGCGGCATAAAGGTGGTGCAGATTAACTTGCATCACTCCGAGGCAGCATCGGACGAGCTGTTACGCTTTATGGAGAGGGAGTGTATATCCGTGACCTTGATCCAAGAGCCTTGGTTAGTTGGAAATAAGGTTCGGGGCCTTCGGTCACGTTTGTTTACTCTACTCTCTCCTACCACGGAAGGTAAGATTAGAAGCTGTATTCTGATTAGGAAAAACATCAATATTTTTCTTTTATCCCATTACAGCTCTGGCGATCTAACGGTAGCTGCGCTTGAACGCAAGGATCTCCCGATGGTGATCCTGGACACGTGGACATGACTTTGTACTGGGCGGTGATGTAAATGCGCATCACACACTCTGGGGTAGCACGGAAGGCAAAGAGGGAATCGTGGAAGCGTTTCTGTGGTGACTTGGAGAGCACATCTGAGGCTTCCCGCCTAAGAAAACTACTCTCTAAGGAGCCTGGCACACCGGGATCCTTTATGAGGCCTGACGGGACTTTTACTGAAAGCAGCGAGGATACCCTGGAGCTACTAATGGAAACTCACTTTCCGGATTGCGAGGACGGGGCGGACGTACGTGGTACTGTCGTCCCCGTGCAAACAGCTATCCTAGGGAGTGATTTGGTGGACTCCATTGTGCAGTCAGCCAGGGTAAGATGGGCAGTGACATCTTTTAAGCCCTTTAAGTCAGCGGGGCCAGATGGTATTTTCCCAGCGCTGATGCAGCATGCCATGGAGGCGATTTTACCATGGCTGCTAACCATTTTTAGGGGAAGTCTCGTTTACGGGTACATTCCTATGGAGTGGAGGGAGGTTACTGTGGTATTTATTCCAAAAGCGGGGAGGATAAACCACGGTACCGCTAAAGATTACAGACCAATCAGTCTGTCATCTTTTCTATTGAAAACACTGGAGAGACTGGTTGATTTGTATGTCAGGGAAATTCTCTCGCCAGAGAATTTCTGCGGTGCACAGCATGCCTACCAGAAGGGTAGGTCGGTGGAGACGGCGCTGCATGATGTTGTCGGCACTATAGAAGATTCCCTTGACAAGAAGGAGTTTGTTATGGCATCCTTCCTAGACATAGAGGGCGCTTTTAACAATCTGAACATATCCTCGATAACTGGGGCGCTCATAGAGATCGGTACGGACCAGTTAATTACGGACTGGGCAGGGAACATGCTTAGGAGCAGATCCATAGTATCCAGTTTGGGCATGAGTACGAGGAGGAAGGCTGTAACAAGGGGCACTCCGCAGGGGGGAGTTCTGTCTCCGCTCCTATGGAACCTTGTCCTGAACAGCATCCTTTTCAGGTTGAACGCAGGTGGCACCAAGGTAGTTGCTTATGCTGATGACGTTGTGCTCCTTATAAGGGGTAAATATCTGCCTACGATAAGTGAACTCATGGAATCGGCGCTGAACGAACTACTGGACTGGGCCAAGGGGAACGGTCTAGGCATAAACCCTTCGAAGACTGTACTGGTACTTTTTACCAAGAGATATAAGATCCCGGCTTTTAGGCCACCATGCCTTGGTGGCATGAGCTTGGGACTCTCGAGGGAAGCGAAGTACCTCGGCATTATTCTAGACTCTAAACTATCGTGGAGACGAAATGTGGAGGATAGAACAAGGAGGGCTCTATGTGCGTTTTACGCATGCAAGAGAGTTTCAGGGAGGAGATGGGGGTTGAAACCGTACATCCTTCACTGGATGTATACGGCGGTGATCAGACCCATTCTTACTTATGGATCACTTGTTTGGTGGAGGGCTGTGGACAAGAGTACATATCTCTCTATACTGGGCAAGGTACAGAGGTTAGCATGTCTTGCTGTGACTGGCGCAATGACGTCGGCCCCTCAGGCCAGTCTAGAGACAATGCTTGATTTGGCTCCCCTTGATATATACATCAAGTACATATCTGCCAGATCTGCCCTCAGGCTCATGGAGTCGGGCAGTTTCAGGCATGATCGTACGGGACATGGCATTATCCTACAAAAGGTAGGAGGGCAGGTCCTGGGGGGACGGACTGATTATATGACTCCGGTCATGTGCTTCGACAAATTCTTCTCAGTCGCATTCCCGGAGAGGAAGGACTGGATGGAAAACTCTGCGACTCGTAGTAATGCAACTATGGTTTTTACGGACGGCTCGAAGATGGACACTGGCACTGGTTCGGGGGTATTTTCCGAGGGTCTCGGCCTTTCGGTATCGCTCAGGCTACCCGATACCTCGACAGTTTTCCAAGCAGAGATTTATGCCATTACCGAGGCAGCATTAAGGATTGATGGGCTCAATTTGGAGGCAAGAACTATTGACATCTGTGTAGATAGTCTGGCAGCAATTAGAGCCCTGGGTTCGGAGATTATAAAGTCGAGATGTGTACTGGCATGCATTCAATCTCTGGCCAGACTTAGGGGGCATGATGTCAATGTGGTTTGGGTTCCAGGGCATGAAGGCATTCAGGGGAATGAGATGGCGGACGAATGCGCGAGAGCGGGTTCGGCCTTGGATGAAGCAGTATCGCGTAGGGACACTGACATTCCCTCAGTTGAGCTGCTGGGCAGATTTCAGAGGTGGGCAAGGAGGGAGGTGACAAACAGGTGGTCAAGTATTACTACCTGTAGGGTCTCCAAAACTCTATGGCCCTCGCTTAGCAGAGCTAGGACTAGGCAACTTCTGTTTTTTGGGAAACAGCCGTTGGCACTCCTGGTAGGGGTCTTGACGGGGCACTGTGCAATTGGGCACATGTCGGAGCGTTTGGGCTTTCCCCATGATGGCCGCTGCAGGAGCTGCTTCGATGAGGAGGAGGAGGAGTCAGTACAGCATTTCCTTTGTGACTGTCCGGCCCTGCAGGAGCGTAGGCTTAGACATCTAGGCTCTCGTTTCCTGCGGGATCTTGACTGCCTCAGGGATGCACCGCTGGCTGCCCTGGCGGGCTTTGTGAGAAGTTCTGGATGGTTCTCAGGAACCACCACTTCGTCTTGAGAAGAGTGTGTAGGGTATAGTCCTCTTGGGCATCACAATGGGCCTTTTGATGGCCTCCGAGTGTTTTTCTCGCTTACTGCGGGCAGCCCTTTTAACCTAACCTAACCTAACCTACGTTCCAAGGCAGCTTAAATGCATATTTATACTTACCGTATAATCGCGGAGAGTCCAAACTACAGGTTCGTGTACTAAAAATCTAATATCTCTGGAATAAAATTTTGATTTCCGAAGAACCTTTTTGTGCTCGACTGCGATGTTTAGATTCTCTTAGATACACACCTTCTCCAGTGTACAAACGACTTGAGTCATTCAGATGTAATATATTGAGTGGGTTCCCAGATTCATACTGGAATATTATAACACTTTATTTTTTCGAAACATTTATTGGTTTTAATATAAGTACCTTCTTTGGAGAACGCATTTTAATTCCTTTTAACTCGATATATCTTAAACAAGGAAATCACGTATGGCCCAAGGCAGCTTAGACAGCCCACTTATAAATTATGTATTTACCACCATTTAATTAAAATTCTCTAATTCTATATGTACATATATAGTTCAAAAATGTATTTATTTATTATAAAAATTTAAAAAATATAATTCAAAACATGTAAATTTGTTTATATTATTTGTTTTAGCTGCCTTTTGGTTTTTGCTTTTTGTTTTGTTTTCAAGAAAATTACATTTCTTTTTGACAACGAGGCGCTTAATTTCTAGCAACAAAATACGTGTGGTTTTTGGTGTTGTTAATTATTGTAGTTATGGGGGTACCTAGTAAAGCTGCCTTGATATCACATATATTTACTTTTTATTACGGGTTCTACAATTAAAAATCTTGTTGCACCCATAAGGTTTTTCGTACGCCACTGGGATATATGGCAACCATCGCAATCGACGCGCATTTTTGTAAGCTTTCGATTGCAGGTAGCGACATCAGGCGCAAATCTATTAATGAAGTTATAAGTTACTAATTAAAATAATAAATTTATGGGCATTCTTCAACTTTTGCAAATCTTGTTGCACCCACAAATTTTTTCGTACGCGACTGCGATATGATAACTATCGCAATCGACCCACATTTTTGTCAGCTTACGAATGCAGGTAGCGGCGTTAGGAACAAATTTATAGTTTTTAAGTTATAAGCAAATAATTAAATAAACCCTATAAATATATACATATATCGTAAAGCTAATAGTTACAACAACCCCCATTAATACATGGCGTATATACTCTTTCATAAAAGCACGTGCTTGCGTATCCTCTCTTGAAGAAATATACGTACTCTTAAATACAGCAATATTCTTAAACAAAACAAAAAATTTTGTGAAAACGATATTTTCAGCTGTTAATCTGAACCAAAATACCAAAAAATGTGGCATCTTGTTTTCTTCACTAGCGTCAAAAAATTTTGTTTTCTTACATAGCGTCTATCTGATATAATATCAATTATATTTCTTTCAACAAACGTCAAATTTCATAGCAGAGAGAATCATATTACGTGTGGACTTCAATATTAGTATTATGTTAATATTATATCATATATTATAATATTGTTTTCATAATATATATCTAGAAAGCAATATTGCTCACAATGAAATGAACTGTCAGAAAACGTACACATACACACATGTAGACACAAAAAAATAATTTTGTATATTAAAACAGACGCCAAAAGTAATTTTTAAACCATCGCATTAAACAAATATGTATAAATAATAAAAAACTATATATAAATAATATAAAACACACTGTACTCTTAAAGTAAACGAAGATGTTTACTGCACGGTTGTTTGATAATTATGAAATATTATGATATTTACAATAGTACGTTTTCCCCTACAGATATTAATATTTATATATTTTTCTCCTTAAGGGACCCATAGACATCGTTCTTTTTATACGGTTAAATATTTGGTGTGTGAGCAATAACCGACATTCTTTTGGAACGTGCAATATATCTGCCGTGTCTTGGTTTTAATCGTCGCTTTTCACACGTGTTAGTTCGAAACTGCTTGTATATGAGGCAAACAGTAAAGAAGGACAGCTTTGGCCAGTGTAAGGTACTGAAAATGTAATAATTGCTGTTTCGCGTGTTTACATACATATTTTTAGAATTGCGGAGAGAAAAGAACGTATGGTGTGTGAATGGTCGTTGTACGTGGTAAACCGTACAGTTTTACCCGTTCATTTAAATTTGTTCAAAAGACCGAAGTGTGTGCCTACCTTTATACTTCCGACGTTCTCTCTCTTATTATATCAGAATGTATATCAGGTATAGACACTTTGTTAGAATCCAAATCAAGGCGAATTCATACCAGGAGGCCTTAGTTCAGAAATTGGTGATCAGGTGTTACCAAGGCAGAATTATTGAACTGTCAAAGTGCTCCTCTGGTTTTTCGTTTTTGTGTGCGGCCATTGTTTTTTCCAAAGCATTTCATTTGACACTTCAATAAATTTTACACAGAGTTGCATAAGTAAGTTCTCCTTGTATGAATTCGCCTTGGTCTAAATCTTGTTTTCCTCCCGGATATAAAAAGTTCGACTTATTCTAAATTGACGGCGACTCGTAGCCGCTGAAGTAATTGCAGAAATTTCGGCGCTGATATGTGATAACCGTCTTTGGTCTCTACTTGCTAAACATAAATACAAAAGCGGGGAAGACCTTATAAAAATCGGAAAATTTAATATACAATCACAGAATTTACAATAAAGCCTTTATTACTTGGATGGAACAAAAGCTACAAAATACCAAATAAATAATAAAAACAGGTTATCGTGCAATATTATATCCCATATCTGTACATTCCACCTTGACTAATATTTCCATAGTACCTCAAAAAACTTTATAACAACGCCACAGTGAGGAAAAGGTTTGTTTAACTTTGTACATATTTTTCTTATATTTGCATATATTATTGAGTTTAAATCAGTTAATACTAACAATTACTAATATAAATTCATAACAAATTTCATTAAGGAACTGTAGTGAGTAATGTTTCAAAAAATGTAATTGTTCATAGGTATTAAGAATTAAATAATACATACGATCAGTACTTATTATATATGCGTGTAATTTGTGATTTTTATTAATTTGATGCGCTTTCACGACCAACTACATTGCTCTGGATGTACTTGTTTGTCACATTTGTTGATTGTTCACAACTTTATTTTATTTTATGTATGAATTTCTATTTTAGTAGTGAACTTATGTATTACAGGATGTTAATTTTCTCAACATGCTATAAGTTGAAATCTGCGAAACTGCAAATTATTTTTTATTTAATAAATTAATGTGTTTACATTCTATTTATTTTTCTGAGTTGTATATTAAGACAATTTTTCATAGTTATTAACCCAGCAGAACGGATCAGTACTGATTTCGAGGCCGCTTCGCCATCTCATCAGCGTTCTTTCTTAAATTATTTCCACTGTTTCAAGTTCTGCTAGTTAGTAGGAATATCAACTATTTAAACAACGTTTTTAACGAAAATTGAATATGAAAAGTTCTCACATCGATTTTTACAAGTTATTACTTTTTGGTTAGTACGAAATTCCTCAACCTTGGGGATTAATATTCCCAATATTCCATATATGTATCTCTTTCGCTTTTTCCAGAGCCATCGGCTGCTGATATCTAAAGCTTTTTGTTATTTATGTTCAAGAAATTGCATATTATTTTATTTTGTTCTTTGTTTTTTACTTTTTTTCCCCTAGTCCTCCCAATTCACCAGCTATTACATGTGAATGATCTTGAGAAATGGAGGTTGAGAATATTTCTAAATTTGCCATTCTTATAAATAATATAAAATTGCGTCTTCATCAAAGTCCCGATATATTCACAGAAGCTCTTGGACATAATGGTGAACCAGGATGGGAAAAGAGTAATGATGCAATTGCAGTTAATGCAGGTGCATTTATTAAAATATATGGAATGAAAACTTTAAACAGTGATCGCAATAACCGTGGCTCTAAAAATGCATGCATTGTTGAAGTGCTTGAGTTTGAAAATTATTTGCCTATATATGAAAACCTTTACGAATGTCCGCGGGCCAATTTACGATATGTGGACGAGCACATGTGGCCTCTTCTTATCAACATAGTGGACCCAGACCAACGAGTGCGTATGGTACAAGACACAAATCACTGTCAGTGGTTGCAGAATCTGAAAATCAATAGTTTTGTGTCTGTGTCGGGTGAAATGTTCAACAAGCCCAATATACGATACGTTTGCATTATTCGTTATATCGGACCAGTTATAGAACTTAGCTCTGTTGGTTATTTCTTCGGCATGGAAATTTTGGTATGTTAGCCATCAAACTTGATGATCAAATATAATTTTATATTTTTGCGCAAGTTAAATAGTTGTTATTTTAAAATATTATGGGCAGTAATACAGTCAAATTCGGTTAAGTGAAAATGGAAAATCACAAGAATGTGGAAGTTGGGATTAGCGAAACGTTTTTCGGTTAAACGAATCGCTGTATGAAACAAATATGTGTTAGCAGATTTTCAGTACAGATTTCAGTTTTTCTAATATGTATTTAAATTTTGCTACGATTTGTTTCTACAAATTAACAGAAATTCCTTCTTCGGCGCTAACATTTTTTAAATCTGGTGATTCAAGCATAAATTTAAACATGATAAGAAGAAACTATTAGATTGTTTCATATAAATTAGCGCAACTAAATCCGAAATATTTGGAATTAATTAAAAAAATAAATAATTTTTTGACTTAAACTGCGTGTGCTTATCCGAAGTCAGCTGTAACTGCTTGCTGTTGGGCAGTTGGTAATGGTGCATTATGTGTCATCAAACACTAATTTAATTGCAGTATTATTGTTTTCTTGCTATGATTAATATGCGAAACTAAAATGAGACAAAGTTAAACTGTTTTATTTTATTGGTGCTTATTAAGGTACTGTTTTTAAATTAAATATTAAATAAAATTAAAATAAAAAGGTAGATATTGCCAGAACGGGAAAATCTAAGTCAATTTAATAGTGCAACTTATCTATCTTGAAACCCGCTGTAATCCCATCATCAGTGTTCATATACATTTTATATATAAAAGACGTGTTTGCTTGTATCGGAAGATTGTATACGTTTGATGTGTCAACCGACGCTGACGCAATTTAAATACCCGTTATTTAAGTATTGTTTTCATGACCCATTTTCTGAAATTTTTCACTGTAGGCATATTTTAGATATTTTTTATTTGCTCAAATTTGAAGCCTTGTAGTATCGTTGAAGATTTTATTTGAAATAGGTAGATATTGCCCAACAAGTTTTAGAAGATTTTGTAAATTTGTGCGGTACATTATACGGTGAAGAGTTAGTAAGTTTTAATGTTCATGGGTTACTCTATTTATCAGATAGCGTTGAACAATTCGGACGGTTAGATTTCGTTTCAGCATATAAATTTTAAAATTATGTGTATGCTTATATGTTATTATCCTTTTTTTGATTCCTCCAATTTTAAGTCTTGTATTGTTTACGAGAGAGTAAGAAGAAAAATTTTTGAAATTGCTCTCAAAAATAAGAAGTAAATGAACACTTTTCCATCGAAAAATTCAAGTGTGATTTTAGGCTTCTTCTCTCTTAAATTAATGGCGAATTGCTTTTTATATGCGACATTCTTGCAGCAACACAGTATATAATAAACATGTTAAATTTTAAATAGAAGCAAGACACCATTTGGGCTTGCATTATTAAAAAGCTATTTAATGAATACAAAAATGTATTTGCAAAACTGAAGTGACATATAAATTGATGTATCTATACAGAAAACTAATATTAGAATTATATTTTTTAATTATTATAAAAACATATCCAAGCTGAATTTTATTTTTTGAAATTTGCAATTATTGATATAAAGAAAATAATTTTTAGCAAACTTCCTTTTATAGTAGATTTCAATTTCAAAAGAAATTGTTAAAATTGCTTCATATACTTCTATATATTGTGAAATTTTCTGGAAATATTTTCACATTTTTTTGAAATAAACTAACAGATTCTAATTCTTTATATTCATTTAAAAAGGAAACAGTATAACTTTTACGATTTATTTAAGAAAAAATAGTTCCAAAATATAGAAAAGAAAATAGATTAATATTAACGTTGATAAAATAAATATACGCAATCCCTACAATATTTTATATTTAAGAATGTAAGTATACCCCACGTACATATGTATACAAATACACGAGCATATTAATAAAAATTATATTTGTACCAGTGTTGTCAGATAATTTTTTTTCTTCCCCCCAAAAAAATTTATAAACCCCCTAGATTCTACACTTTTTCTTAAAAAACCCCCTAAATCAGAAAAGTTTAAGTAGTAATATGGTTTCATCATTCTTATCTCTATTAAATTTGAATTGAGGTACTATCATTCTTACGCGAAAAGCACGAAAATACCCAAATTTTTATTTAATTTTTTTATAAAAAGCCCCCAAAAAAATATATCTGCAATCTTTCTTTCTTTTGTAAGAGACGGCTTGAGGAAGTTTGTTACGGGTACATGTTTGGGATGCAAATCCAACATGTTTTTTCGTATTTTGTTGTGCAATAAGGTCTCCTGTTAGCCACCATAATGCTTTTACAATATTTGCATAAAGCTTTGTAGTTGTCTCCCTGGACAGGGGCTAATCAATCTGAAATTTAATTATGCATTTATTGTGTTTAAAATATTATTTAAAAATACAATACCTCTAAACTGCTGATCTGCTTCCCACTCCTTTTTATATTTTTGTTTATATATGTTATCCTATTATTATTATTATTTATTTCTTTAATCTTTACGAATATAATTCCAAGATTAAATTTAATTAGAGAGCACTAGCAACGTTGGCCATCAGCTCTGGTTTAATATACATATGTGCATAGTTGTGTGTATTAAGCATTATTATACAAAGAAATGTTTAAAATAAATATTAATAAAATATATATATATATACATATATATGATGAAATATTTACAATGTTAACATTAGATTAAATTTTGTGTTTCGTTAATTTGATGAAGTGATAGATTTTATGAATGTTTTTTGTGGATGGCTCCTTAAGGAGTTTTAAAGCTGGTTCGTTCCCAAACAGTCTTCGTCTTTCATTGGAATATGATGAGCATTCAGAAAGAATGTGATTAATTGAGAGAGTGCGATTACATAGGGTGCAAGTTGGCTGGGGTGTTTTCTTTAGAATCCATTCATGGGAGAAAATGGTGTGGCCGAGGCGTAATCTGGAAAAGGTTTTGATTTTGCACTTATCAATTGTTGTGGGATATATAGGGTTGTTATAATTGGGATTTATGTTGGAATAATGGTGGTGGGTAATTTCTCTTTGGTTGAGTTTAGCCTTTATGCAGTTTGAGATGTGGCGTCGGATGTCAGTTTTTTCCAGTGTGCCGTCCGTTATTATTGGTGCATATGCCGCGTATTTGGCAGCAAGATCAGCCTTTTCGTTTCCGATAATGCCTATGTGACTTGGAATCCATTGTATTTTTATTCTGTTTTCGTTGTCGATGAGATAGTCTCTAATTTTGCTGATGGTATTCCATTTGTTGTTGAAGGGATTGCTTATGGCTTTTATTACCGCAAGACTATCGGTAAAAATCACAGTTTTCTTTTTTTCGGAAAGTATTATGCGAATTGCTTGATAAATTGCACAAGATTCTGCAGAGAAGACTGATGAATGTTCGGCAAGAATGCCGAGAATTATATTTTCTCCATTTTCATTTACTACAGCGTAAGCTGGTGTCGCGCCTTGAGATTTGCTACCATCTGTATAGATGAATCGCCAATTGTTGTTTTTTAAATGGTTTTTTTGTTCTGCTAGGAGGCTGAGGAATATATTTTTTGGTGTGTTAGTTTTGTTGGCTATTGCAAGAGATGTGTTGAGTGAATTGTTTCTATATCTCCACGGAGGCTTATTAATACTTATCTTTGTAACGGTAGGGGGAATGTTTAGTTCTTCACACAACGATAGAGAATGAGCTATTGCAGATTTGATGCGTCTGGGTTTTCTGGAGTTAATGATGGATGTGATGTCTTTATCTAAAATTGAATTTGTGCTGTTGAGAAGTTTAGGTAGGATTCTGCATTTTAGTTCGTATATTCTATCATCTATTGTTGGGAGGTTGGCTTCGCAAAGTATATTGCTGATGGGGTTGTCCTAAAGGCGTATACAGAAGCTCTAGCAGCTTGGTGGTAGACGGATTTTATGATCTTGATGTTTGTTTTACAGCTGTTGCCATATATGAATAAACCATAGTCAATTTTGCTTAAAACAAGAGTTTTGGTGAGGTAGGTTAGTGTGTTTATATGTACAAAACTTTTGGCTGACAAGTATCTTATAATATTAACTCTGGATATTATAGAGTTTTTAAGTTTGAGGAGATATTCTTTCCATGTGTAGTTTTGTGAGAAAATTAGTCCCAGTACCTTTAGTTTATTAACGTTTTGTATAGTTTCAATGACGTAATCGTTAGAGTCGCAATTGTGATTTCGGCAGATGTGTAATTTTTTTGATTTGGATAAAGAGATTTTCGCGCCAGAATATTCGGCCCATTGGATTATGTCTTGAACAATTTTTTTAAGGATGGCTTTTGTTTCGCTGTTGTTGTTTCTTTTGCACAGTATAAGTAAGTCGTCTGCGTATAGGCAGTGGTCCGCAAAACGTTGCTTATTAACTATTTTGCTGATTTCGTTGAATGCGATTTGAAAAAGTACGACTGAAAGCGGCGATCCCTGTCGAATTCCGTTTGTCAGAATAAACGTTTTTGACAGATGGCCATTTATCTTCACTTTGAAGCGTCTATTTGATAAAAAGGATTTGACAAATTTTAAAATTTTTGGGCCAACATACCAAGATTTCAGGGTATTTAAGATCACGTGAGAACCGATTCTGTCGAATGCTTTTTCAAAGTCAACTGCGAGGACTGTTACATGGTTTTTTGCTGATAGCGCATTTGTGATGTAGTAGTCCATGTGGAGCAGTGCGTCATTGCATCCCTTATTGGCTTTAAAAGCTACTTGCTCTTTGGCGATAAGTTTTCTCTTTTCCATATACCATGATAACCTAGTAGCTACAATACGTTCAATAATTTTGGAAAGGCAGGGTAGAAGCGATATTGGACGGTAATCACCAACTGATGCGGAGTTTTTTGCTTTAGGGATGGGAACTATGATGGCCAGTTTCCAAGAATGCGGAATGTTGCCACTTTGGAATACTGTGTTGTACACAGCTAGAAGTTTTTCCTTGCTTTCCTTGGAAAGGGCTTTAATCATCTGGTAAGATATACGATCATGTCCCGGAGTTGTGCCTTTAACTTTATTTAGGCAGCAGTTGAGTTCAAGCATGGTGATTGGATCTTCTAGTAAAAGTGCATTTTTTCCTGGCGTGTAATCGATGTTAATGTTGGCTGAAGTTTTAGAAGTGTTGAACAGATTAGGGAAATTAGAATCAGATGCATAGTCCGCCCAAGTTCTACCAAAATGGTTCGCAATTTGAAGAGGATCAATAAGTGTTTCGTTTTGGGTGTCTATTGCTCTGATATTTGTGGGTAAGCCCTTGCGGGTGATTCTATTTATTTTGTTCCATATGACTGCTATTTTGGTGTTTGGATTTATTGTCTTTGTATAGTTTTCAAAACTGTGGTGTTTGGCGATTTTTATTTCTCTACGGAATTTAGCATTAATTTTTTTATAGGATACAAGGTTGTCTGGGGTTGGGTTTGCTTTAAAATGTTGCCATTTCTTCATTTTTTGTTTTCGTAAATATGCGAGGGTTTGGTTCCACCTGGGGACTGGTGCTCGATCTGTTTTTATGTGGGGTTTTGACTGTGGGATATATAAGTTAGCTGCGGTACGAATGGATTTAGTTATAGTGGCTGCATCTTTATTGCTTGATGAGGTGAGGGGGCGTGTAGAAATTTCAGTTTCGGCTTTGCGAGAAAAACTAGGCCAGTCTGCTAGGTGGGTTAAAAATGTTTTGTTTTTAATTGGGTTACTACTTTCTTCTGACAGTTTCATGCATATTTTTATTGGATAGTGGTCACAGCTGTGAAGATCGTCTAGGGCAGTCCATGATGTTAATGGTAGCAGGTTTATCGAACAGAGTGAGACGTCTATATTGGTAAACGTATTATGGGTGGAGAGATGCGTGGGGCTGCCATCATTCAAAACACACAGATTAAGTTGGTGTATTATGTTTTCTAGCATAATGCCTCTGTTATTATTCCTTGTAGATCCCCAGATAGTATTCCAGGCGTTAAAGTCCCCTAGAACTAATAGTGGGGTACTGAAAGATGAAATTATATTACTTATTTCCGGAATAGATATATCTTGATTGGGTGGTATATAGAAGGATATGATAGTGAATGTTACATTGAGGTTTATTTCTATTGCGACTACTTGATATGCAGAGTTAACGGTTAGTGGTTTATGGGGTATGTTGGATTTTATAAAAACACCAACTCCTTGTTTAGAGGTGGTGTTGTTAGCGGAGTTTGCGAAGTAACTACTATAGTATTTGGGTGGAGTTGGAGTGAAGTTGTGGGCGCAGTGGGTTTCCTGAATTGAGATAAAGCTGGGATCCATTTCCTTTATAAGCAATTGGAGGTTGTGGCAGTTATTTTTGAAGCCGTTCATATTCCATTGTAAGATGACGAATTCCATACTTCTGGTTGTTAGTAACTGAAGGCGGGTGATTGGTTTGGAAATGGTGTTTTGATTAATAGTGTTGTTGCTTATTTCGCCCTGACTATGCTTGCCTGAGGTGGCGCACCGACGGCGGCAACTCCACCCCAGACAAAAGAAATCATTTGCGTGATTCCATCAATCGAGGGCAGAGCAACCGCCGCGGAAAAATCCTCGGCGAGCGGTGATATATAGTAATTATTGTCTCTGATTAGCGTATTGGTTAATCGTGAGATTGGCGATGTAAACTTATCGTTAGTTGAAGAGTTATAGTTATCAGTTGTATTGTCTTTTTCAGGTGTTGTTGTATTTGGATATTTTATATTGTTTTTCAGTTGTGTTGTTTCTTTGATATTTGTTGTTTGTTGTTGTTTGGAGGTAGTTGGGGTTATTTCATTTATTTGGTTTGTTGGTAGTGCAGGTTGTTTGTTTAAATTAGTGATTGTAGTAGTGGCATTTTCTTTTTGTTCAGGTTTATGGCTTAAGGTTTCTTTGCGTTTTGTAGGGGAATCGGAGACGGTAGAAGCATAAGTGGTTGTTTGAATTGCTATGGGTAGTTGGTTGCTGTCTTTGTATTTGCGACGGGCTTCTCCTATGCTGCAGTAGTTTTCGGTTTTGATTTTTAGAATGTCTTTCATTTGGATGTACCTGGGGCAGTTCTTGTCCGCTGATGAATGTCCACCAGAGCAATTTGTACAAAATATGCGAGTGCATTTTTCTAAATTATGAGGTGGTAAACTGCATGTGGGGCACGTGGGATTTCCTTTGCATCGATTTTTTGTGTGGCCTAATTTTTGGCAATTTTTGCATCTCATTGGGCTCGGTATGTAAAAGTCTACTTTGCACTTATACCAGGCGACATCTACAGTCTTAGGCAGGCGATAGAGATCGAAGGTGATGATCATTTTACCAGTTGGAATTCGTTCTTTGCCGTCCTCGCTAGGTTTTGTAAATTTGTATACGTCGATGACACCTTGTGGTTTCATTTCTTGTTCTGCAACATTTATTAAGCACGGTGCATAGATAACCCCCTTTACGGAGTTAAGAGAGTCATGAAGTTTGCATGAAATAGGACATACGTTAGCTAGTGATTTAGCTCTTAAGAATTTTTCGGCGACACGTGTACTGCGTGCGAGTACCAGTAAGTTCCCGTCACGTAATAGCGATATAGAGTCAAATTCGCTGCTGATACTTTCTACTCCTTTTTTAATCGCAAATGGGCTAATTTGTGGTAATTGTCTTTTGGGGTCATTGGATGAAATTAAAATGTATTTAGGGTTATTCTTGTTGTTGTTGGGTGATGTTGGCAAGTCTGGCAATTCATTAGGTTTTTGTTTCTTGGATGGATTATCAATATAATCCCCCAATGCGTAAAATCTATTGTTGGAAAGTTTGTCCGGAGGCCCCGGAGCCATTATTGAAGAGGTTTTCCTACTTCTATGTGTTTTTATTTATCAATAAGTAGATTAAGTAAATTAACACGCGGTTTAAGTATAAAGTAAACGAATGGGAGAAATAGAAGAATTACAAATTAATTTGTATGCACTGAGCTAATGGTTTAATAAAGAGAATTATCAAGAAAACAACCGTACGCTTTGAGTGCTAGACGATCAATGATATGTTATCCTTTTTTAGCATATTGGTAATAAATTGTAAAGACGCACAACTTTTTAAAATTTATATTTTGCAGTTCAAAGATAACCAACAAAATTGATTTAACGAGAAAAAAGTTTTAATGTTTGTATTTGCGTGATTACTTTCTAAATCGCCATTTCTATACAATATCTTCGACATGCTCAGTTGTTAAATTATGTACTATTATGTACCAAACTATAAATTCGAAAATCCCCTAAATAAAATTTTCTTAAAAGACCGAGTCCAGGAAATTATAATAGAAGAGTAAAAAATCTAAATATGTATGTGGAATCAAAACATTTTGCTTCTTACTTTTAATTACGAGAAAAAACAGATTTTATAAAAAATACTTACAAATCAAAAAATTTGCTTTCAAGTATATAAGGACGCTATTAGACGTTGAAACTCGTACTTCTTGCAATATAATTCGTAAAATATTAGTAATAGGTGATAGCTACATTAAAGAAGCTAATTAAAAAAATCTAAATAATAATCGGCAAAGTATCTTCTGAGATATAGAGCCTCGGAAAAAAGAGCTTTTTGTACCCTCTTCTCCCCATAAAACTTTTTGAAATAAAAAATTTTATAGGAATAAAAATATTTCTTATTTTACGTATGCTTCAAATTGAACTTACCCATTGTTTTTAAATATTTTTTCAAAATAACACCGTTTTATATAAGAAAAATTTTAAACATTTTTTAATTCTGTAGAAATTTTGAAGTATTTTTCATAAAACTACCGTAATAATTTCACATTAACGATTTGAAAAAGTAATATGAAGGTTTTGATGTTTTTTTCTCAGAAATTTGGCGTTTTTGCATCTATTTTGTCTGGCAACTATGTGAACAAGAAAGAACATTTAAAGGTCTTCCCGTTGATCACAAAATCAAATTGATAATAATATAAGAAGGCAAACTTAGTTTTCACTTTTGTAAAATGTGTGATATTGATTTTTGTTTCTATAGCCTATATTCTATTCAAAATTTCGACCGAAATGCTGTCAAAGCTCATATAAACTAGTATCTACTATGTTTTTACTATGAACAACACGTGAAATTTTTCTGAAAACAATTTTGCTAAATATATTTCGAAAATTTAAACGGAGAACTAGCCTTAAGGAAAACAGAAGTTTATAATTTTTATTTGTCAATTTTTTTAAATGAAATAGTTAATTTTGCTAAACATTTTTCGAAAATTCAAACAGAATACCGGCCTTATCGCTGTGAGCCCTTGTATGTAGTATAATTTTTTGGCCTCCTAAGCGCACACAAAAATTTAATTTAGTTGACTGTTAAAGTTCCACAAGCAAGTCGCATGTTTTTATGAAAAAATGACTGCAACATTAGGCACTTTCCTCGATTTTATACACATAGAATTTAATGTTAAAAATTGGGAAATATTTTTATATATAATTTAATATTTTTATATTGCTGTATAAAATAAGCTATGAGCTTATGAAATATAAATAAATAGATTTTTCTAAAATATGATAAGAAAATTCCGAAATAAAACTGTAAATGGTGTAAAACTAATGAAACAAAAATTTTAAAATACTCGTACAGCTGAGTAAATAATAACATTTCTTTCGATTTAAAAAAAATTTTCCTCTGTAGAAAATTTTCATAAGGCTTATATTAAAATATTCTATTATAGACGAGACTATCTTCCAATAGATATATAAAATACTATAAAGCCATTTTTATATAATACAAATTTACTAAAAAGCATTATAGATATAAATTCATCCATTCAAGAATACAAAAAATCTATGAATAACATTTTTATTTTCTCTTCTCTCATTGATGTGAATTTCGTTACTGTTCGTGTTGCGTATGTGAATACGTGTAAAAAATCCTATTGATACTCGTATCTGGAGTGTTATGACTGAGTTGCGCTGCATTAGTGTGTACCAAAAACATTTTTTTTATATATTTATTTTTAAAAGCATACAGGTAAATTATTTTTCCGATTTTTCCTTAAGAATATTTTCAATAATCATCAAACCAGCAGAACGTATCAGTACTGATTTCGAGGCCGCTACGCCATCTCATCAGCGTTCTTTGTTAAATTTTTCCACTTTTGCAAATGGTGCTAGTTAGTAGGAATATCAACTATTTAACCAATGTTATTAACGAAAATTGAATGTGAGAAGTTCCCACATTCATATTTTTAAGTTATTACCTTTTTGGTTAGTACGAAATTCCCCAACCCTGACGATTAATATTCCCAATGTTCCATGTATCTCTTTCGCTTTTTCCAGAGCCATCGGCTGCTGATAGCTAAAGCTTCTTTGTTATTTATGTTCAAGTAATTGAATTTAGTTGTCAATTTACAATGAACAAGTGCGCGTGCGCCCCCGCAATGTTTTAAATTATGTATGAATTTTTATTAGTCGAACTTTCTTATGTAAATTGTTAATTTACATAAGAAAGTTCCATGTATCTCTTTCGCTTTTTCCAGAGCCATCCAGCGGCCTCGAAATCAGTACTGATCCGTTCTGCTGGTTTGATGATTACTGAAAATATTCTTAATATTCCAATCTTAATATAAAAAATAATAAATAGAATTTGAACAAATTCATTTATTAATAAAATAATAAAAAATCATTTGCAGTCATGCAGATTCGAACTTAAGCCCGTTGGAAAAAATTAAAATTTTTTTTTGTAATTTTGCTAAGCAAATAATATATTTTTATGTAAAAAATTTGTCATAAATTTTAAAAATAATGTTTTCTAACTTTTAAAATTTCTATTGATGTTAAAAAAGCTAATGATTGAGTGATTGAAAGAGCTAGTTAACACATTAAAACAAATCCGATGCATACTTGGCAAACACATTACAATATTTTTAATTTCATAAAATGGATACAAAACTTAAAAAGCTTATAACTATGGAACGGTAACAGCAAATTCAATATTTTTTATTAAATAATTGAGAATTTATCCTCCTTTTAAACGAAATCGGTAGTTTTTTAACTTCAATAGAAATTTTAAAAGTTGCAAAGGATTTTTAGAATTTATGCTAAATATGTCGTATGTCATGGAAACCCTTCCATATCAGCAAAAAAATTAATTATAATAATAAAAAACTATACTTATAGTATCTGCATAGAGAAGTAAAGTTTGAACAATCTGGAAAAAAATTCTGAAAGAAATCTCAAAAAATACTTTACTCTAAGATTCTAAGATTAAATATAATTAGAGAGCACTAGCAACGTTGGCCATTAGTTCTGGTTTAATATACAATGTGCATAGTTGTGTGTATTAAGCATGATTATATAAAGAAATGTTTAAAATAAATATTAATAAAATATATATGTATATATTGTTGAGTATGAATGAAAAATGTAATAAGTCACTGTATTTCTCCTGTACTTGATTATATGTACTTGTTGTTAATATTTTTATGTTTATTAATTCTATTTGTCATTAGCTTTTTCTGTAATGAAAATTGTTAAAGCTTTGTGAGTTTAAATACATTTTCAAACTAACAGGTTATGGGCTACATGTCACGCGGTGAAAATTAAAATTCGAAATTTTTTTTTTTTAAATAAAAAGTTTTTGTTTATCTTGGTGCAAATAAGATGGCGAGCCTTCCTATTGGATTTTCGTTGGAGCGTCTAAAGGGACGCGAGAATTTCGACGTGTGGAAGAGGCAAGCAAAATCTTGTCTGGTCATTAAAGGATGCTGGAAAGTCGTGGAAACCGGGTCGGTTGTTGCCAATGATGCAGTCTTGGATGAACGTATTTTGGTAGAAATTATTTTGATGGTAGATCCGTGTATTTATGGACACATTGCTGCAGCTAAAACAGCAAAAGAAGCGTGGGATGCGTTGATGAGTGTTTTTGAGGACACTGGTCTTACGCGTAAAGTCGAATTGTTGAAACAATTAGTGAACATGAAGCTGCGGAATTATGCTTCTATACAAGAATATGTCAATGAGCTGGTAATAACTGCTCTGAAAGTAAAAAATGCAGGACTCAACATAGACGATGAACTTACTGCTTCACTTATGTTAGCTGAATTGACGGATGAATCTAAACCACTGGTAATGGCTGTCGAGAACTCAAAAGAAAAGTTGACTGTCGATAAGGTAAAGAATCTTCTTCTACAAGATGCTAAATTTGATGCTCCAAGTGGGGAAAAGGAAGCTGTACTTTATTCAAAAAATTTCAACTATAAGAAGAAAAAGCCGGTAGAATGCTACAACTGCAAAGAATATGGACACATTTCCAGAAATTGCCGTAACAAAAACAACAACAATATCAACAGCAGTTTCAAAAACGTTAACAACAGAAGTAACGGTAAGCAAAATAGGAAAAACGATAAGAGAGAATTTTCTTCAACTCTGATAGCATCAGGTACGAGTTTGAACGCAATCGCAAACGAACCTTGCTGCAAAGACAGTGAGAAGTTTATGCATTGGTACGTAGACAGCGGCGCCAGTAACCACATGATAAACGGCAGCAAATGTACATATGTATAACATACATAACATAGAAGACAAAAAGGTGATGGTTGCGAACAAGAGCGAATTGAACGTTAATTGTACAGGTGACATCGATTTGAATTTTTTAATTGGGAATTCAAAAAAAGAAATAACAGTGAAAAATGTTGAATATGTGCCTAACTTGCGTGCAAACCTGCTTTCTGTAAGACAAATGACAAAAAGCGGTAAGAAAGTTATTTTTGAAGGTAAAACATGCCGCATATTGAACGAGAATGGTAAACTTGTTGCTTCTGCTAAGATTTATAACGACTTATATCGAATAAATAGTGAAACCCGAGCAAGAGAAAATAGTGCATTTGTTGCCACTAAAGAACTTGGTCTTTGGCACAGAAGAATGGGACACATTTGCGACAAAAATTTAACTGATGTAAAAAAATCCTCAGATGGCGTAAATTTTGAAAATAAAAGCAACCAGCCGTGCGTGATTTGTGTAAAAGGGAAACAAACTAGAAAGCCAATAAGAGAAGACGGTATAAGAGCTACTAGATTATTAGAGTTAGTGCATTCTGATGTTGTCGGTCCGCTAAGTGTAAACTCGTTTTATGGAGCTCGGTATCTGGTAACGTTTGTTGACGATTATTCCAGAAAATTGTTTGTATATCCGCTTAAAAGAAAATCTGATGTCTTCGAAACTTTTGTATTGTTCAAGAAAATGGCTGAAAATCAGTGTTCAACCAAAATCAAAATTCTCAGAACTGACAACGGAGGCGAATATGTCAATGAGAAATTTAAAAAATTTTTGCAGGAATATGGGGTAATTCATCAAAAAGCGTGTGCTTACTCTCCAGAACAAAATGGTACAGCGGAGAGAATTAACAGAACCTTGATGGAACGTGTTCGATGTATGCTAATTGATAGCGGCTTAGATAAACGTTTTTGGGCAGAAGCCGCTAACACAGCCTGTTATTTAATCAACAGATTTCCATGCCGTGGGGAAAACAGAAGCCCTGAAGAAGTTTGGTCTGGTCGCCGTCCTAATCTAAAATTTTTGAAAGTTTTTGGATGTCCTGCTCTGGCACACATTTCTAAGGAAAAGCGTCGCAAGCTGGACACGAAATTCACAGAATGTATCATGATGGGGTATAGCTGCGAAAGTAAGGCATACAGATTATTTAATCCAAAAGACAACAGTATTATTATAAGTCGTGGTGTAGTATTCTTAGAAGGAAGTAAGGTGAGCCTATTCATTGAAAATTAATTTTATTATCCAGAACTGCTCCAAAATTACGATGAAGTTAATTCAGGGGAGAGTGGGGATACTATTGAATTAACTTCTTGTATATCAAATGAAGTTGAGGATGATGCACCGGCAGACTCAAATTTCGATGACAGTGAATACGTAGACTCTGATGAGTGGTCATCGCCTATGCTATCACAAATTCAAGCAGACGATGAATGGGTTCCGACTCCACAAAATATTCCATCAGAATTAGATAACGTACGTCGATCAAATCGTATTGCTAACTGTAAAGAAAAATGCGGTACTTTTTTTTTTGAGTACAAATTTAATACTGAATTCTAGATAGTATAATGATGTATTTAAATACTACGTTAAAACTAAACAAATTCAGGTTTTGCATCTAATAGTTATAACACGTGTTCTTTATCAATTCTTATCTATTGTTATTAGTAAATGAATATGTTTTATATAATTATTCTGCTTATCTATTTTGAGCGGATCCTAAATAAACACACCACAGTCTACATGTGTTACCACTTCTTTGTTATCAACAAACATAGGAGACAACGGCTACAGATAAATGTATTAATTGTTATTAACTAGTCGCCGATATTCCTACATTTTACCTACAAAACATATGTTTTCTTGAACATTCTCCAGGGGCATTAATTTTAGATTAGTGGACTGTATCAGTGTTATATGAAATATTATTAATTCGTGATAATTCTTAACATTCTAACGTGCAAAATTCAATGCTCTCAATCTTCTTTTTTCTACTAATTTTCTTAATGATAAAATAATAAGTACAAAACAAATAATTAAAACTAGGATTAATGATAAATGTCCGCTAGTATGATGAAAGTTTAAGCCGCGAAGTTCTATATTTTCCTTCTTAATGTCTTCTAGCTGGTTCATCAGTTGTTCAATCTGGTTGGAATGATTTATCATCATCGAACCCAAGGGCATTATGTTTAGCTCTGACATCTGAGTGACGTCAGTTGTTAGCATTGATACTACCTCTTCATTTCTTTTCGATTCCATCATGTATGGAGCGTTCATTGTAGCTTCCAGCACTCTGATAGTACATCCAGGATCCAGAAGCACCGTACCCTGCAATGGTAATTCGAACACTTTCTGCCGACCAGGCTGGCAGAGAATATGAGCTGAGGTTTTATTAAACAGTTTAAATAACCACTTATTAGCCTGATGCAATTTTTCCCAAAAATATTCTATCTTTATTTCCTGAAACTGGCAGTGTGGTTTTATTTGTGGCTTCAGTGCTGAAACTTCGCATGATTGGTCGTTTGCATCAATCCATGGCCAACCTCCGTCGCACACGAACTCGTCTTTGAGGATTTTTTGACAATTGTTAAGTTCTGATTGCATCATTATATAATATGTATCCATATTAAAATTGTATATCAGATAGTGTTCTCTAGCTTGTATAATCATTTTGCTTCCCATTATGTCGATTGGTATAGGTACAATGCGATGAATTTGGGAAACATGATCACTAAATAGAGGTATTGTAGCAGATATTACTAGCTGGTTTTCTATGATTGTTGCTTTAGCTGTCATCAGCTTATAAATTGTCTGCAATTACTTATGTGTGTTTCCGGGTAACTTTAGATCCTCAGGAACTCGATCTTTTATTTTCATAACTTCTTCATGCAGTTGTACTGGAGTTATGAGCGTTGGATTTAATTTTCCATGATTAATGTCTATCAGCATTTCTATCATTCCGGTTTGCACCTTCTCGTTTTCTTCAATAATCATCTGCAGCTCTTCAGTAACCACGAAAAAATTTATTGATTCTCGATACACAAAGTATATTTCTTTCATTGTCTCTGAGATGTTATTCACGCGGTCAGCAATGCTCCTGAATTTACTACTAATCTCTTCCGTTGTTCTTCGAAGTATATTTAATGTAGAATCAATGACAGAAGTTTGTTGTTTTATTAGAAACTTTAAGTCGTATTGATTGGCCAATATGTTTTTCATATTATTCTCTAACTCTCTTCGGTCCTCTGCATCCATTGTACCAAAAAGTACATGCTGCATTGATCCAATAATTTCAAAAGGTGCTCTCTTCCTTCTTTTGCTTTCGGACGGAAACGTATATTAATTGGTGGTCTTCATACTATGTAATCGACGTTTCATTGCATCAAGGAAGTGATTACATTGATCTTCAAAACCTCTTAGCTTACTGCAAGTTGTCGTCACAGTACCCATTACCTCCTCTGATTTATTTATAACCTCGAAAAAAGATTGCATATTGAAATATACGACTAAATTCCAATACGAAGACGTAACGTGGACAAAACCTATGTTGTCCAAATATACAGTACTGGGCTTGAGCTCGTTTATTGTGCCGCCAGTTTTCGTCGATTGTGCTGAAACTGCTGCTATTATAGCGAGTATAACTGTCAACATATATACCATATCATACACCCCAATTATAAATATTCCCGGGGAAAAGAGTTCCCGGGGAATTCATTTTCCCGGGAATAAAACTCCCTTATTTTAAACAGACGGGGAGAACAGTATTATGGGAAAGGGAATTTCGAATTTTCGCAGTCAACTGTTTTGCTTTCAGTTGTTTTGTTTTGACTTAAAAAGTGAAAAATATTTTTTTCAGCACAACTCCCTTGCAATTTTTTGAAGGAATTATTTTCTAAATTTATTATCAAATTCTCCCTTTAATTTACATTCATAATACCTACTTTTTTCCCGGGGAAGAGTCTCCCATTTTCGAAGTTTATTTAGAATAAGGGAAAAGGGAGAAGGGAAAAATCTCCCGGGGAGATTCTATTTAGAATAAGGGAAAAGGGAAAAGAGAGAAAATTCCCGGGGAGTTGTTATTCATAATTGGGCTGATAGGCTACTTTTGGCTTATTTCTCACAAAATTTACTGCTGTAGCATTTAGCTGACTTTCTTCTCTATTGGCGTTTTCAAGAGGACATATTTTTGTAATTGGCCTTTTTATTATGTTTTCTTCTGTTTTTAGCGTTACTGTTCTTACTAGACCATCTTTACCGGGGTGCACCTCTGTAATTCTACCAAGCGGCCATCTTGCAGGGCATGTGTCTTCATTTTTTACGATGACAATCTGGCCTTCCTTTAAATTTTCTTGAACTGTCTTCCATTTATACCTTTGTTGCAAAGATGTTAAATAATCCGCCGCCCACTGCTTCCAGAAGTGACGTTTTAGTTTTTGAATCAGCTTCCTTCTATCTAAACATCCGATTCTGCTATTATCACTTGGTTCTGGACATTCTATCAAAGGACGACCAATCAAAAAATGACCAGGAGCGAGATGATCAATGTCGTTTTCACCTAATGCTTGTAACGGCCTTGAGTTCAATATTGCTTCAATCTGAGCTAGCAAAGTACTTTGCTCTTCAAAGGTTAGCTTTGTGTCACCAATTACTCTTCTTAAATGATGCTTCATTGGTTTTACTGCCGCTTCCCATATCCCTCCAAAGTGGGGGCTTACCGCCGGAATAAAATGCCGGCGCCAATTGCCAATTGTGGCACAAATTCTGTTCCTCCAGAATTGGTGCCACAGTTGAATTTTGATGTATGGCTTTTTGGAAGTCTTTATCTAACAGTCTTGAAGCTCCGATAAAATTAGTGCCATTATCGGAGTACATATGACTGCTTTTACCTCTTCTGGCAAAAAATCTTTTCAACGCGGCCAGAAACGATTCTGATGTTAGACTGCTAACAGCTTCTTAATGCACAGCTTTTGTCGTCATACAAATAAATACTGCTACGTAACCCTTGTACGCCCTCTGTCCTTTTCCGTTTGAAAACTTTATCTGTATGGGTCCTGCGTAATCAACTCCATAGTGATCAAAAGGAGCAGAAAGATTTACACGACATTCTGGAAAACTACCCATTACTTGTCTCGTTTTTAGTTTATATCGAATACAGATCGCGCAGCTTCTGATGAACTTCTTTATACAAACTTTAGCATTTACTATGCAGAACTTTCTCTTGATCGTACTTTCGACAAGACGGTTCCCACCATGAAGAGTTTCTTTGTGAGCATCGTTAATGAATTGGTATGCCAATGATGACTTTTGTATTAATACAGGATGTTTTTGATTTTGGGTTAAATTCGAAAAATGAAGTCGTCCTCCCACTCTCATCAGACCATCTTCATCAATATATGGATGCAAAGGTGCTAACTTAAGGCGATGATGAAGTTGTTTTTTATATCGTAGTTCTGTTAACTCCATAAGCCATTCTTCTGCTTGATGCATTTTTATTATGAATATTTCTGCATTTTGGATTTCTTTTGTTGTCAAATATTCTGGAAGATTTTTTATACCTTTTAGTTTTGTGATAAACCGGAGAACATAAGTCAATACTCTTCTTAGCTTTCTAAACGATGAATATTTTTTCAGAATTTCCAGCATCTGGTTTTTCTGTACTGTATCTACAGTCGCTGTCGTAATTATTACACTCTGATCTTTTGGACATTGATCCTTTGGGTTTCGTAGCCATACTGGACCATTCCACCAAAGTGATGTTTTACAAAGTTTTTCTACTGGAATACCTCTGGAGCCCAAATTACATCTTTTGATGTAACGTATCGCCATTCTGCATTTGGAATTGTTGCTGTTATTTCAGCCACTCTTGTTCGGACGAATTTGTCTTTGTTATTTTTTATTCAAGCATCGGTGTTGATTATTTCTTTAACCTTCCTGCAAAGCTTTACTAAGAGTTGAGCAGCACATAGTTCTAATTTTGGAAGCGTTTTTCTGTTTTTTATTGGGTTCACTTTCGATTTAGCAGTTTAAAGTGATACTTTATCGGAAGATTTTATATAAATCACCGCTGCATACGCTTTTTCTGATGCATCTGCGAATCCCAGAAGTTGAACTTTTTCCAGAGATATTGTATTCACCCATCTTGAAATTTTTATTTCTTCCACCGCATACAGATTGTCGATGAGCTTGCTCCATTCTGTTTGTAAATTATTATTAAGTTCCTCGTCCCAATTTATCTTCATCATCCATAATTGCTGAATGAATAATTTAGCAGTGACTGTTATAGGTGTTAAAATTCCAATCGGGTCAAATATTTTTGCTAAATATGATAACGCCATTCTCTTCGTTACTTTTACTTTATTATTAGAGTTGATTTTGAAAGAAAATGCATCCTCTGAGGGATTCTAATACATGCCGAGTGTTTTTATTTTGTCACTTTCTTGATTCTTTATTATTTCATTCTCTCCTGTACATTGTTGCTGCTCTACAATTTGTTTGCTATTGGAGCACCATTTACGAAGATGATACCCATATTTTTCCAATTGTTTTGAAATACTTTCTTTTATGTTGCGGCACTCTTGTATTGTGTCTGCTCCTGTTAGTAAATCATCCATATAAAAATCTTGTCTTATTATTTTGCTCCAATTTTCGTTGGTACATTCATTGGCAATTTCAAGTAATGATCGAACCGCTAAGAATGGAGCTGCAGCAGTCCCATAAGTAACTGTAATTAGTTTATATTCTTCGATAGGTCCTTTCTTTGATTTTCTCCATATAATATGTTGAAATTCTTGGTCTTCCTCATGTAATTTAATTTGCCGATACATTTTTTCTACGTCAGCTATTATTGTAAATTTATGGAACCTGAATTTAATCAGTATATCTAAAATATCCTTTTGAAGTCTCGGTCCTACATATATAATATTATTTAGACTTTTGCTGTTTGATGTTTTCGATGAAGCATCGAAGGCAACTCTTAATTTAGTTGTGGTGCTTGACTCTCTTACTACTGGCTGATGTGGAAGATAGTATTTAGCGTTTTTATTATTCGGCACCTTAATCATGTGTCCGAGGGATATATATTCATTCATAAACTTCACATAACCTTCCTTCAGATCCTGGTTGGCATCAAGTCTTTTTTCCAACCCTATAAAACGCGCTATTGCCTTCTTGTAGGAATCTCCAAGTGCTTTTTCATTTTTAAATGGCAGTCTAACGACAAATCTGTTCTCATCATGTTTTGTTGTAGCATTCTTAAAATTTTTCATGCATATCTCGTCTTCGTCAAGTAAAGTGTCGCCGTTATATGGAACTTCTTCAATTTCCCAAAAACGCTCAATACTAGTTGCCATATTCACAATTGTTTTATTTTTTGGTTTCTTAAATTGCAGCTGGCCTGATAAGATTAAACCGAGCTTAGTCCTTTGTCCAAGTATTCCATTCTTCTTGTAAACGCCACCTTGTAGAATTTCAGCAAACAAATCACCACCTATTACGATGTCTATTCTTTCTGCTTTATCAAAATTTGGATCAGCTAACTTATATTTATACCATTCCTTTATTTGGAAATTTAGTGAAGGATCGGGATTAACATACGACAGAGTTGGTAAAATCAATGCTTCAACTTTAAATCTTTCATTACTTTTAAATCTAGGATATATTTCTATTTCCATTTTGGTTTTAGCTACGCCAAGTAAAATGTTTCCAATTCCGTGTAGCTCAGTATTTATCTTCATTCTTTTTAGCTGCAAAGTTTGCGCAGCTTCTTCACTAATGAAGGTCGTTTGTGAACCTTGATCAATAAGTGCTTTTAATAGTACACTTTCTCCGTTTGCACTCTTCACTTGCACTTGTGCTGTCGCTAATAACACATTTTTAGTTGCTCTTGTAATACATGATTTTGTTGATGATGTTAAATGTAATGTTGTGTGATGAGCCATTCCGCAAGTGGTACATCTTAGTTTGCTTTCACATTTTGAAGTAAATGTGTGTTTAAGACATTTGAATCATACCTTTTCATGCCCAGGCATGTCGTTCTTTTACTTCAAGTGCTAGAAATTGCCTACAAATATCTGTAGTATGTCCTGATTTCTTATAATACAAGTAGGGATGAAACGATACCACCATGGTATCGATATTTTTACTCGTTATGGTATCGGTCACAAAGTATCGATACCTACTCAGTATCGAAAGAAAAATATCGATACTTGTATCGGTAAAAATAACTTAAAATTTTTGTGAAAGCAAACGAAGAGTTCGTTTTAATTTCAATTTTATTAAAAACAAAAACTTAACAAGAACATACATAAGAACAAATAATAAAAAAAAGGTTACATAACAATAGAATTCATGAGATCAAAAATTTTACATATTGTGAATGCAAACTTATTTCATATCATTAATTAAAATATTTTGTACAAAAAAAAATCATTTTTCGATGTGCTTCCCAAAAACAACAGTTTTTCAAGGTAGTTGCTAGACAATCGATTTCTTGTTGTAGTAACTGTCGCTCCAGCTTTTGAAAATAGTCTTTCACATGGAACGGAACTGCTTACTATATGCAAATACAGTCGGGCCTGTTTATATAAATTTGGAAACACGGTTTTTAAATCTTCCCATTCTTCTAACGGATTGGCTTTTAACGGAGAAACGGAATTGGATAAGTAAACTGACACCTCATCTATTTTTGAGTGCTCACGTTGCCGCTTTTGACCAATCGCTAAATTTTTGTGGTGCAGCCAAAAATCAAAGTCTTCATTTTGAACTTCTTCTTCTGACTCACTAGTGGGTATTGAATTAATATCATCTCTTATAAAATTTCTTAATTTTTGTATAGCCCTTCCGCAAGCATTAGGATCCCTAAAGTGCAGATTTTTAAAACGTGGGTCTAAAATGGTACCCAATGCGGCGTATGTATTAAATTCTATCATACCAAATCTTTTAGTGCATTCACTCAACAATTTGCCTTGTAGTTGTGTTACACATTTTATTGTTGAAGAAAAATGTTGTAGCTTTGATATAAGACAATTTATCATTGGTATAATCTTTGACAAAGTTACGTAATTCTGTCCTGAAGTTTCTTTAGTGACAAATTCGAATGGTTTTAGCAACTGAACAATTTGCTTTAATGTTTCGAGTTCGTGCCCGGTCACCATTTCTGAACTACCAGTTGGATATTCGAGTAGAAGTTGTGAAGCTATTTTCGACATTTCTATATATCTTTCCAACATGTAGTAGAGTGAGTTCCAACGAGTCTTAACATCCAATATAAATTTTTTGGTACTTCCTTCAGGAACTCCCATATCTATTTGGAGTTTTCTGAGTTTGTCAGATTGTATTACACTATTTTTTACCCATTTAACGATTCCTCTTATCTCTTTTATTAGGTCACCAATTTCGGATGAATTAGTAATTGAAGAATCAACTATTAAATTAATGGTGTGTGCAAAACATGGCAAATGTTTTGAATCACCAAGGGTTCTCTTAACTGCAGCCACCATGTTAGCACCATTATCTGTAACAGCACAGGTAACCTTCGATAATGGAATTCCCCAATCTTTTAAAATATCAGCAAACACATTAGATATGTATTCTGCTGTGTGATTGCTTGACAGCTCTCTTGTTGCTATATTGGCGCTACTTAATGCTGCCTTTTCCAAAAAATGTAGTGTTACACCCAAAAAGCTTTTTTCGTTCATACATTCTGTCCATATGTCAAGTGTGACGCAAAATGCAGATGCATTTAATATTCTTTTCGAAAATTCTATCTTTACGCTGTCATATTTATCGCTGAGCAGCTTTTTGAAATGTGTTGCAGATGGAACTTTATAATAGGGCGCCAACTCCTTCATCAATTTCAGAAATCCTTCACCTTCGACGACATTGAAGGGCCTCATATCTTTGCATATTAGATACAAGATGCACATGTTTATATTATTATATTTAACACCACCTTCTGCAATAAACAAACTCTTTTTTACTTATGTAGAGGTATGTAAAATATTTTTATCAGTATTTCAACCTTTGCTGCAATATAGTTATTGTTTATAAACCCAAAGTTTATATTATTGAAGTAAATGTATCAAAAATAAAGCTTTATAAAAGTTCCTTTTCTAGGAAATGAAAAACTTTGAGCCATGACTATCAGCTTACGGTCGATGTTTTTGTAAAAATGTATGTTTATGAAAAAGTGTTTTCTGTTAAAAATACATTATTGTATATTTATACCTTTCTGTGCAGATTGTTTTTCAAATAAAGCTTGAAGTGTGTTTGTTGAATTGATTTGGTATAAGTCCAAACGCGAAGAATTCTTTGTTGATGTTGAAGCCTCAGAAGTTGTTTGATGATCAAGTGTATTTTTACTCGTAAGAGATGAATTTGCAGATTCTTCACCGCAATCGCTTTCATTTTTCCTTCAATTTATAATATTACAATTGAGTTATTATTCTTCAATAATTCAGTTATTTTATATATATATGTGTGTATGTTTACTTACTTCGATATTTTTCCATCAGCAGATTCAACATAATTTGGATGGCATTTTAAATGTTTATGTAAATTCGATGTGTTACCACAATAACGAATATACTTGAAACATTTTTTGCAACAAGCATTTTTGTCATCTTTTTTAGTGAAAAATGCCCAAACATTTGATCTTAGAGGTCCCATTTCCACACATATAATGCGTATAATCACTTTTAAGATAAAAATAATAATTCTCCTTTGAACATACGAAATCACAAATTTCTTTTAATGACGCCAATTGATATATGTATTGCATTTGCTAGTAACGAGTACTTTTTCCGATACGAGTACTTTTTATAGATACCTACTTGGTAGTTGGTAGCAACATATCGATGCTAAAAATACTTGGTATCGCAATAAAAATATCGATATATACTTGTAGTTACTCGTATCGTTTCATCCCTAAATACAAGCAAACATTTTTTTCCTTTAAAAAATTTATAGCTTTTGATTGTTGTTTTCTTTCGATATGATTGTGGTTATAATTGAAATTGTATGATTTTTATTTTTCGACGCTTCTAGGCTCTGGTACTGTTGTTCTAAAAACTCAAGCACATCGGTAAGCGCTTGTATTTCTTTTGATTTTCTTGTATGTTGTTCGTACAGCATTAACCCTTCTTTATCTAATTTTTGAGTTACTATACAAGCAATAACTGCATCTGCATCATCTATATTGTAGCCCATTGCTTTTAAGCCTTGAACACACTCATTGGTGGTGTCGTGTAACAATTTAATCATCGATGCGCTGTTACTGTTTATATTTGGTTGATCCAATATTTTGTACATAAAAGATTGGAATAATACTCGTTTGTTATTAACTGCCTGGCCCACGATGTCACTCGATATAGTTTTCTCATATAAATATATTTAAAACAAAAACAAAATTTTCAAATTTGTTGTTGTTTTAAATGTATTTATATGAGAAAACGATATCGAGTGACATCGTGGGCCAGGCAGTAAATCTTTGGTTCAATATTTCCCATGCTGTTTCGTAATTTGTTTCAGATACTGCTAAATGTTTAATAATTTTAAATGCCTCATTCCTAACTAAAGATTTGAGGTGACACATCTTTTCCACGTTCGAGATTATCCCGTCTTCATGTATCAATTTAGTATACATGTCATGAAAAGAAGACCATTCTTCAATATTTCCATTAAAATGTGGAATTTTAATGTCATTTAATTTTACCACCTTTTTTTCTGCAGACAATATGTTCAACTTTTGCAGTACTTTAAGTTTAGCTGATCTGTGTTGACTTTTTAAATCTCTATAGGCATCGATTACTTCTTTATTTGAGACTGTATGATCAACGAGAAGTTTCATATACATGCTGCTAACGTGATCCAGTTCTTCTTTCCAGGATACTAAAACTTCTTCCAGCAAGAATTTTGTGCTAATGAAATCAACTTCTTCTAAATTAGTCTTCAGTTCTTGCACACATCTGAAAAATTCTGACATCAGCGATCTTGGCTGCTTACTTATATCATTTAATATTGTTGACTGTGGAAATTTCAGTGGTTGTGTTGTTTCTAACTGCTGTTTACTAATAGCATCCGAGTCCATATCTTCTGAATCTAACAACCACTTTATTTTTTTTGATATATTATCTACCATGATTTGTATATTTTCATATGTTTTGTAATTGAAATATTCGTCATCTTTCACCCCATGCTCCTTTAAAATCTTTTGGTGATTGCTGTCGAAATTTTTCCACAAGTTTTCCAACCTTTCCAAATTTGGTTTTAGTTGACAATGCCTAGTGGTTTCAATACCAGCCTCAATACTTTCAATTGCAGATTTTAATTCACTCTGCTTTGAGTAATATTTGATGCTGCTGGTCGACATGATTTTTTTTTAATTTGTCGCTGTTAGCTACGACAACGCTTTTGTAATTTTTTAGAAAATTTTCACAACTTGCCGCTGTTAAGCTACGACCACGCTTTTATTATTTTTAGAAAATTTTCACAACTTGCCGCTGTTTAGCCACGACAACGCTTTTATTATTTTTAGAAAATTTTCACAACTTGCCGCTGTTTAGCCACGACAACGCTTTTATTATTCTTAGAAAATTTTCACAACTTGCCGCTGTTTAGCCACGACACGGTTTAATAAATTAATAATAATTATTTGTATGTAGTAAGAATTTTAACGAACATTTATATTGCTATATTAAATTGAATTAAGATTCATAGGCTAATTGTTCGAAATTTGTTTTTAAATCTCAGAAAGACATGATAAATATTCCAAGGCACAAAGGAAAGTCAACATCAGTTTTATTCAACTTACACAGCAGAGCAGAACAGCTGTTTTCGAAAGACGCAACCCTTTCATCATCAGTGCTCATGTGTATTGTGTTTGTCACCACTTATTTGGTGGCTTAGTTGAATTTGATAACAGTTCCTATTTACACAAATTTCATTGTGAAACAGAATACGAGAACTGTATCAACCTGATGTTAACATGTTATTGTTATAATACCCGTGTTACCGTTTGATTATTTTTCTTCATGTCCCATTTTTCTGAATTTTTTGTTCCATCATACCTAAGTCAAACTTATTTGGTTTGAATTTTATACTTAAGTACATGTGAACGTTTTTTCAATATATTTTTATTATTGGTAGCTCAAGCCATAGCTTAAATTTGTATGTAGTAAGAATTTTAACGAACATTTATATTGCTATATTAAATTGAATTAAGATTCATAGGCTAATTGTTCGAAATTTGTTTTTAAATCTCAAAAAGACATGATAAATATTCCAAGGCACAAAGGAAAGTCAACATCAGTTTTATTCAACTTACACAGCAGAGCAGAACAGCTGTTTTCGAAAGACGCAACCCTTTCATCATCAGTGCTCATGTGTATTGTGTTTGTCACCACTTATTTGGTGGCTTAGTTGAATTTGATAACAGTTCCTATTTACACAAATTTCATTGTGAAACAGAATACGAGAACTGTATCAACCTGATGTTAACATGTTATTGTTATAATACCCGTGTTACCGTTTGATTATTTTTCTTCATGTCCCATTTTTCTGAATTTTTTGTTCCATCATACCTAAGTCAAACTTATTTGGTTTGAATTTTATACTTAAGTACATGTGAACGTTTTTTCAATATATTTTTATTATTGGTAGCTCAAGCCATAGCTTAAATTTGTATGTAGTAAGAATTTTAACGAACATTTATATTGCTATATTAAATTGAATTAAGATTCATAGGCTAATTGTTCGAAATTTGTTTTTAAATCTCAGAAAGACATGATAAATATTCCAAGGCACAAAGGAAAGTCAACATCAGTTTTATTCAACTTACACAGCAGAGCAGAACAGCCGTTTTCGAAAGACGCAACCCTTTCATCATCAGTGCTCATGTGTATTGTGTTTGTCACCACTTATTTGGTGGCTTAGTTGAATTGGATAACAGTTCCTATTTACACAAATTTCATTGTGAAACAGAATACGAGAACTGTATCAACCTGATGTTAACATGTTATTGTTATAATACCCGTGTTACCGTTTGATTATTTTTCTTCATGTCCCATTTTTCTGAATTTTTTGTTCCATCATACCTGAGTCAAACTTATTTGGTTTGAATTTTATACTTAAGTACATGTGAACGTTTTTTCAATATATTTTTATTATTGGTAGCTCAAGCCATAGCTTAAATTTGTATGTAGTAAGAATTTTAACGAACATTTATATTGCTATATTAAATTGAATTAAGATTCATAGGCTAATTGTTCGAAATTTGTTTTTAAATCTCAAAAAGACATGATAAATATTCCAAGGCACAAAGGAAAGTCAACATCAGTTTTATTCAACTTACACAGCAGAGCAGAACAGCTGTTTTCGAAAGACGCAACCCTTTCATCATCAGTGCTCATGTGTATTGTGTTTGTCACCACTTATTTGGTGGCTTAGTTGAATTTGATAACAGTTCCTATTTACACAAATTTCATTGTGAAACAGAATACGAGAACTGTATCAACCTGATGTTAACATGTTATTGTTATAATACCCGTGTTAATATTTCCAATAATATGGTAACAATTACTTCTTTTAAGTCCGAGTTAACTAAACGATTTAAAATGAAAGACATTGGAGAGGTATCTTCAGTGTTAGGTATGAATATAATCAGAAGTAAGGACACTATCAAAATTGATCAGGCGCAATATATATCAAATGTCTTAGCGCGATTTGGTTTGAGTGAGTGCAACCCAACATCAACTCCAATGGACTACAACCAAAAATTATCTTTGAGCATGTGCCCCAAAGATGAAGAAGCAAGACAGCAAACGTCACGTGTTCCCTATATGCAGGCGATCGGGTGTTTGTTGTTTGCAGCCCGAATTTCTCGACCCGACATTTGTTACGCTGTGAATTTCTTAAGTCGATTTGCAAGTAATCCTGGTAAAGCACACTGGGAAGCAGTTAAACGCGTAATGAGATACTTGAAAGGCACACTCAACAAAGGTATTGGCTGACTTCATAAATGCAGTTTGCAATGTAACCTGGCAATGCATGATGTTCATAAAAACAGTAAAATTAATTTTGGCAATGCCTAATGTTCATAATTGCATGGCAACACTTTTCAATGCGCATTCTTTGACAATTTCTTGCATGGTTTTTATTTGTGATTCTTTGTAAACATTTAAGTACATTCTTTGATGGCGGGAAAACAATTTTGTGATGAATAATTAAATTTTGTGGTAGAAATGGCAGATTTGTGGTAATTTAAATTTAATTTAATATAAATATGTGATTTAACATACAATTTTTTGTACATAGTGAAAAAAAATGGAATCACGAAAGAAAAAAGCTACTCATAGAAGTGCGTTTGAGGCATGAGCCAGATTTCACCGCAAAAAAAGGAAAAGAAACACAATTTGGGAACAAATAATGCGGGATATCAAGGAAATTGATAGCACTTTTCCATTTACTAAAGATGAAACCACAAGATGTTTTGTAAATATAATGGGAACATACAAAAGAATAAAAAAGCGCAACAACACATCTGTGGAGGCCGCTACAAACTGGGAATTTTTCGAAATGTTGGATGAGGTCTTCGGCAGTCGTAGTAGCGTTCTGGTACCTAGTGAAATGATCGAAAGTTCCTTTCAAACATTAATGGAAGACTTAAGTGATGGGCCATCAACATCTGATACCCCCACGATGCATAATGTTGATGAATCTTCTCCAGATATTTCTGCTCCTAGAAGTGCAACAAAAAGAAAGCGGTGCGATATCCTGGATTTCTTAAACAAGGAATCTGAGGCTGATGCCAGAACAATGAAAAAACTTTTGGACTTGGAGGCAGAAAAACTAGCAGTGGAGAAAGAAAAATTAGCCGAGATGAAGCAAATTCGTACCTTATTCCAGAAAATTATAGAAAAAAATTAACTTTTATCTATTTTTAATATAAGACTGAAATACTTTTTACCTGATAATTTGAAAAATGAATTTTCTGTTAATTTTTGTTTTTATTTAAGTTTTTTTTATGAATTGATTTCATTAAAACGTAAAATAACAAGTATATCTTTTAATTTAACGAAATTTTTTGATATTAGGCCGAAAATAATATTGCTAATGCATCTCTTTTTGCTTTTGCCTCTCTTTGTCCTGACAAAGTCGCTCCCTCGATTTGAGGTTCAGTGTTTGCTTCTTCTACTATTTCATCGTCTATGTTGCCTTCATTATCAATAATTATGTTATGAAGGATCATGCATGCCATCGTTATTAACTTTGGCATGTGTGCACGTTGAACTTCAATGTACTTTAGTATTCTAAACTTCTTTTTTAATATACCGAATGCCTGTTCCACAACAACTCGAGTTGAACTCAGAATTGTGTTAAATTTCGATTGCATTGGCGTTAAAAATCCGTTGTCACGGTAAGGCATCATAAGGAACGTCTCTAATGGATACCCTCCATCGCCCAACAAATGGCAATTGGAAAAAATATTTATTTCCTTGTTTATTATAGCTTTTCTAATAAAGCTCATTTGCCAAACTGTTGAGTCATGACATGCACCTGGGCATCCGATAAATACATCTATAAACCTCATACGACTGTCTACAATAGCCTGCAAAAAATCATATAGGTAATAAAAACATCCTCAGATGAAAAAATATTATTTTACTTGGGCAATAATAGAGTAAGTTCCCTTTCTGTTGCGATAACTAATTTCGTCTTTGATTGGCTGCGAAATCGGAATATGTGTTCCGTCTATGCATCCTAATACAAAGGGGAAAGGATTGTGTTGAAGGTTTGAGAACTCTTCACTCGTTTGCCTTTGCTCAGATGCAGTTTTTGGGAACTTTATGACATCTTTCTTCAAGCGGCATATCATTTTTATTATTTTGACAAACACCTTGTATGCAAGACCATTTGCCACACAAAAGCGATCACTGACATCTCTGAAAGAGCAGTTGTTGCTAAGTTTCCAGATTGTTATTTGTAGAGCTTTTTGTTGATATTCCAATACGTCCAAGTGTAGATGGATTCCAAAAGGGTTTTATCGCATTCTGTAATTTCTTACATTTAAAAGTTTAATTAGTTTTTTAAAGTAATATAATTGGATATTTTAATACCTCGAATGTACTTTTCTTCATACGTCATCCTGCATATTTGCGATAGTTTCACAAAAATTCAAATTTTTAGGGATTCTTCGTCTTGAGTCTTGTCTTCTCAACAATGCAACACGGCGACGCTTCCTTTTATTTAAAATATTTTTAATCAAAGTAATGTTTTTATTCCTTTTGCCATCCAATTCGAAGGCAGTATTCAAAAGAATAGCACAAGATTTCTGGAGATCCATTTAAATACACATAAAGTTAAAAACTTTTACTCCAGGAACAAAACTTTTGTCAATTTATGCGTTCATAAATATACTAAAATGTCACCGCATTATTTTACAAAGCAGTGTTGCCATACAATATTACTTTGCCTTGTAAACATTTTTCTTTGCAATGTTACAATGCAAACTGCATTTATGAAGTCAGCCATTGTTTATAGAAAACAACCCAGCTCAGAAATAAAAGGTTTCTGCGATGCTGACTAGGCCGGAAATATTGACGACCGCCATTCCACTACTGGGTACGTCTTCGTATATCAATCTGGAGCAATTTCCTGGTCTACGAAAAAACAAAAAACCATATCACTATCATCAACAGAAGCCGAATTCCAGTCATTAACTGCTGCTATGCAAGAGTCTGCTTGGCTAAAACGTCTAGAAGCTGAGCTTAATCCCAAAAGCTGTAAAAGTATGTTGTTATATTGCGACAACAAGGGTGCCTTACAGGTCGCCCTTAATAATAATTTCTCGTCTAGAACAAAACATGTGGATATTAAATCAAAATTTATTCGTCAGAAGATAGATGCAAAGGAAATAATTTTGAAATATCTGTGTACAAATGAGATGATTGCAGACATATTTACCAAGGCTGTTACTTCTCAAAAATTTGATTATTTTGGAACTAAATTTGTTTTTTTGTAAATAATTCAATTGAAATGTTTATTTTGTTTTGTACGTTTTATAATTGTAAAGGGTACATGAGAAAGAATTTGATTTTGTAAATTTGTCATTCAGGGAGAGTGTTGAGAATGAATGAAAAATGTAATAAGTCACTGTATTTCTCCTGTACTTGATTATATGTACTTGTTGTTAATATTTTTATGTTTATTAATTAATTCTATTTGTCATTAGCTTTTTCTGTAATGAAAATTGTTAAAGCTTTGTGAGTCTAAATAAATTTTCAAACTAACATATTGTTACGTTTTTAGACCTTTTCGTAAAAACGCTTTTTATTTATCCTTCAAGGATTCGTTTAATTGCATCAAATTAATAACACAGACAATTACTTTTAGAAATATGATGCGGCAACACTTTATTTACTATTTAATTAACACGAGTATTTGTACTACTAAACACTTAGCGATGTTAACACGTCTAGATTTAAAATCTCACGACTTTATATAGCAAAATGACATCGTCTGGTAACTTCGCGAAGCATCTGGTCATGGTTGTTGTTGTTTGTGCTTTACTTAACATGTAGCTATATACGTGTGTTTGTTTATATGACAATGCTGTCTTGTGTGTTTTGTTTATTGTAACTATGTGTGGTTGTATGTATGAGTGTTCTGTGTGTTGCGTAGTTTTGTTTCTTCTTGTACTATGTGGGTATGTTTATGTGCATATTTGTGTGTATGTTGCTGTATATATTGGTGTACATGTTTAGCTTTTGTTAGCAGCGAATACTTGCGTACAAGATCATTAAGAATAACAGCATCATCTCTTAGCATTGATGTTGCTAGGTTTTTCGTTGTTGTTATTTACACTTATTATTGCACAGCCTCAAATGATCTTGTATATTCTCGAAGATGTATCCGGAATATTCCACTTCCGTTAATTCAAATATTATCTGCTTTGTGTTTACCAGGGTTGTAACATTGTGACAATTTGAGATGATTTGGCAGTGCTGCCAAGTACATATATCCACATTGTCGTTATATTTGAATCTATTTTTAAACTTTGTAACACTGCCGCCCACTTAAGCCTGTTCGACCCGAATAGGCATACAATCACCTCTTCCATAGCGCGCCAATCGTTCGAGATGTACTATCTTCATTTTCGACCTTGGGCTATTGTGCTTCTGTATCCGGTACACAACGTCATTCACTCTCGTAATCACTTTATACGGGACATCCCAGTGAGTCTGTAATTTTGGGGACAATCCTTTTTTCCGTTGCGGGTTATAAAGTAGAACCAATTGACCTTCCATAAATCCTTCCGAATTTGCTGCGCGGTCATATCTAGCCTTCATCTTGTCACTGACCATCTTGATTCTATTACGCACGAAATCATGCAGTTCGTTTAAGTTCTCCTGCTCTTGGGACGAAGTGGCTTCTTCTTCTACAGCTGGCTTAACACCAAATTCCAAGCCACCAGGCAGTTTTAATTCCGTCCCGAAGATAATTTTAGCTGGCGTTCTCGATGTGGAGTCGTGTACAGCTGACCTATATGCCATCAAAAATTTGGGAATGTGCTCGTCCCAATCCCTCTGATGGTTGCTTACCACTTTTCGCAGGTACTCTTCTAAGGTGCGATTGAACCTCTCTACCATGCCATCAGACTGTGGATGCAACGGCGTTGTTCTGGTTTTCTTTATCCCATATAATTCGCACATTTCCCTGAATATGGCAGACTCGAAATTCCTTCCTTGGTCGGAATGTAATTCTATTGGGACACCATAGCGACATACCCAGTTGTTGACGAATGCATTTACAACTGTCTTTGCTTCTTGGTTAGGTATAGCATATACCTCTGGCCATTTACTGAAATAGTCCATTACCACAAGAACATAACGATTTCCGGCTTTAGTGACGGGAAAAGGACCTGCTACATCCATTGCGATCCGCTCGAATGGTGCTCCTGAGTTGTATTGCTGTAGCTGTCCCCGGCTTCTTCTTACTGGGCCTTTGCTATCCAGTCGGCTACGGCTTGTTGACATCCAACCCAATAAAAACGCTGCTTCAGTTTCTCAAGTGTTTTTGTTACTCCAAGATGACCGCCACTAGGTCCATTGTGAAATTCTTGCAGAACTTTACTTATCTTGGAACATGGCACAACTATCAAATTTGAAGTTGTTTTGCCATCTACACTTTCCCATACGCGGTATAGGCACCCTTTTATTACCTTGAGGCTGTTCCACTGAGCCCAATAAGATTTGGCGAGTGGACTCTCAGCCGAAATTTCATTCCGCGACGATCTTCTGTCCTCCTCTTTGGCTGCTATAATTTTCCCCAGTATATTGTCGTCCCTCTGTGCCGCTGACCAGTCTTCATCAGAGTCGATGTGCATTAGCCGAACATCAACAACGCCTTCCTCTTGTTCGGTTCTAACGCAATGTTTACACTCTAAACAGCAGGGTCTTCTTGAAAGAGCATCCGCATTGCTATGTTTTGTGTCCCTTCTATGCTCAATACTGAAGTCGTAGCTCTGCAGGCGCTCAATCCACCTTGCTAGTTGCCCTTCAGGATTTTTAAACTGCAATAACCATCTCAGTGCAGAATGGTCAGTCCTTAATGTAAAGTGTTGACCATACAGGTACTTATGGTAAAGTTTAATGCATTCCAATACTGCCAGAAGCTCACGTCGTGTCACACAGTAGTTCCTCTCAGGTTTTGAGAGTACACGGTTATAGTATCCTATGACTTTCTCAGTGCCATTAACTACTTGGGATAGCACGCCCCCTATGCCATAGCCGCTCGCATCAGTATCCAGCACAAATTTTTCTCCAGGTATGGGATACGCTAGTACTGGTGACGTACACAATAATCCTTTAAGTTTCTGGAATGCCTTTTCCTGTGGCTCACCCCAATGGTATGGTCTCGACTTCTTTGTCAGCTCATGCAGGCTTGCAGCTACACTGGCAAAATTTGGCACAAAGCGTCTGTAGTATGTACAAAGGCCCAAAAAGCTGCGCAATTCATGAAGATTTTTAGGTTGATGCCAGTCCCTTACTGCTTGTATTTTATCTTCATCTGTTGAGATTCCGTCTGCTGTAACACGATGCCCCAAATACTTCACTTCTTTCTGGAACAATACACATTTCTTCAGGCTGAGTTTCAATCCAGCTGATGATATCCGTTGAAGAACTTCTGCCATGTTTTTGAGGTGTTCAAAAGTTTTCCCCATCACGATTATGTCATCCAGATATACCAAGCATGTCTTCCAGTGGAGTCCTTTCAGTACCTTCTCCATTAGGCGTTCAAATGTGGCCGGAGCATTGCAGAGACCAAATGGCATAACTTTGAACTGCCATAATCCGTTACCGACACTGAAGGCAGTTTTCTCCTTGTCTTTCTCTGCAATCTCCACTTGCCAATATCCGCTTCGCAAGTCTAGCGTAGAGAACCATCTCGTACCAGCTATCGTGTCCAAAGTGTCATCGATTCTGGGGAGCGGATAGCTGTCCTTCTTGGTTATGTCATTGAGCTTCCTGTAGTCTACGCAGAATCTAGTACTGTCATCTTTCTTTTTAACTAAGACTACTGGCGAACTCCAAGGACCAGAAGATGGCTCAATTACGCCTTCACGCTCCATTTCTCTTACAAGCTCTTTGACTTCATCTCGCTTTGCTAGGGGTACACTTCTGGGTGGCTGTTTAATCGGCCTAGCTTCGCCTGTGTTAATTTCATGTTTAACCAATGCAGTTCTACCCTGGCTTTGGTTTCCCATGGCGAAGATACTGGCATGCCTTTTTAGCAACTGTTTGGCTTTATTTCAGTCTGTCGCTGACAGTCCTGCTACCCATTTTCCTTCGTATTCCTCAAATTGTTCACGTTCTTTGGCGGACAAATTGGTAGGCTCTATCTTCCTCTCGCAGTTTATTATTGCCTCTGCTGGAGTACACTGGCCAATATCGCAATTTTCTTTGATGCCTTTTTCATGGTCTGTCAAGTTAAGTACTCTTATACGGACTATTCCTCCTTTACTAGTTTTTACTAGAGCTTTTGCTGTTATAAGCTCTCTCTTTAAATCTGCTGGTTCTACAACCCACAACCGATTGTCCTCACAATCTCCCTTCATACGCGCCCATATAACTGTTTCATACTGCAGCGGTAACGTCTGACTCTCAATAGCAAATACTTTTCTTACTTGCGGCTTGCTGTCATACCCAACATCAAGGGGTATTTCCACATTACGCCAAATCATCAGCTGTTGCCCCATGTGTAGATTAATGCCATGGTTAATCATAAAATCGGCTCCAATAATTACCTCATCGACAATATCGGCAACAATAAACACATGCCTCACGTTGATGTTGGCTATAGTCACCTTCAATTCAATCTTACCATAGACAGTGGCAGGCTCTCCAGTAGCTGTACGTAGCCGTATATTGCTTAAACGATCGCATTTCCCCTTTACTATATCGGGCCTTATTATTGACTGCGACGCCCCTGTGTCTATGGTAAGTACGTGCTTTTACCCGTTGATGTGTCCACACGCAATAAGGATGCTATTTTTCTGCTGCATCACTGATATGGAGATTGTGGGGCCCTCGTTTGTGGGAGCTAGCTCTTGCCCCTTAGCGCTAGCTCGTTTTAGTTTAACGGGGACTCTTGTGATGTTGTTTGGTTCACCCGTTTGCTGTTTCTTGGTGCCGAAACAGATCTACCTCTTTTCCTTGGTGCTTTGCAGCTGCGCTGAAAATGACCGATTTTTCCGTAGTTAAAGCACTTAGGCTTTTCTTTGATAGCACTTTCCGCCAACAATTGTCGCATTGCTTCCTTAACACTAGCAACTAGGCTGTTATCCTCCTCAGACAAAACCTCCACATTCCGCACCTTGCATATCTGCGGTTTGAAAACCATCCTTGCAGTCTCTTGAGCCAGCGCAAATGAAAAAGTCTCAGCGAAAGTGGATTTCTGCGTTGCGCACACAGCTAGTTTAACATCAGAGTCGCGAATGCCATTAACGAACGCCTCAGTTTTAAAGTGGTCCAGAAACGGGTGACTCTCGCCTGGATATGTGAGCTGCACTAAACGCTCGATTTCCATTGCGAAATCTTGTAGAGACTCGTTAGGCTTTTGAAGCAAGTTTGGGAGCAAGTTGGCTGGGGTGTTTTCTTTAGAATCCATTCATGGGAGAAGATGGTGTGACCGAGGCGTAATCTGGAAAAAGTTTTAATTTTGCACTTATCAATTGTTGTGGGATATATAGGCTTGTTATAATTGGGGTTTATGTTGGAATAATGGTGGTGGGTAATTTCTTTATGGTTGAGTTTAGCCTTTATGAAGTTTGAGATGTGGCACCGGATGTCCGTTATTGTTGGTGCATATGACGCGTATTTGGCAGCTAAATCAGCCTTTTCGTTTCCGATAATGCCTATGTGACTTGGAATCCATTGTGTTTTTATTCTGTTTTCGTTGTCGATGAGGAAGTCTCTAATTTTACTGATAGTATTCAATTTTTTTGTTGAATGGGTTGCTTATGGCTTTTATTACCGCAAGAATATCGGTAAAAATTACAGTTTTCTTTTTGTCGAAAAGTATTATGCGAATTGCTTGATAAATTGCACAAGATTCTGCAGTGAAGACTGATGAATGTTCGGCAAGAGTGCCAAGAATAATATATTATCCTTGAGATTTACTACCATCTGTATAGATGAATCTCCAATTGTTGTTTTTAAATGGTTTTTTTGTTCTGCTAGGAGGCTGAGAAATATATTTTTTGGGGTGTTGGTCTTGTTGACTATTGCAAGTGATGTGTTTTGTGAATTATTTCTATATCCCCACGGGGGCTTATTAATACATTTCTTTGCAACGGTTTAGTTCTTCACACAACGATAGAGAATGAGCTATTGCAGATTTGATGCGTCTGGGTTTTCTTGAGTTAATGATGGATGTGATTTCTTTATCTAAAATTGAATTGCTGTTGAGAAGTTTAGGTAAGATTCTGCATTTTAGTTCGTATATTCTATTATCTATTGTTGGGAGGTTGGCTTCGCAAAGTATATTGCTGATGGGGGTTGTCCTATTGCTTAAAACAAGAGTTTTGGTGAGGTAGTTTAATGTGTTTATGTGTGCAAAGCTTTTGGCTGATAAGTGTCTTAAAATATTAACTCTGTATATTATAGAGTTTTTAAGTTTGAGGAGATATTCTTTCCATGTGTAGTTTTGTGAGAGAATTAGTCCCAGTACCTTTAGTATAGTACATTTTGTATAGTTTCAATGACGTGATCGTTAGAGTCGCAGTTGTGCTTTCTGCAGATGTGTAATTTTTTTGATTTGGATAAAGAGACTTTCGCGCCAGAATATTCGGCCCATTGGATTATGTCTTGAACAATTTTGTTAAGGATGGCTTTTGTTTGGCTGTTGTTTCTTTTGCACAGTATAAATAAATCGTCTGCGTATAGGCAGGGGTCCGCAAGACGTTGTTTATTAACTATTTTGCTGATTTCGTTGAATGCGATTTGAAAAAGTACGACTGAAAGCGGCTATTCCTGGCAAAATAAAAGTTTTTGACAGATGGCCGTTTATCTTTACTTTGAAGCGTCTATTTGATAAAAATGATTTGACAATTTTTAAAATTTTTGGGCCAACATACCAAGATTTCCGGGTATTTAAGATCACGTGAGAACCGATTCTGTCGAATGCTCTTTCAAAGTCAACTGCGAGGACTGTTACATGGTTTTTAGCTGATAGGGCATTTGTGATGTAGTAGTCCATGTGGAGCAGTACGTCATTGCATCCCTTATTGGCTTTAAAACCTACTTGCTCTTTGGCGATAAGTTTTTTCTCTTCCATAAACCGTGAACGTATTGTAGTTCAATAATTTTGGAAAGGCAGTGTAGAAGCGATATTGGACGGTAATCACCAACTGATGCAAAGTTTTTTGCTTTAGGGATGGGAACTATGATGGCCAGTTTCCAAGAATGCTAGCTAGTTTTTCCTTGCTTGCCTTGGAAAAAGCTTTAATCATCTGGTAAGATATACGATCGTGTCCCGGAGTTGTGCCTTTAACTTTATTTAGGCAGCAGTTGAGTTCAAGCATGGTGATTGGATCTTCTAGTAAAAGTGCATTTTTTTCTGGCGTGTAATCGATGTTAATGTTGGATGAAATTTTAGAAGTGTTGAACAGAGGAGGGAAATTGGAATCAGATGCATAGTACGCCCAAGTTCTACCAAAATAGTTCGCAGTTTGAAGAGGATCAATAAGTGTTTCGTTTTGGGTGTCCATTGTTCTGATATTTGTGGGTAAACCCTTGCTGGTGATTCTATTTATTTTTTTCCATATGGTTGGTATTTTGGTGTTTAGGTTTATTGTCTGTATAGTTTTCAAAACTATAATATTTGGCGATTTTCATTTCTCTACGGAATTTAGCATTAATTTTTTTTTATAGGATACAATGTTGTCTAGAGTTGGGTTTACTTTAAAATATTGCCATTTCTTAATTTTTTGTTTTCGTAAATCTACGAGGGTTTGGTTCCATCAGGAGACTGGTACTCGGTCTGTTCATGATGTTAATGGTGAACGTATTATGGGTGGAGAGATGCGTGGGGCTGCCATCATTTAAAACAAAGATTAACTTGGTGTATTATGTTTTCTAGCATGATGCCTCTGTTATTATTCCTTGTAGATCCCCAGATAGTATTCCAGGCGTTAAAGTCCCCTAGAACTAATAGTGGGGTACTGAAAGATGAAATTATATTACTTATTTCCGGAATATATATATATCTTGATTGGGTGGTATATAGAAGGATATGATAGTGAATGTTACATTGAGGTTTATTTCTATTGCGACTGCTTGATATGCAGAGTTAACGGTTAGTGGTTTATGGGGTATGTTGGATTTTATAAAAACACCAACTGCTTGCTTAGAAGTGGTGTTATTAGCGGAGTTTGCGAAATAACTACTATAGTATTTGGGTGGAATTGGAGTGAAGTTGTGGGCACAGTGGGTTTCCTGTATTGAGGTAAAGCTGGGATCCATTTCCTTTATAAGCAATTGGAGGTTGTGGCAGTTATTTTTGAAGAAGTTCATATTCCCTTGTAAAATGACGAATTCCATACTTCTGGTTATTAGTAACTGAAGGCGGGTGATTGGTTTGGAAATGGTGTTTTGATAAATAGTGCTGTTGCTTATTTCGCCCTGATTGTGCGTGCCTGAGGTGGCGCACCGAAGGCGGCAACTCCACCCCAGACAAAAGAGATCATTTGCGTGATTCCATCAATCGAGGGCAGAGCAGCCGGCGCGGAAAAATCCACCACGGCCTGCGCAGTCCGGACGGTTATTTTAGGTGATTTAAGTTGTGGATAGGTCCATCGTAAACCCGTCGGGAGCGAGCGCGAATATGTAGTAATTATTGTCTCTGATTAGAGTATTCGTTAATCGTGAGATTGGCGATGTAAACTTATCATTACTTACAGAGTTGTAGTTAAGAGTTGTATTGTCTTTTTCAGGTGTTGTTGTTGTATTTGGATATTTTATATAATTTTTCAGTTGTGTTGTTTCTTTGATATTTGTTGTTTGATGTTGTTTGGAGGTAGTTGGGGTTATTTAATTTATTTGGTTTGTAGGTAGTGCAGGTTGTTTTGTTTAAATTAGTGATTGTAATAGTGGCATTTTCTTTTTGTTCAGGTTTATTGTTTAAAATTTCTTTGCGTTTTGTAGGGGAATCGAAGACGGTAGTTATCCCTTTCAGACCTAGCTTAATCGATTGTGCGATCTGACTCTTTTTGCTTTAAATAATGTGAAAATATAACTTTGGAAGCATTGATTGTGAGCTTGTTTCTGTAATAAAAAAATAACAACAAAAAACAAACTTGCATCGTATAAAGAAGTACAGCTTTAGTTTCATTGTGTGTATCAACAAGTATAAACATTGGTTCACAAAGTAAGATCTTATTTAAAATATTTTTCAAATAATTGTTTATTCTTAGTAGTGGCAACTGTATAATGAGTGTTTGCAACGATTTAGATAGTTACTTTTGCGATTCTGCATGGTAACAAGTAATCAGCACTCAAGAAAAAACAGATAACACAATTGTGTTGATCAGGCATAACATGTCATATGGTTATATCGTCACTTTTGTGCTATGTCCTTATTTTACAGGGAAAATGTTTGATTTGGACGAGGATGTTGTAAAATATAGTAGAACGTTTGTGTTGGGTAAATGTGGTCAGGGCGCGCAACGTACCAACAGACATAAAAAGATTTTTCGGCTATGCAATCATGATGGGATGTCTTAGTTATCCTTCAGTAAGAATGTACTGGGGAAGTGAAACCAAAATTCCTTCCATTTATAACTCCATGTCCCGCGAAAAGTTTCTTCAACTACGTTCTGACATATATTTTGAAGACTATTCTGCACCAAACTTGACAAATAAGTTTTGGAGAATTCAGGAAATGGCAGCAAAAATCACGAATTACTCAATTGACGAGCAGATGATACCTTTTACGGGAAGATGTCCTGCACGTCAAGTAATTAGAACAAAACTTCGACCCGTTGGGTTAAAAAATCTTGTTTGTGCTACTTCTACCGGTGGTGTGGTGGATTTTGAAGTTTTTTAAGGTTGGCACATTTGAAGATTGTAGTCTTGGTCATGGACCATCTATGGTCATATGTATATATGGACAGATTTTTCACAAAAATACCACTATTAGAAGCTTTATACCAGATGGGTTACTTAGCAACAGGTACAATTATGGCAAATAGAGTACCTAAAAGTGTAAAATTTCTCTTGCCCAAAGAAATGAATCGAGGCGATATTTCCAAACAACGAAAACACAGCTGTTGTGAAATGGAAGGATACAAAAGCAGTGATAGTTTCATCGAATAATTGTGGCAAAGATCCTGTAGGGGAAATCGATAGATGGAACAAAAACTTAAAGCGTTCCAGTAGTGATACAGAAATACAATGCCTTCATGGGTGGAGTTAATTTGTGCGACCAAATGATGGAATACTATAGAATCAAAATGAAGACAAAAAAGTGGACTGTCACAGTCTTTTTCCACCTACTTGATTTAACAGTATACAATTCTTGGATGGAATATTGATGCCAGAAATTCCGAATTGCCCAAGTCAAAAATTAAACCATTTTAAAATGGAATTAGGAGCTGCGCAAGCTGCAACCTTTGAAGCTCCTGAGCATGTTGAAATATATGAGCTTCCTAATAACTACTACGGTTCGATATATCGCCCATGTGATGCCCCTGAAGACGTTAGGTTCGACCGTTATCACCACTGGCCTGTATTTTCCGATGATTTACCACGAGTATGCTGAAATAATTGCGGAAGTCGCTCGAGAGGTCAATGTGAAAAGTGTAAAGTTACGCTTTGTTTGGCCAAAAACAAAGATTGTTTTCAAAAATACCACACAAAGTAATAATAATATGCACCTATTCTAAGAGGCTGAATTTTTCTCGATTGTTTTTTTATTATATTTTTAATTATTTTTATTATAGTTATTTTTACTTTAGTTGTTACAAGACAAGAATTACCTGAATAATTTAAGTTAAATACACGTTATCACAGTTAAAACAAAATTTTCAATAAGTTGTTTTGCGGCTATTGACCGGGACCACACAATTGTGCGATGTCCTGTTTGCAAAAAAGAACCCTGCAAAAATATTTTGTGTGTCTGTATTATGCATAGTATAAAAACAGTTTTTCTTATTTCCATGTTTTAGACCGATTTACGAGCGATATAAAGTATGGTTCTGAAAGGGATAAGTGGTTGTTTGGATTGCTTTGGGTAGTTGGTTGCTGTCTTTGTATTTGCGACGGGCTTCTCCTATGCTGCAGTAGTTTTCGGTTTTGATTTTTAGAATTGCTTTCATTTGAATGTACCTGGGGCAGTTCTTGTCCGCTGATGAATGTCCACCAGAGCAATTTGTACAAAATATGCAACTGCATGTGGGACACGTGGGATTTCCTTTGCAACGATTTTTTGTGTGGCGTGATTTAGCTCTTGTGTGTAGTGATTTAGCTTTTAAGAATTTTTCAGCGACACGTGTACTGCGAGTACCAGTAAGTTCCCGTCACGTAATAGCGATATAGAGTCAAATTCGCTGCTGATACTTTCTACTCCTTTTTTAATCGCAAATGGGCTAATTTGTGGTAATTGTCTTTTAGGGTCATTGGATGAAATTCAAATATATTTAGGGTTATTCTTGTTGTTGTTGGGTGATGTTGGCAAGTCACGGAATTCATTAGGTTTTTGTTTCTTGGATGGATTATCAATATAATCCCCCAATGCGTAAAATCTATTGTTGGAAAGTTTGTCCGGAGGCCCCGGAGCCATGATTGAAGAGGTTTTTTTAATTCTATGTGTTTTTATTTACCAATAAGTAGATTAAGTAAGTTAACACGCGGTTTAAGTATTAAATAAACGAATGGAAGAAATAGAAGAAATACAAATTAATTTGTGTGCACTGAGCTAATGGTTTAATAAAGAGAATATCAAGAAAACAACCGTACGCTTTGAATGCTAGACAATCAATGATATATAGTATATATATATATATATATATATATATATATATATATATATATATATATATATATATACATATATATATATATATATATATATATATATATATATATATATATATATATACATACATATATATATATATATATATATATATATATATATACATATATATATATATATATATATATATATATATATATATATATATACATATATAGGTTTTTACTCTCAAATTAACCCATTTTCGGAACAAATTCAACTTTTTTTAAATTAAATTAAATTATTTTCAAAACAAATTAACTTTTTTCAAAGTAATTTGAATTATTTTCAACACAAATTAAACATTTTCCTTTTTAAATTAAATTCTTTTCATTTATAATTCAATGTTTTTCTTTTCAAATTATTAAAATACAAATTCATTTGTTTTTTAATTCAATATTAAAAGCTTAAAAAATAAAGGCCTTCTTTATAAAAAACAATTTATGTGTATGAAGCTCTTATTTAACGTATTTCTATAGGTCGTAGTTTAATTTTTATAACTTTTCGATTAGTACTATGAACTAGATTTTTTAGTTAATTATAAAAATTTAGTTAATTTGAAAAATTTTTAAATTTTAAATAAAACAACTTAGTTTTAACAACAATTAAACAAACTCTAAAAACAATTGAATTTGAAAATGAAAATACTTAATTTTAAATTAAAACAAGTAAAAGTGCTATATTCGGTTGTGCCGAATCTTAAATACCCTTCACAGATGTAATTCTTCTTTCTTTCTTGCCAAAACAGAAAGTAGGTTTAATTAAAAAATCAAAATGATGTTATCGGTTACTTTTATATTTAAGAAAACGTTTAAATTTTTCGGGTGGGAAGCTAAATGTCTGGCTTTTCTTATATCTAATACCTATGAACGTCTTTCAAAAATATTATATATATTGTTACAAAGTTTAGAAATAGATTCAAATATAACGACAATGTGGCTATATGTACTTGGCAGCACTGTCAAACCATCTCTAGTTGTCAAAATGTTACAACCCTGGTCAACACCATGCAGATAATATTTGAATTAACGGAAATGGAATATTCCGGATACATCGTTGAGAATATACAAGATCATTCGAGGCTGTGCAATAATAAGTGTAAATAACAATAACGAAAAACCTAGCAACATCAATGCTAAGAGATGATGATGTTATTCTTAATGATCTTGTACGCAAGTATTCGCTGCTAATAAAAACTAAACATGTACATCAATATACACAGCAACATACACACAAATATACACAGCAACATGCCCACATAGCACAAGAAGAAACAAAACTACACAACACACAGAACACTCATACATACAACCACACATAGTTACAATAAACAAGACAGCATTGTCATATATACAAACACACGTATATAGCTACATGTTAAGTAAAGCACAACCAACAACAACCATGACCAGATGCTTCGCGAAGTTACCAGACGATGTCATTTTGCTATAAGTATAAAGTCGCTGCCAGTGAACAGCGGGGATCAGTGTGATTTTAAATCTAGACGTGTTTACATCGCTAAGTGTTTAGTAGTACAAATACTCGTGTTAATTAAATAGTAAATAAAGTGTTGCCGCATTATATTTCTAAAAGTAATTGTCTGTGTTTTAATTTGATGCAATTAAACGAATCCTTGAAGGATAAATAAAAAGCGTTTTTACGAAAAGGTCTAAAAACGTAACAATTGGTGTCAGAAGTGGGATTGCAAAAATAATTAAAAAGGACATTGCAATTTAAGGAAAAAAAATGACATTAAAAAAAAATAATTATGAAATTTGATGAGCTAAAAGTTGAACAGCTAAAAAAGGAGCTTTGTAAGCGGGAATTGCCAACAGCAGGTAACAAGGCTGAACTGCAGAAGAGGCTGATAGATGAGTTCAAGAATCGTGGCATGGACATCGCGACATACGAGTTTGAGGACAAAGACGATGTAGAGGTATGTCCTTCTGCCACGACTAGCAGCATGGACATAAATTCAATGTTCGCTGCTATGATGATCCAGATAAAAGGAATCAATGATGCACAAACAAAAATGTTGGAGTCAAATAGAGCCACGAACGAGACTCTGGTAGAGGTTTCGGAGGCCATTAATAGGAGGGTGGACTCTATTGAGAATAAATTCTCAGAGCTGGCAGAGAGAGTCCAACATCTAGAAAGCGGTGGCCTAGAACAGCATGCAAAAGAGGTCGAAGAAAAATTGCATGCTCTAGAGGACAAAATGCATAACCTTCAGTGTAGTGGTGGGCCAGTACGAGCAGTTGCGGAGGTTTCTGCGCGAATAAAAGCGCCATGCTTTGACGGCAGCGTACCATTGGGCATCTTTAGATTCCAGTTCGAGACGGTTGCTAGCAGAAATGGATGGGATGCTGAAGAAAAGGCCATAGAGTTGATTTTGTCCTTAAAGGGTACAGCCGCAGAGGTACTTGAGACCGTGCCAGTGAGCAGCAGAAACAACTATAATGAAATAATGGCAGCATTGCAGCGCAAGTATGGTGGTGAGCACAAGCGCGATTTATACAGAATGGAATTGCGATGTAGAGTTCAAAAGCCTAACGAGTCTCTACAAGATTTCGCAATGGAAATCGAGCGTTTAGTGCAGCTCACATATCCAGGCGAGAGTCACCCGTTCCTGGACCATTTTAAAACTGAGGCGTTCGTTAATGGCATTCGCGACTCTGATGTCAAACTGGCTGTGTGCGCAACGCAGAAATCCACTTTCGCTGAGACTGTTTCATTTGCGCTGGCTCAAGAGACTGCAAGAATGGTTTTCAAGCCACAGATATGTAAAGTGCGGAATGTGGAGGTTTTGCCCGAGGAGGATAACAGCCTAGTCGCTAGTTTTAAGGAGGCAATGCGACAACTGTTGGCGGAAGGTGCTACCAAAGAAAAGCCTAAATGCTATAACTGCGGAAAAATTGGTCATTTTCAGCGCAACTGCAAAGCACCAAGAAAAAGAGGTAGATCTGTTTCGCCACCAAGAAACAGCAAACGGGTGAACCAAACAACAGCACAAGAGTCCCCGTTAAACTAAAACGAGCTAGCGCTAAGGGGCAAGAGCTAGCTCCCACAAACGAGGGCCCCACAATCTCCATATCAGTGATGCAGCAGAAAAATAGCAATCTTACTGCGTCTGGACACATCAACGGGGAAAAGCACGTACTTACCATAGACACAGGGGCGTCGCAGTCAATAATAAGGCCCGATATAGTAAAGGGGAAATGCGATCGTTTAAGCAATATACGGCTACGTACAGCTACTGGAGAGCCTGCCACTGTCTATGGTAAGATTGAAGTGAAGGTGACTATAGCCAACATCAACGTGGGGCATGTGTTTATTGTTGCCGATATTGTCGATGAGGTAATTATTGGAGCCGATTTTATGATTAATCATGGCATTAATCTACACATGGGGCAACAGCTGATGATTTGGCGTAATGTGGAAATACCCCTTGATGTTGGGTATGACAGCAAGCCGCAAGTAAGAAAAGTATTTGCTATTGAGAGTCAGACGTTACCGCCGCAGTCTGAAACAGTTATATGGGCGCGTATGAAGGGAGATTGTGAGGACAATCGGTTGTGGGTTGTAGAACCAGCAGATCTAAAGAGAGAGCTTATAACAGCAAAAGCTCTAGTAAAAACTAGTAAAGGAGGAATAGTCCCTATAAGAGTACTTAACTTGGCAGACCATGAAAAATTCATCAAAGAAAATTGCGATATTGGCCAGTGTACTCCAGCAGAGGCAATAATAAACTGTGAGAGGAAGACAGAGCCTACCAATTTGTCCGCCAAAGAACGTGAACAATTTGAGGAATACGTAGGAAAATGGGTAGCAGGACTGTCAGCGACAGATAGAAATAAAGCCAAACAGTTGCTAAAAAGGCATGCCAGTATCTTCGCCATGGGAAACCAAAGTCAGGGTAGAACTGCATTGGTTAAACATGAAATAAACACAGGCGAAGCTAGGCCGATTAAACAGCCACCCAGAAGTGTACCCCTAGCAAAGCGAGATGAAGTCAAGGAGCTTGTAAGAGAAATGGAGCGTGAAGGCGTAATTGAGCCATCTTCTGGTCCTTGGAGTTCGCCAGTAGTCTTAGTTAAAAAGAAAGATGGCAGTACTAGATTCTGCGTAGACTACAGGAAGCTCAATGACATAACCAAGAAGGACAGCTATCCGCTCCCCAGAATCGATGACACTTTGGACACGCTAGCTGGTACGAGATGGTTCTCTACGCTAGACTTGCGAAGCGGATATTGGCAAGTGGAGATTGCAGAGAAAGACAAGGAGAAAACTGCCTTCAGCGTCGGTAACGGATTATGGCAGTTCAAAGTTATGCCATTTGGTCTCTGCAATGCTCCGGCCACATTTGAACGCCTAATGGAGAAGGTACTGAAAGGACTCCACTGGAAGACATGCTTGGTATATCTGGATGACATAATCGTGATGGGGAAAACTTTTGATGAACACCTCAAAAACATGGCAGAAGTTCTTCAACGGATATCATCAGCTGGATTGAAACTCAGCCTGAAGAAATGTGCATTGTTCCAGAAAGAAGTGAACTATTTGGGGCATCGTGTTACAGCAGACGGAATCTCAACAGATGAAGATAAAATACAAGCAGTAAGGGACTGGCATCAACCTAAAAATCTTCATGAATTGCGCAGCTTTTTGGGCCTTTGTACATACTACAGACGCTTTGTGCCAAATTTCGCCAGTGTAGCTGCAAGCCTGCATGAGCTGACAAAGAAGTCGAGACCATACCATTGGGGTGAGCCACAGGAAAAGGCATTCCAGAAACTTAAAGGATTATTGTGTACGTCACCAGTACTAGCGTATCCCATACCTGGAGAAAAATTTGTGCTGGATACTGATGCGAGCGGCTATGGCATAGGGGGCGTGCTGTCCCAAGTAGTTAATGGCACTGAGAAAGTCATAGGATACTATAGCCGTGTACTCTCAAAACCTGAGAGGAACTACTGTGTGACACGACGTGAGCTTCTGGCAGTATTGGAATGCATTAAACATTACCATAAATACCTGTATGGTCAACACTTTACATTAAGGACTGACCATTCTGCATTGAGATGGTTATTGCAGTTTAAAAATCCTGAAGGGCAACTGGCAAGGTGGATTGAGCGCCTGCAGAGCTACGACTTCAGTATCGAGCATAGAAAGGGCACAAAACATAATAATGCGGATGCTCTTTCAAGAAGACCCTGCTGTTTAGAGTGTAAACATTGCGTTAGAACCGAACAAAAGGAAGGCGTTGTTGATGTTCGGCTAATGCACATCGACTCTGATGAAGACTGGTCAGCGGCACAGAGGGACGACAGTATACTGGGGAAAATTATAGCAGCCAAAGAGGAGGACAGAAGACCGTCCCGGAATGAAATTTCGGCTGAGAGCCCACTCGCCAAATCTTATTGGGCTCAGTGGAACAGCCTCAAGGTAAAAAAAGGGCGCCTATACCGCGTATGGGAAAGTGTAGATGGCAAAACAACTTCAAATTTAATAGTTGTGCCATGCTCCAAGATAAGTAAAGTTTTGCAAGAATTTCACAATGGACCTAGTGGCGGTCATCTTGGAGTAACAAAAACACTTGAGAAGCTGAAGCAGCGTTTTTATTGGGTTGGATGTCAACAAGCCGTAGCCGACTGGATAGCAAACTGCCCACAGTGCATAGCAGCCAAAGGCCCAGTAAGAAGAAGCCGGGGACAACTACAGCAATATACCTCAGGAGCACCATTCGAGCGGATCGCAATGGATGTAGCAGGTCCTTTTCCCGTCACTGAAGCCGGAAATCGTTATGTTCTTGTGGTAATGGACTATTTCAGTAAATGGCCAGAGGTATATGCTATACCTAACCAAGAAGCAAAGACAGTTGTAAATGCATTCGTCAACAACTGGGTATGTCGCTATGGTGTCCCAATAGAATTGCATTCCGACCAAGGAAGGAATTTCGAGTCCGCCATTTTCAGGGAAATGTGCGAATTATATGGGATAAAGAAAACCAGAACAACGCCTTTGCATCCACAGTCTGATGGCATGGTAGAGAGGTTCAATCGCACCTTAGAAGAGTACCTGCGAAAAGTGGTAAGCAACCATCAGAGGGATTGGGACGAGCACATTCCCAAATTTTTGATGGCATATAGGTCAGCTGTACACGACTCCACATCGAGAACGCCAGCTAAAATTATCTTCGGGACGGAATTAAAACTGCCTGGTGACTTGGAATTTGGTGTTAAGCCAGCGGTAGAAGGAGCCACTACGTCCCAAGAGCAGGAGAACTTAAACGAGCTGCATGATTTCGTGCGTAATAGAATCAAGATGGTCAGTGACAAGATGAAGGCTAGATATGACCGCGCAGCAAATTCGGAGGGATTTATGGAAGGTCAATTGGTTCTACTTTATAACCCACAACGGAAGAAAGGATTGTCCCCAAAATTACAGACTCACTGGGATGGCCCGTATAACGTGATTAAGAGAGTGAATGACGTTGTGTACCGGATACAGAAGCACAATAGCCCAAGGTCGAAAATGAAAATAGTACATCTCGAACGATTGGCGCACTATGGAAGAGGTGATTGAATGCCTATTCGGGTCGAACAGGCTTAAGTGGGCGGCAGTGTTACAAAGTTTAGAAATAGATTCAAATATAACGACAATGTGGCTATATGTACTTGGCAGCACTGTCAAACCATCTCTAGTTGTCAAAATGTTACAACCCTGGTCAACACCATGCAGATAATATTTGAATTAACGGAAATGGAATATTCCGGATACATCGTTGAGAATATACAAGATCATTCGAGGCTGTGCAATAATAAGTGTAAATAACAATAACGAAAAACCTAGCAACATCAATGCTAAGAGATGATGATGTTATTCTTAATGATCTTGTACGCAAGTATTCGCTGCTAATAAAAACTAAACATGTACATCAATATACACAGCAACATACACACAAATATACACAGCAACATGCCCACATAGCACAAGAAGAAACAAAACTACACAACACACAGAACACTCATACATACAACCACACATAGTTACAATAAACAAGACAGCATTGTCATATATACAAACACACGTATATAGCTACATGTTAAGTAAAGCACAACCAACAACAACCATGACCAGATGCTTCGCGAAGTTACCAGACGATGTCATTTTGCTATAAGTATAAAGTCGCTGCCAGTGAACAGCGGGGATCAGTGTGATTTTAAATCTAGACGTGTTTACATCGCTAAGTGTTTAGTAGTACAAATACTCGTGTTAATTAAATAGTAAATAAAGTGTTGCCGCATTATATTTCTAAAAGTAATTGTCTGTGTTTTAATTTGATGCAATTAAACGAATCCTTGAAGGATAAATAAAAAGCGTTTTTACGAAAAGGTCTAAAAACGTAACAATATTTAATTTACAAACAAAATACAATATCCGTTTCATGTACCCCAAAAAGTTCTCATTGTCCAACCGTAGAATCGTCTTTTAGATTTTGTCGATATATAAAGTAGGTATAATTCATCATAAAAATCAAAAATAACAAATAAAATGGCTGCTTTTATGAATCAGAAAATGTCGATTTTCCAACCCTGGAACCGAATTTATAATTTTTTGATACTAGTTTAATTTTTTCTTAAATATCTAATAGGTTTAATTCACTAAAAGCACAAAATTTGGAATTTATGTATGTACTATTATGTACGAAAAATATTTCGATTTTCCAACTCTGGAAGCGAATTTTTATTTTTTTACCAATGCAATTCTTAGTGAGGTGTAACATAGTTTTACTTGACAAATAAATTAAAATTTTTAAACTTTTTGGTCACTTTCATGTATTATAAAATATTTCATTTGTCCCACCCTGGAGTCGAATTTTGTTCTTCCTGAATTATAAAACAGCTTTAATTAGCAAAAAGAAACAACGTCAATTGGCTTTTTGGTTACTTTTATGCAGAATAAATATTTCAATTTCCCAACCCTGGAAACGAAATTTAAATTTTTTTTACCAATGCAACTCTTAATGAGGCATGAAATAGTTTTATTTAAGAAAAACTTAATATTTGTAACCATTTAGGTCATATTTATGTACCACAAAATATTGCAGTTATCCAACTCTGGAATCTAAATTTTGATTTTTTTTTAATTTTTGATACCAATTTTGTTTTTCCTGAACTAAAAAATAGTTTTTAATTAGTAAAAAACCGACGTTAGTTGCCTTTTTGGTTACTTTTATGTATAAACAAATTGAAATTTCCCAGCCCTGGAAGCGAAATTTTATTTTTTTTACCAATCCTAGTATTCATTAGGTATGAACTCATTTTATTTAAGAAAAACTTAAAATTTGCAACCATTTTGGTCACTTTCATGTACTACAATATATTGCATGTACCAAAAAAACTTTAAGCTTCCCAACCCTGGAAGTGAAGTTCTAATTTTGTTTGTTTTATTTTTAACGAATGTAACTCTTTATGAGGTATAAAGTAGTATTATTTAAGAAAAATTTACAATTTTCAACCATTTTGGTCACCTTCATGAATTATAAAATATTGCACTTGTCCATCCCTGGATTCGAAATTTTCATTTTTTTTTTGAAATTTGTTGTACCAATTTTGTTCTTCCCAAAATATAAAATTCAATATCAATTGCCTTTTTGGTTCCTTTTATGTATAAAAATTGCAATTCCCCTACCCTGGAAGCGAAATTTTAATTTTTAACATTTTTTTTACCAATGCAAATCTTCATGAAGTATAAGGTAGTTTTGTTTAAGAAAAACTCAAATTTTGTAACCAGTTTGGTTATTACATGTACTGCAATATATTGCATGTACCAAAAAACCACTTAAATTTTCCCAACCCTGGAAGCGAAATTTTAATTTTTTGTTTTTTTTGTCAGTGCAACGCTTCATGGCGTATAAAGTAATTTTTTAAGAAAAATTTAAAATTTTTAACCACAACAAGAAGAAACAACGTCAATTGCCTTTTTGGTTACTTTTTTGTATAAAAAATTTCAATTTCCCAACCCTGGAAGCGAAATTTAAATTTTTTAAAATTTTCTTTATCAATGCAAATCTTCATGAGGTATAAAGTAGTTTTGCTTAAGACAAACTCGAATTTTGCAACCATTTTGGTTATTACATGTACTACAAAATATTGCATGTACCAAAAAAAAAATTTAATTTTTCCAACCCTGGAAACGAAATTTTAATTTGTTTAGCTTCTTGAGGTACAAAGTAGGTTTATTTAGGAAAAATTGCAAATTTTTTACCATTTTGGTAACTTTAATGTACCATAAAATATTGCACTTGTCCATCCCTGGATTCGAAATTTTATTTTTTATTTTTGATACCAATTTTGTTCTTTCTAAATTATAAAACAATTTTAGTTAGCAAAAAACAAAAAAAAAAAAAACAACATCGGTTGCATGTTTGATTACTTTCATGTATAAAAAATTGCAATTTCCCACCCCTGGAAGCAACATTTGAATTTAAAAATTTTTTTTTGCCCAATGCAAATCTTCATGACGCATAAAATGGTTTTGTTACGGAAAAACTTGAAATTTTTAACAATTTTAGTTACTACATGTACTACAAAATACGGAATGGGGCGAAAAAAAAAATTTTGATTTTCCATCCCTGGAAATTTTTTTTTATTTTTTTAGTTTTTAATAGACCATTGAGGCTGCCCAAAGCACGAAATAGGTTTAATTTACTTTAAATGTTGCATTAATATTACCAACTGTTTTAAATGAATACTCTAAAAAGGCGAAGTGGGATAGTGGTAGATAGTCTTCTTCGTGCTAAGGCATACTGTTGTTCGGTGTGGTGCCAACTTTTACAAATCCTGCTTGTGAAAGCCACAAAGTACGCACAGAGCAACAATAACAACATCAATAACACACAACAAAGCGACGTCGATTTCTTTTTTGTGTGCGTGCGTTCGGTTTTGCCTACCACTGAAATAATAATAATAACGAAAAATTATTTGAATAAATTCGTTATATGGAGATTGAAAACACTTCAATCTTGAAGTTACGGTCGCAAAAATGCTTCGTTATAAGGAAATATTCGCTATAGGGAAATTCGTTATGTGGAGATTATAATACACTCTGGAAAAAGCGAAAGAGATACATGGAATATTGGGAATATTAATCGTCACGGTTGAGGAATTTCGTACTAACCAAAAAGGTAATAACTTAAAAATATGAATGTGGGAACTTCTCATATTCAATTTTCGTTAATAACATTGGTTAAATAGTTGATATTCCTACTAACTAGCACCACTTGCAAAAGTGGAAAAATTGAACAAAGAACGCTGATGAGATGGCGTAGCGGCCTCGAAATCAGTACTGATCGGTTCTGCTGGTTTGATGATTATTGAAAATATTCTTAATATTCCAATCTTAATATAAAAAATAATAAATAGAATTTGAACAAATTCATTTATTAATAAAATAATAAAAAATCATTTCCAGTCATGCAGATTCGAACTTAAGGCCGTTGAAAAAATTAACAATTTATATAAATTAACTTAATTTTTAAGATTTCTTCCTTTTCTTAAAATTTCATTACATTCGAATGAACTTATTTTTTAGATTTGGTAGTAAATGTAATTCAAAAGTTTTTACTGTGTATAACAGTACAGGATTGGAAGATATTCCAGTGGGACAGGCAGTTGTATTTTTTTTAACAATATTAAAGAAAACAAAATATATAAAAATTAAGTTAATTTAAAAAACAAATCAGTTTATGTATAAAAATTTTGTTAATTTTAAAAATATTTAAATTTTAAATAAAACAACTTAGTTTTAAACAACAATTAAACAAACTTTAAAAACAATTGAATTTGAAAATACTTAATTTTGAATTAAAAAAAGTGAATTTAATAGGAAAAATTTTGAATTTGATATGCAAAAATTTTAATTTATTTTAAAAATAATTTAATTTGTTTGAAATAAATGTTAATTTGTTTTGAAAAAATTGAGTTTGAATTTAAAAAATTTTAATTTGATCTAAAAAATTTTTAATTTGGGAGTAAAAACCTATATATATATATATATATATATATATATATATATATATATATATATATGTGTATATATATATATATATATATATATATATATACATATATATACATATATATATATATATATATATACATATACACATATATATATATATATATATATATATACATATACATATATATATATATATATATATACATATATATATATATATATATATATATATATACATATACATATATGTATATATATATATATATATATATATATATATACATATATATATATATATATATATATATATATATATATATATATATATATATATATATATATGTATATATATACATATATATATATATATATATATATATATATATATATATATATATATATATATATATATATATGTATATACAGTGGAGGCTCGAAAAAGTTAAGTAGTTTGTTTTTGCGGTGATAAACTTTTCCGAAATCTTAACTTTTCCGTAGTATGAAAACGGCATATGGTTTTATGTACTATATATTTACTAATTGTTTATTAATTTTAAAATTAGGATTATGCATACATATATACATATTTATATGTACATATATATCATATTTTTAATATGAAAAACAGTTAGAAGATATGCATATATAACTACACATTTCGATTATTTGTTATTTGTTGCGGTAAAGTAATCAGTAGCTTTATTTTGATGGAGCTTTTTATTTGAATGCCATTTTACGATATCGGATCGTAGTTCGAGAAGCTGTGAAATATGTTTGTCGGAGGACTCATTCCATTTGATCAGAAAATTAACTGCGCATATTGCATCATTATATGGTACGAACTCTGGAGCTTCGGTCATTCTTATCAAGGCTATCGGCATTCCACGTAATAGTCTCATCACATGAGAGAATACAATCAGGTGCAAGTGTCGTCAATAACAGTTAAAGATTGTATATAAAATTTGCAAAAATTATAACGGTAACTGCTATACGCACTTATTTTATTTTTGTTACGCATGTATGTCTCACTGTATTTATAAATATGAATTGAGAATTGAAATACAAGAAGTTAAAATGATCTTAGAAACAGAAAAACAAAATAAAAAATAATTGTCTCTGAAAAGTTGAGAAGCACTTAACTTTTTAGCGTCACGTGTGGTAAATAAAAGCTGCTTAACTTTTCCATATACTTAACTTTTCTATGACTTAACTTTTTCGAGCCTCCACTGTATATATATATATATGTATATGTATATATATAAATATGTATATATATATATATATATATATATATATATAAATATATATATATATATATATATATATATATATATATATATATATATATATATATACATATATATATATATATATATATATATATATATATATAAATATATATATATATATATATATATATATACATATATATATATATATATATATATATATGTATATATACATATATATATATATATATATATATATATACATATATATATATATATATATATATATATATATATATATATATATATATATATACATATATATATATATATATATATATATATATATATATATATACATATATATATATATATATATATATATGTATATACATATACATATATATATATATATATATATATATATATATATATATATATGTATATACATATACATATATATATGTATATATATATATATATATATATATATATATATGTATATACATATACATATATATATATATATATATATATATATACATATATATATGTATATACATATACATATATATATATATATATATATATATATATATATATATATATATATATATATATATATATATATGTATATACATATACATATATATATATATATATATATATATATATATATGTATATACATATATATATATATATATATATATATACATATATATATATATATATATATGTATGTATATATATATATATATATATATATATATATATATATGTATATATATGCATGTATATATATATATATATATATATATGTATATATATGCATGTATATATATATATATATATATATGTATATATATGCATGTATATATATATATATATATATATATATATATATATCTATATATATATATATATATATATATATATATATATATATATATATATATATATATATATGTATATATATATGTATATATATGTATGTTTATATATCTATATATTTATATATATATATATATATATATATATCTATATATATATATATATATATATATATATATATATATATATATATATATATATATATATGTATATACATATGTATATATATATGTATGTTTATATATCTATATATATATATATATATATATATATATATATATATATATATGTATATATATATCTATATATATATATATATATATATATATATATATATATATATATATGTATATATATATCTATATATATATATATATATATATATATATATATATGTATATATATATCTATATATATATATATATATATATATATATATATATATGTATATATATATCTATATATATATATATATATATATATATATATGTATATATATATATATATATATATATATATATATGTATATATATATATATATATATATATATATATATATGTATATATATATATATGTATATATATATATATATATACATATATATATATATATATATACATATATATATATATATATATATATATATATATATATATACATATATATATATATATATATAAATATTATTGTATACAATTTTTACCTTTTACACAATTTTAAGTTAATGAGATCTAGGTCAACGAAAAGTTGATTGTTTACACGTTAGCCGAAAAACAAATGTTTTAACCTAACTGCAAATTAACTATTATTCGGTTATTAGTTTCTTTTTCGGAATAAAATAATTTATTAAACAATGTTAATGTTATTTTATATGAAACTTATTAAAAATGTTTCCTTGTTCGCCGGAAAAGTTAAACCAACCCTTTTCAGAAGCATTAAAATTAAATAATAAGTTGAATAAATTATAAGTGGAAGAAAAATAAATGAAAACTAATTAATCGTTTTCAATTTCATATCTTTATTTTATTACCTTAATTCGTTAATTATGTCCTTTTCAACGTCTTCAGGGCCAAGCGGCTGACAAGAATTTTTGTGGGATGTATAATATGTGCATAGATATAAATCCATCCACAAAATTATTGACATTTCAGTGAAAATTTTCTGTAGGCGCCCTGCAATAATAGCTTCATTTAACTAAAAGAAAGTAAAATATATAAGTATATACATACAGACATACATAAATACATACTTATGAATATATTTGGGTATTGGATTAGCAAACTTACATAAGATTCTCGAGTCACTTATGATGTTATTTCGTTCATTTAATCTCTTAATATCTTATACGGGCAATGCTGAGGGATATTTTTTGTTATTTAATTCTAGATATACCATCCTCTCTGCTAATTTTTTATATATTTGTATTCGTTAGCATTTTATGTTCACTTATATTTTATACACTACGAAATCTAACGATTGCATTTGCATGTGCAAAACAAACAGGTGTTTTTGCATTATTGTTGTATAATATTGTGTCACCTACAACTCCATTGCGATTTTTACGGTAGTTAATCAGGGCTTGGTGTACACCGTAATTTGGTCCCAATACCACGGTATGCACGTGTACGAATTTTGCCTTGAGTGATCCACAGATGCTTTGCCTTCCTCAATTTCACGGGGAATTAATGCAGCTAACGCTCTGTTATTTACGACACTGTCCGCTTGTTGCTGGTGGAACTGCGTTTATATTTGATATGTATTATTTGTAGCATATTTTCTAATATATAGTAAGTACGTAATCTATTTCTTCTATTCGGTTAGTATGGTTAATATTTGGGTGTGCTTACCTGATGCACAAACATATGTATGCAGTTTCTTATGTGTGCAGTTTATGTGTCTGAATTGACTTCTCTCTCTTCTTTGATCAAAATTTAGCTAAAACAGCGCCTGATATCCTTGAACACATATGGAAAGGGCTCATGTCGATCATAGATAGATAGAGTCGTCCAAGTTTCAATAAGAGCGAGGGAGTGTGTGAAGAAACTATTGTAAGATGAAAGAGTTTATTTAAAAACAAGTAAAAGTGCTATATTCGGCTGTGCCGAATCTTAAATATCCTTCACAGATGTAATTCTTCTTTCTTTCTTGCTAAAACAGGAAGTAGGTTTAATTAAAAGATGTAACATAGTTTTACTTGACAAACAATTTTAATTTTTAAACTTTTTGGTCACCTTCACGTACCATAAAATATTTTGTTTGTTCAACCCTGGAGTCGAAATTTTGATTTTTTTAATATTTTAATACAAATTTTGTTCTTCCTGAATTATAAAATAGTTTGAATTAGCAAAAACAACAACGTCAATTGCCTATTTGGTTAGTTTTATATATTTAAATTTCCCAACCCTGGAAACGAAATTTAAATTTTTTTAGCAATGAAACACTTAATGAGGCATGAAATAGTTTTATTTAAGAAAAACTTAATATTATTTAAACCATTTTGGTCACTTTCATGTACTACAAAATATTGCAGTTATCCAACTCTGGAATCTAAATTTTGATTTTTATACCCTTGACGAAAAAGTGAAAGGGTATATATAGGTTTGTCATTCCTTGAGTAATTTCTTCGATATCAATATAGGACCCCACAAAGTATATATGTATAATCTGGACCCTTATGAATAGCGATGACGATTGAGCGATGTCCGTCTGTCCGTCCGTCTGTACGTGAAATCGGCTTTCCCAAGCCCCCATAGCACTTTTATTTGTTTACTTTTGAAACAACAATCAGGGGATGACCCTTATTAATACAATACTTTGTTTTGATACGAGGAAAGTAAGTGCATAAAAAAATAAGAAATTCTGAAATTTGCTAACATAAATTCGTTTCTTGTTTTTCTGCATTCAAAATAAGTCAAATAATTATATAAAGGGATCAATATATTTGAATTTTAACGAATGTAAATCTAGTCAAGAAAGGTATGAAAAAGTATATCCAATACATAAACAAGTATAATAATGATAAGCCAGTAGTAAATGCATGTAATAAAAGATGTGAAACATAAAAGTCGCCATTCATCACGACCTCTAAATATCGTCCCTTTGAGACAATTATTGGTATACACATATATTTTACTAAAAGAAACAAAATCAAGCTTGTGGAGAAAGTATTGGACTATACTTTTACTTTTCCATACAAGCGTGGGCCACCCTAATGAACATTCAGAAACATGAACATTTAAATTTGTACATTGGCTACTATAAAACGTGAACAAATTGCGATGGCTCTAAAACGTGAACTTTTTTCATTACATTTTTGTTAATTTCTTTAACAAAATTTGTTTTTTTATTAATTCGGAGAATTCTGACAAAATAAAAATGATATAAAAGTATTGAGAAACCTGAAAGAAAAAGCAGCATTACATATAGATGCTGAAACAAAAGCAACGACAAGCAAAAATTACTTCATATTTTGTCTAGTCTACGTGTTTAATCTTTTTTTTTTCTAAAGTTATTTAATTAATGTAATCCATTCTTCTAGTTTTTACTTATTTTCGAGCGACCGAATTGTTTTTTTTTCTGCTACCAATAAAAATTTTAAAAATATTGTTTATTCCTATAATTTGAGTTTAAATCTTTGAACACTCTATTTTACTCTTTTAAGTATTATTGTTAACCAGGGCACACTCATACAGGTAGGAGCGATAGCCCAGTTGATTATTTTGTTGTTGGGAGAAATTCAAATACAAACGTTAAATTTTTTTTAGATATTTACATACATACAAAACTTAAGAGCAAATGTAAAAACAAACATGTATATTTGTTTTTGTACTTTTTCATTTTGTTTTGTTCTACACATTTAATTGTGACATTTGAATAAGATTTCACAAAAACAAAATGCCTGCAGCCGATGGCTCTGGAAAAAGCAAAAAGAGATATTGGAATATTGGGAATATTAATCGTCAGGGTTGGGGAATTTCCTACTAACCAAAATGTAATAACTTAATAATATGAATGTGATAACTTCTCATATTCAATTTTCGTTAAAATATTGGTTAAATAGTTGATATTCCTACTAACTAGCACCACTTGCAAAAGTGGAAAAATTGAACAAAGAACGCTGATGAGATGGCGTAGCGGCCTCGAAATCAGTACTGATCGGTTCTGCTGGTTTGATGATTATTGAAAATATTCTTAATATTCCAATCTTAATATAAAATAATAAATAGAATTTAAAAACAAATTCGTTTATTAATAAAAATAACAAAAAATAATTTGCAGTCATGCAGATTCGAACTTAAGCCCGTTGAAAAATTAACAATTTACATAAAGAAAAAAGTTCGACTAACAAAAATTCATACATAATTTAAAAATGCCTGTAGTTTTATATTGTTGTAGAACCGCTCCTAGCTATATCAGTGTACCCTGATTGTTAACTTACGTCAAATTTTTCAAACTATAATAGCAAGTATTGCTCCAAACATTATAAAATATGCCAGTAAATTTATTAAACAAAATTTATACAAACTTTTTAATTCGTTAAGTCTAGTACATAATTTCAATTAAAAAAGAAAAAAACCTAAACTGAAATAACTGATGTTGCGCAACATTTTCCACAAATTCACACATAGTACTAGGCTTAAAAAGGAAAAAAACTGAAACTGAAATAACTGATGTTGCGCAACATTTTCCACAAATTTAAACAGAGTACTAGGCTTTATACTCATTCCAAGTAATGCATTTCAATGTATTTACATGAAACAACAAAATTCCAATCGAAAACGTGAACAAAATCGAAAACGTGAACATCTTCGGTAAAAATTAGTTCACGTTTCTGGAAAATGTTGCGCAACATCAGTTATTTCAGGTTTTTTCTTTTTTAATTGAAATTATGTTTTCCATTTTCCATGAGAAAATTTTTAGTTTAAAAAAATTTTTGAACGAAATATATAGCATTCATATTATTTCACACTTTTGAAAAAATTGTTGCTAGAAATATTTCACTTGTTTTTCATAATTAAAGCCTAGTATTCTGTTTAAAATTTCATGTGAAATTCTGACAGAACCCATGCAAAAAATATTCAATCGAAATATTTGTGGAAAAATTTTTTTAAACTAGTACTCTGTTTTAATTATGAAAAACATGTGAAATAATATGAATGTTATTTATTTCGTACGATAATATTTTGAAACTAAAACTTTTCTCATTGAAAATGAAAAATATAATTTCAATTAAAAAGGAAAAAAAATTAAACTGAAATAACTGCTGTTGCGCAACATTTTCCACAAATTCAAACAGAGTACTAGGCTTAAAACAGAGTACTAGTTTTGCAAAATTTTTCCATAAATATTTCGATTGAATATTTTTTTGTATGGGTTCTGTCAGAATTTCACATGAAATTTTAAACAGAGTACTAGGCAAGGCAGATTAAACAGGTACCCTCACTAACGCAGTACACAATACACAAGTAATGTGCAACTTTGTTTACAAAATACACAAATAATTTTGTTTTTCAGTGAAAAGTTACAGAAAATAAATATATTTTAATTCATACAATAGATAAGTTGCAGAACATATTAAAAAAGTTTTCAAAAATAGTGATCAGTGATCAGTGAAAAGTGGAAAAGAATTGCAATAAAAAAAATTACAGGATAAAAATTTATATATTAAAAAATTCACTATGCGTCGCTGTTGTTTGTGCCACAAACAAAAAGATGCATACGGGAGTTTCTTCAGTGTTCCAAAGGATGAGCGCAGAAGAAACAAGTGGTCGGAAGCTTGGTATTCAAGCCGACTTGTTATGTTTGCGCGGATCATTTTGCTCCTTCTGACATTGTTGGTGGTGGAAGGATATTTCTAATACTAATAATTTATGTTTATGATTGTATTAACGGTTTATTTATTCAATAAAAACTAATTTCATTTTCATATAACGTGATTCGTGTCCACTTTGTATCATTCTGACTGTTCCAATGCCTTTACTGCCTCCACACGTCTTCCCTGCTGCATGAGCAAAGCAGATAGCGTAAATTTTTTTCAATATAGTCGCCATCTATAATCGGTCTCAGTAGAGTCATAGTTTCCGCTATTTATGTTGCTGCATGAGGGCTTCAGCTACATCGCAATATATATTTAAGCGATCATTTTCGTAAGGTGGTATATGCTGGTGTAAGTTTTGTATTGAGTAGCCCATTAGATATTCGCCTTTCAAATTTATCAATGCAACGCATAGCTTAACTCGAAAGTCTGGCACAATATCATCAGGTATCGCACAGAAATTATACTCTCAAATTTCCAAGTTTGTTTGATCTCTAAGGCATTCCAACACCTATTTAAATTAAAAATATTCTTTTATAAATTATTTTCTCTTAGCAAGAGATAAACGTTCACTTACACTTTGCGTACGCACCGATAACGATCACTGCATAAGATGCACTCCAATTGTGAGACAGTTTACAAAATACAAGTTAGCTTCTCCCATTAAACCTTACAAAGCAGCATTTAGTTGTGCTCTTCTTCCACCAACTCCAGTGTTTATTTTGCTTGAATTGCAAGTACTAGGCAGGTTTTCGGTTTGATTTACGTTTATTAAACGAGGATGACGTATTTTCTGCAACAAAAATGTTTTATGTATTATAAAAACTTAATAAAAATAATTCAAAACATGTAAATTTACTTACATTATTTGTTTTAGCTGCCTTTTGTTTTTTGGCTTTTTGTTTTATTTTCAAGAAAATGACATTTCTTTTTGACAACAAGGCGCTTAAATTCTAGCAACAAAATACGTGTGGTTTTTGGTGTTGTTAATTGTTGTAGTTATGGGGGTACCTAGTAAAGCTGCCTTGGTACTAGGCTTAAAACAGAATATGTTACATGAAATTTTAAATAGAGTACTAGGCTTTATCCGTAAATTTATGCAGATAATTGCGGGAAAGGTTGGCATGATAAGTTATCCATATTCACATGTAATTACTTCAAACATAGCTGCAAAGCTAAGAGTGGGAATCACGTGATGTTTGCGCGCAAAAGTTGCACCGAAGACTGATTTTAACTTGGGAAAATAAATTTTATTACTAACAAACCGCTAATTGCTAAAAATATAAGATTTGTGAAAATCATAAAAAACAAAAGCTCAGTTAGTACTTCCATGAATATATTTCTAATCTGGGCACTTGAAAAAAATACAAAATTGTAAAGACATGCAGGGTAAAAAATAAAAAATTGTTTGTTGAAGGACTGTGATATCTACAGGCATCCAAAATCCACATACTAGTGATCAAGCACTCTTGGGCACGTATCCATTGCAGTTTCACCCATCGTGATTAATACCCAGTTCCATTACTCTATTATTCCGTAGATTGGGTATTTATCTAGAAATTTTTAGGGTAAAGCTCCTTCTGGCGAACACAGCACGTTGTTTTGAACACCAAGATAAAATATACCGCCATTGCCTCTACTGTGTCAATTATGTACTCGTAAGTAAATTTATCTTTATATTTGGATTTGTATATAAAATGCTTTGAAAAGTAAATTTTGTAAAATATCGGTGCACAGATGTCAGCGAGGTGTCTGAGACAATATGCCAGCGATGTTAGCCCGTATTTATCCGTTACTGTAACTGACTGTATACGACTTATGCCTTCACATAAGAAGTAATTAACCACGGAAAATTCCTCAAAAGAACTGTAAATTTCTGAGGTGTCGAAATTAACTAGTGCGAGTGAGACGCAAAGGTCTGGAAAGAAAGTAAACCATCAGTAGTCTGGCTGCACTTTCGAAATATATTTCATGTCTTTCATGATTCTTATTTAATCTACTAATCGCAATTGAATTTATTATAAAGCGTGCTCTTTTAGAGTGATACAACACCAGAGCAACGCGTGCAAATTGTTGAAATTTTTAATCAAAATAATAGTTCTATTCGTCAAACTCATCGTGCACTTTTTCCATTTTATGGCGTACATAGTCGACCTTAAGAGCGGTAAACTGGAAAAACAATAGATCGTTTTCGTATCATATTTACTGTTACTGATAGTGTGCATCCCGCGAGACGCCGAACAGTGCGCAATGAAGAAGCTGTACAGGAAAGCATTGAAGATGATCCTAATCAATCAATTCGTTGTCGTTCTCAGCAACTGGGGTTGCGCTCTTCCACTTTATGGAAGATTTTTTTAGTTGTTAAAAATTGGTGTTCCAGATTGCGCGTTCTACGCACCAGCCGTGGTGGCCACATGGCAGAAATCATATTTAAACATTAATTTCGTAAAATTTCTTTCTTTCCAATAAAGTCCTTTTCATTGATATTAAAAGTGTATTTCCTTGTGTTATTATGATTTAAACTTGTGTGTCACTCTATAAAAATAGCCTCTAGCGAAAAAATAGTTCGTAATATATAAATTTAATAGACAGTTCTAATTGCATATAAAGTAATATTCTATATTTCTTTTTCTAGGATTTTTCCAATGGCCATTCGCCTCAAGCGAGTAAAATAAAATTTGCAAATAAATATATGGATTGTGAACCTCAGTCGTCCATATTTGCCACAGCAAACTGGATTTTACAAGTACCCAAGGAACAGCAGAAGAAATGTGGAACTATTAATTTTATTAACGGCACAATAGATAAACTTAAGTCCGCCATTGGTCCTATCACTGCTGTAACAGGCAGTCTCGCTGGCAGTACCACATCACTCATAGGGGATAACAAAGTCAAGGAAAATAAGCCATCATTAACTAGAGATTCCACAGACAGCTGCATAAAAAATAACAACAACAAAATGGAGAGGAGCAAAAAGGGACTTTCAAATATGTTATTAACAGACTGCGATGAATTGTCTATAGAAAATCGAGAAAGAAGTATAGAGCATCGAGCCAATACCAATACCACTAACACGGCACAGACCCAGACACAGCCGCAGAGTGGCATTTTGAAGTACAAAGATAAGGGGCCAACGAAATCTTCGGCGTTTCCTGAAACCTCTCCCGAAATTGTGGTCATTAACAATAATGATATAGATGAGTCGACACGCAAAGAATCCGAGGTTATAGTAGTTGATATGGACCTAGCAGAAGTATTAGGAAGCAGTTGGCCAGCTAAAGCCGGTGAGGCTGCCGCAATTTTAAATAAACAAAAGTTACACAATATGAAGATCTGCAGTAATGCAATGGGCACTAGTTTCAGTGCAAAAAACAAAAACAATCGTAATAAAGCGAATAATCTATTGGACGATGCAAGTGGCAATAATGCTAAAAAGACAAACGATTCAATTTCTTTAAACAAGAATATTGAGAATAAAAATATCCAAAGTAAGTTCTGTTTTCAATAATAATATTTTAGAAACTGGTACGTTTGATTTACTGTAGAAAATATGTACATTCATGTGTTTCATTCTTGCTGCACAGTTAAAGTAAGGCATATCGACACTAGGCACATTTGTTTGACGCTTTGAGAAATAGGTACAGAAATTGTGACGCAGGATAAAATAGGTTATGTAAATGTCTTTCTACATCAGAGCTGTTATTAGACGTTTTAGATCAAAATTTTGTTAAATTTTCTATTATTTACATAAAATAAATGTTGTCAAGTTTCTTGTTTTTATGTGTTGACAGGGCAAATATGAGCTCACGAGGCTAACTGTTACTAACTCGCCTTGGGAAAAATTATGTATTACTTTTTAACTATTTTTTTTTAGCAAAATTCAATTTTGAATATCTGAATGCAATTTTTATGAGATTCAACTAAGCCACCTAATAAGTGGCGACAAATAAAATACACATGAGTACTGATGACGAAAATGTAGCGGCTTTCGAAAACAGCACTTCTGCTCTGCTGTGTAAGTTGATTAATAAAAAACTGATGTTGAATTTGCTTTGTTCCTTGGAGTTTTTTATCATGTCTTTCTGAATTTAAACAAAATTAAGTGATTGTCTTTACAAAAAAAAAAAAAAAACAATTATTACCTGTTGTGGTTTTCTTTATCTCTTACTACAATTAGAGTTGAAAAAAAGACGCCCTATGTAGTATAAAGTAAACAAGTAAAAACCTTATATTCGACCTGGTCGAATCTTAAATACCCTGCAAATATTTATTTAGTAAGTGAATTTAAAATGTTTAATTTGCATTATTGTTTAATTTGTTTATTAATGATATTGGATGCTGTTTTCTAAAGTCGAAATATCTTTTTTATGCAGATGATCTTAAATTTTTTTTGAAGTTGGATTCTATTAATGATGCGCGTATAATGCAGAATGAGCTCAATAATTTAATGTTTAATTTGCATTATTGTTTAATTTGTTTATTAATGATATTGGATGCTGTTTTCTAAAGTCGAAATATCTTTTTTATGCAGATGATCTTAAATTTTTTTTGAAGTTGGATTCTATTAATGATGCGCGTATAATGCAGAATGAGCTCAATAATTTAACAAATTGGTGCAATCTTAATCGTTTGCAATTGAACATTAGTAAATGTTTGTATGTATGTTTCGTTTTTTAGAACTCGAAAGTCCCATGGCACTATCTTTTAATATTAATGGCGTAGTATTAACCACGTCGGATTCTAAACTTGACCTAGGTGTTGTTTTTGATAGTTCTTTATCGTTTGTGGCTCATGTTGAGTATGTGCTTCCAAAAGCTTATAAAATGCTTGGCTTCTTGAAGAGAAGTTGTTCTGAATTTTCTAACCCTTATACACTAACGCATATATGTATTTACATCCTTTATAAGGTCTAAATTAGAATATGCGGCTGTAATTTGGAATCCTCACGCTTCTAATCTTATATGGCGTAGTGAGAAATTACAGCCCGCTTTTATTAAGTTTGCTACAAGGTCGTTACCTTATTTAGTTACTGTCCCATATGAGTTCAAATGTTTGTTCATAGGACTACGTATTTTGCAATCGCGTAGAGAACTCCAATCAGCTTTACTAATTTATGACATTATTAATGGCTGTATTGATTGATTTGCTTAATGCTATACCGTTTTACATTCCACCAAGGAAGCTCAGGCTGTGTAAGCTTTTCGATGTACCTTTTCATCGGACAAATTATGCGTGTAATGGCACTTTAACTCGTGCTTTCCTTCAGCTAAATAATATCAATCTTGATTTACAGAAACAGCATAAATCTTTTATTGAATAAAGAAAACTGATAAAGTGACATATATAATTTAATTATTATCATTTAAACTTATTCCTTGTATACGGGCATTTCCCCCGGATAGTCAACAAAAAAAAAAATTTCATATATATTGTTAAAATTTCATTATTTCATATTAAATAAAATAGTATATTTCTTGTTATAAGTTGCTATACACCATAAATTGAGTATTATGTTTTTTGTTAAGAGATTTGAAGATATTTATGGGAAAATGCATGGTGGTAACAATACAAATAACATATGGAAAAATCGTACGTTCGCGACCTGTAGTTAAGCCAATTAAACAAAAACCAATAGAGATATTTTATAATCTAAATACTGGATAGAGACCTAATTAATACACTTTTAAAATAGATTAATCACTCTTGAATATTTCATTTTGCAGATTTTTATATTTCACTGCTGTCAGCCAAAGTTGACTTCTATTTTGCGTAAGTTCGTGACCACATGTATAACAATTATTATGAAAACTTAAATTCGATGAAATCCATCCTTTGCACTAAACATTGAGCTACCAAAATGCTATCGAATCGCAAAAAAAATTCTAGGTAAAGTTTCGTTTTATATATTTATTGTACATCAAAAACGTACGAATGTACGTTCGTGACCCCTGGAAATGCCCATATACGCATGTTTTTTGTGATATTTTTAATTTCTTTAACTACTCTTATTTTAATCATTAGTTTCTAAGCACCTATGTGAATCCGGGTCTGGAAGGTTTTTTATCAGACCATAAACTGAAAACAAATAAACAAAATATAGAACTAAAATATAGTTACACGTGAACAATTGAACACCTAAATCACATTTAAATTCATACATGGGCATACTGCATTACTTTTTTACTGCAGTAAGCGTTTCAGTAATCAGTAAATACTTACTGGTAATCAAATATAATTTTCATTACCAGTAAATTTTTACTGATTACTGAGAAAAAAATCAGTATTCAGTAAATTTTACTGATTACTGACAAAAAAATCAGTATTCAGTAAATTTTTATTGATTATTGCAAAAAATTTCAGTAATCGGTAAAGTTTACTGAATACTGAAAAAAATCAATAATCAGTAAAATTTACTGAATACTGAAAATAAATTCAGTAATCAGAAAATTGTACTGCTTAGTGATTAGATTGCAGTACCTAGAGATTTTCATGTAATGAATAAAAGAAAATTAATAATATAATTATATTGGAAATAAATATTTATTTATAAATATGTTAATTTCATTGAGTACGAAAATTCTTACAGTTTCAAATCTAGTAAAAACCTCCGGATACTGCATTCTTATCAGTAAGCAGTAATCAGTAAAATTTACTGGTTACTGATTTTTTTTCAGTATTCAGTAAAATTTACTGATTAAAATATACTAGTAATGAAAATTGAAGTGCAGTACCAGTAAAAAAATATATATGTATACTGAAAATGTACTGGTACTGCAAAGTGCCCATCTATGTTTAAATTGTTTTCATTGATTTTTTTTCACAAAACTTTGTTAATACAATAAAATATTTTAATGTCGCTTTAAAGTAGGTGCGTACATATCTGCTTTAAAATATTTGAAGTTAAGATAAAAATCGTTTTTGTGTGATACTTTAGGGAATTTTGATTAACATTGCTTAACACAGGCTGGTAACTTTTTTTTTTAACTTCCCGCTAAGAAAATAGAAAATGATCAAAATAGTGGGAAGTTAATGGCTTTAGCCCGTAACTTCGAGTTATCACCAGAGCTCGATGTTTCCTAACTACTGAGAAGCCGTCACTATGTCTGTATGTGTGTGTGTATGTATGTGACCCGCTTTGACTTTTGAACGGCTGAAACCAATCGAACCAACCAAGTTGCGTTTCAAAGGATTCCTTCAGACATAGATTTAGTGTGAATTGGATATTTTTGGAAATATTAAAAACACTAAGAAAAGATTTTTTCAAAAGTGTTTTCTTAGAATAACTTTTTACCGGCTTGGCTGATCGATTCCAAAAACTAATCAGTTCACAACAATCAAAAACACGTCGAGCACTACCAACCGGATCAAAATCGGTTCACGCTTTAGTGAGGTATCGTGAACAAAAATTCGATAAAAGGGAATTTTTCAAAACACTCCGAAATTATATATGTATGTGATAAATTAGTGTTCTCGATTCTTTTGTAGGTATCGAAGAACAACATCAATCACCGCTTTCCATGTGGGAAACGGCTCATCCATTTGATAGTTATAGCAGTTTTAAAATTAAAATAATACTATTTTTAGCGGGAAGTTACAGGGATGGCCTTTAAGGTTAACCGTCTTCCATACTTTTTTTGCTATAACCATGATCATAGAAAAATCAGGCAAACAAATCGCTTCCTATGTTTAATTGAACTTTTACCCTACAAAAACATAAAAATTTTGTGTATCAATCTTTATAGCTTTCAACTTATAAATAAATTTCACATAAAAACCAATTTATACATTTTGTCACTTACTTTTCAATATATTCTAAAAACATGGTCGTGATATCACTTACCAATATCTAATTATGGTATTTAAAAATATAATAATTCCAATATCACTTTGTAATTTTCGTAAATATATTTTATTCCATTTTATAAAATACAAGAATCTTTCCTAGAAAAGTTGCAAAAAAATTTACACATTTTATTTAAATTTGGTCATCACTTAAAATACATTGTTACTATAAATACATACATTTTTCTTTATTTTTTATAAATATTTACACATATTTTTATTTAAATTGTTTATGTCTAAAATACAGCGCTTAAATAACTTTATTTCTCTATCATTTTATTAATTTCTATTTATACACAAAATATTTAAAACAATTTTTTAAGAAAATAAAATGTGGCAGACACTGAACACAATTATTGAACCATCCTGGCGAACGTAGAGAACTTAAACATATGCACACTTCAACTGAAGAAACTACAGGGGAGATAGAAAACAAGAATGAATAACTATTTTTAGATATTTTGAAATGAATAAAAACACAAGTGATTTTGCAGTATAGAAAGAAATATTAGAGAAAGAGATTAAAAGAAGAAATCTATTATTCACATATATTAAAGTGCTGAAATAAAGGGCTATTTTATTCAAATTTAATATTTGAAAAATAGAGAACAAATTATTTCCCGTTTTTATCGTTTTTGTTGTAGTTTATTTTTTAGTTTTTTTGTTCATTGAACAGTTACATCGCCACATACAAACAAATGCATATATTTAGTTTCCTATTTAATTGATTACAATGACATTTATAATTAGTTGTATTTTTAAACTGTAGTGAAATTTACGTAAATTTGTAGTTTTAACTTAAAAAGAAAAGAGAAAAGAATTTAAATAAATTAAAAACAAAAAGTAAATTTTTAAAATGGAAATAGAACGTTCACCCAGTGAAGCATCATTGTACCATAATATACCATTGACTGTTTTAGAATTTTTCACAACATCGCCAGTGGGCAGCCCCATAAAACATGGCTCATACATGTCAGGTTATACACACACCATTTGTTACTATCTTTGTGCTTGTATTCATTCTTAATTTCATTTTTATTTATTTCTTTTTGTACCACTCCTGACCCTGTCCAACCAAATGTTCGCATCTACAGAGCCTCATAACAATAAATCTGTAAAAGAAAATTATAATAGAACTGAAAACCAACAGCCTTTATATTCTAACACTACTTCCAATCAAATTGATACAGATGCAGCTGAATTTTTCCCGTCCGTTTTAGAGAGAGAAGTTATGAAATTATCATCTTTGAAAGAGGTACCCAATACCGATTTAGGATTGGGCTCTATGGTTGAAGTTAATGTACCAGACACTAGTGCACTTTTACATGGAGTTATTCAGTGGATAGGCACACCGCCAGATCAAAATGATATTTTAATTGGTGTGGAACTTGAGGATGATTGCATCGACAAGCACCTCACAACAACAGACGGTGGCTATAATGGTATTTCGTAAGTGAAATAAATTGTTTGTAAAAAATTCCATGGACTGTAAATCCTTTTTTTCTATTTATTTTTATAGATTGTTTAAATGCCCAGTGGGTCGTGGGATATTTGTTACAGTTGATCAGTGTTCGATCGACAGGCGATTTTTGGGTGCAGTGGGAGGAGCGGCTAGCAATGGCATTTGTAAACCAAATGATAAAAACATAACTACAAATGGTTTTCACGACGATCAGCAAACGTTTGGTCAGATGGAATGCCCAGTTGTGCCAGGAGCCGTAGCTCCTATAAGTAAGTTTGATTATTTATGTTTTCTTGTATGAAAATGACAATTATTAAAAAATACTTTTGAGCAAATTACAGTTTCCTCTGACAGTGCAAATTTATATATCCTGCAAAAAACTGTAATTTAATCATTTTACGTAATTTTCATATAGTGATTGGATAGAAAATTTTTAATATTATGGAATTGGATTACGATCATTTATCATTAATCGTAATATTTAATTAACAGTACTACCAGTATTTTCTTTCCTTATATTAACTCTTGCATTATTAACAAACTCGAGCATTTCGAATTAGTCTTATATAACAATTGGTTTCCGAACCAATGGTTCTGATTAGGCAAGATCAGTATAAAAAGTCTGATAAGCAGGAATACATATTAATACATAATTATAATTATGAAAAGAAGTAAACTGTTGAAATTGTAAATTCCAGTTCTAATTGAATATTGAAAATGGGCCAGTCAATTGACCGCTGTAAAATTTGTTTCAATAACAAATTTTCACATTTTGGATTGATTTCTATTGAAAAAGCCATGTCAAAACTATACGCAACATGTTAAGTGAGAGAAAGAAGGAAATATTTGTTCATGGCGCCCATTTGATTAGACCCATACATTATTGCAATTTTGAGAGAATGGAAACTAACGGTAGAATAAATAACTGGTTTGTATTATTTTTGGGTTTGATGTAGAAATGCATAAAAAATACAGATGCCTACTTATTTCACTTGATTACGTTCATTAAGAGTAAAATCAGTTTACCTTTAAGAGATAAAATCTGTCATAAATTCTAGTGTTTGCTTGTATATCGGTGATCGCAAGTAAATTTACAATTATTTGAGTTAGACCCTTTTTATTTGTGACCATCAGTATGTATATAAAGGTTTTTACTCCCAAATTAACAATTTTTTAGATCAAATTAAAATATTTTAAATTGAAACTCAATTTTTTTATTTCAAACAAATTAAATTATTTTTAAAATAAATTAAAATTTTTGCATATCAAATGCAAAATTTTTAATATTAAATTCACTTTTTTTAATTTAAAATTAAGTATTTTCGTTTTCAAATTCAATTGTTTTTAAAGTTTGTTTAATTGTTGTTTAAAACTAACATGTTTTATGTATGTTTCTTAGTGTTCATATAACGCGGGTGACCACTGGAATATATATCTTCCAATCCTGTACTGTTATACACAGTAAAAAGTTTTGAACTACATTACTACCAAATCTAAAAAATAAGTTCATTCGAATATAATGAAATTTAAAAAAGGAAGAAACCTTAAAAATTAAGTTAATTTATATTTTTATATATATTCTATTAAATTTTAAATCAAAGCTAGTTCATAGTAGTGCTAACCGAAAAGTTTAAAAATTAAACTACGACCCATAGAAATACGTCAAATAAGAGCTTAATACACATAAATTATTTTTTATAAATAAGGCCTTTATTTTTTAAGCTTTTAATATTAAATTAAAATACAAATTAATTTAGATTTTAATAATTTTAATTTGAAAAGAAAAACATTGAATTATATGTGAAAAAAATTTAATTTAAAAAGGAAAATGTTTAATTTGTGCTGAAAATAATTCAAATTACTTTGAAAAAAAGTTAATTTGTTTTGAAAATAATTTAATTTAATTTGAAAAAAGTTGAATTTGTTTCGAAAATGTGTTAATTTGAGAGTAAAAACCTATATACAAGCCCTAACCTAATTCGTACACAGAACATTTTTCATCAATGTGTCATTAATATATGTATGTTTTCGGAACTATAATGACTAAACAAAAAAAATTGTAACTTTTCTTAAAGATCATTTCATTCTCTTTAGACATACATTAAAAAAGTTACATATTAAAAAAAGGACTTTAAAAAACAAACAAAAACGAAAGTTCATAATTTTAAACAAAAATATTGTGACCACTATTAATTCGTACAGTCGCCAATTTTCATAATAAGAATTGTGTTACGCTCCCTTTGTTTTTTAAAACGGTCTCGACCCGCTTTGGCATGGTACTGACTAGTTATTGGCAGTCTTCTGGTTTTATCGAGTCCCAAATTTCCTGAATTTTTGACTTTAACCCGTCAACAGTCCCTTGGGGTTCATTTCGAAGTTTCCTTTTCATAATAGCCCACAAATTTTCTACCGGATTAAGGTCTGGACTAGAAGATGACCAATCCAGGAACTCGATTCCATTTTCTTCAAGCCACATTTTCGTTGTTTAGCAGTTTGGGAAGAAGCACCATCCTGTTTGAATATGTACTCCCCGCAGTCTGCTAATTTCGATACCGATGGTATCAGATTTTACTCCAGGATTTTTATATATTTGTCTGCATTTACGATTCTATCTATGAAGTGAAGCTGACCGAAACCTTTTGAGGACGTACATCCCCATACCATAACACTAGCTTTAAACTTGACTGTACGCTTTAAGCAGTCTTTGTTGTGTGCCTCGGTGCCTTTACGTATTACCCTTTTTCTTTCATCACCAACATATACATCAAACTTGGATTCGTCGCTAAATATAATGCTGTCCCATTGCCGTTGTACCCAAGAGCGTCTCTCTTTAGTCCATAATAGGCGTTTTTTCATTTGAAGCGCGGTAAACAAAGACTTTTCCTTGGCCTAAAAAAATATATAAATTATCAAGTTGATTTCGAAATACCGGGTTAATCTTTAACTTACTTTATAAAAATTACAACCTATGCTTTTCACTTGCAATAGGGTCCACTCTCGTTTTACGGGCTTTCCAATTGCTTCAGATCACTTTAAGGCTATATCTCAAACAGTGCTTTGACGATTTAGTTTAATGATATTTGCCAAAGCTCTTTTATCGCGATGACTTATTATGGAAGTCCGGTCTCTGTTTGAAACATTATTTCCACTTATTTCATATTTTCTAACAATAATTTGTATTGTAGATCTTGGGATCGGTTGATATCTGCCCATATGTCATTCCCGATTTGAATTTATCGACGATTAAAATTCAAATTTCCTCACAAACAGGTTTACCACGTGCCATTTTTTTTACAAATGATGAAAAAGGAAAAGTTTTCTTTTCTGTCTCCTTTACATTCCTATTCTCTTATTGTAACGGTACATTTAAAATTTATTTTTTTATTTAGCTTGAGCGCAATTTATACACAACGAATTAATAGTGGTCAAATATTTTTTAATAAATAATAAAGGCCTTTTAGTTTACTTATTTTTTTTTTTAAGATTTTGATACAGAATTTAAGAATATCAGTTTAGAGGAAATAAAACGACTTTTCAGAAAAGTATAAACTTGTTTGTGTAATTAACATAATTAAATCTTTATTCTGTCGTTTAGTGCTAAAGAGCGAAAAAATACCTGGTGTACGAATTAATAGTGGTTAGGACTCGTTAATACTTTTTTTTTAGCATTTTTTAATAACCATTAGGTGTGTTTCTTTACTTTTTGGGTAAAGTTTGGTAAAATGAGAGCTAACTAAAAATTCTCTCATTAAAAGACAAAAATGTGCAAAAGTACGCGAACGCGAAAAACCAAAACTATTGTACTATGTCAAAATTATTAAATAAAAACTTGCATGTAGTATATACATACATACTTACTTACGTATGTTTTACTTACATGTTGCAGCGTATCTATAATATTTTCTTTCTTAATTTTATGTAAAAACTTATAAAACTTTGTTCGCCAGAAGTTTTTAAATCTTTTTTGCAACAACTTTCCAATTTTTTTACGTTTTTTTGTCAATTTAATTTTTCTTTGATGTTGTTTATTTTTCAAACAGCTGTTTGTTTATTTACTTGCCCAAACTAGCCCGAAGAAAAAGTACGGGCTGTTTCGTGCAAGAAGAAGAAGAATCTTATTCTCTCAAAACCACTCTCATTTACACAAATTAAAAGTACGGAAACGCTTTTCGTGCAAATTGGGATCCCGGGGGATCCCAAAGTAGAGTAAAAAAACACAACTATTAATAGAAGAAGAAGGCAAAATTGTAGTTGTCAGTAATTTTTTTTATTACTTTTTTGTATGCGTTTATTTATTCAGAATTATTAAACTAAACTATAAATAAACAACTAGTATGGAATATAGTAAATGTATAAATACGCTGTCCCCTAACAGGCTCTCAAGTATACTATATATCACGTACATATTTACAGTAATCATATATACAATGAAATGCATATAGACATTGCTTGACCACCAACAAATAAATTTCATTTAAAATGTTTATATTACTTTTTATACAAAAGAAAATGTATATTAATTATGCTATTAATGTAATGACAAACTTTTAAAAAACATTACCCTTTAAATGGCAAAGATGTGATCAAAGTTACAGTCAGAGAGATAAAATAAGTTTGAATGATATAATATTCGGTAAGCCACCAATATTTGCATCTATCTGCTGCTACATTTCTACCATTTATAAATGCTTGTGTCAAATCTGCTATTTTCTACTGTGAGATCTCTACTAAATATAGCTTTATTATTAGCTCTTCTATATATGTGGTAAAACATGGGGATACCACTTTCGTTTTGTAAATATCCATTTCTATCAAGGTACAAAAATGCTTCAGGAGGTACGTAACCACTTTGCAATGCCTTTTGTATGTACATATGTTTCACTAGCATAATATGGAGCCATTATTAAATTATTTTCTGTGCAATTAGTACTTTACAATATATGAATATGGAGTTGTCAATTCGACTTATTTTATAAATGAAATAAATTTGTTTCATATATACTTTTTGTAATTACTGTCAAATGATCTGTAAAGAGAGGTACAGCTCCTTATTTGGCAACTACACGTAAGTATTGGTCTTATTAAAGATTGATACAGCATTAGTTTAATTTTTGGCTTAATATATTTTTAGTAAAATAGGTGTCAGTAATTTCAAAAGAAAAAGGCTGATTACAGAAAAAGCATGAATAGGCATATGCAGAAAGTCACGCCTAAAGGGAATAAAGGAGGCGTAATAAGGAATTTCTCCTTTGGAAAAAATTACGAAAAAGAAAAACGCGTGTTACAACAAGCAACGGTGAAACGTGTTATATTAAATAATCCATCTCTAAATGCCACTCTTAAAGCAAAAGAACTTCAGTGAACCCATCTCAATTTCATACAAGGCAACATGTGAGCTTCTATTTATCTGATTTAGAATGAACGCGAATAATTTCAAACCAGCACTTGAGGAAGCTATCCCACACAATCTACTAATTTAGACCCATTCCGTGGATATCCATACAAGATATATAATGTCCAGATCCATACTGCGAGGGTTGTAGAAAACTGGATTCAAAGACATACTCGGCCTGATTGTGTAAGGCGTTGGCGGTAACGCCGATAGCGTTTTTTGTACAAGATTAAAGAAACATACACGCAGTTTTCTATAATCTACTACGAAATACGACTGAGGCGTATACGCCAACGCCTTACACAATCAGGGGGACTATCAATATTTAGTAGTGACCGCTATATGGCCAAAATATTATAGAAAAGGTCTCAAAACGTATTTGTGTTGCAGATATAACAAGAGGCGGTTAGAAATTGTATTTTGCAGAATCAAAGGAGTACAGAAGTGTTCTGTTTTTGATATTAGCTTGACGTGACGTTGACAAACAGTTACAGAATAAGGAGTATTATAAAAAATATTTTAAAAATAAAAAAAGTTCCATGAAAATTATCCCTTTTTTTGATTTTCTGACTTATTTTTCTTTTCTGACTCTTTTATAATTTATTTGAATGAGCCAAATATATTAGGTTTCAAAGCATAGCATTAAAAAGAAAAGCGTTTTTCTATCAATTGCTTTTAATTTGATTAATTTAATGTTATATGTTGAAGTGGCAACTTCATTTGGCTTCATTATATAGCGCCAAATTTTATTTATTGAAAAGTTTTATATGTACATATGAATTTGGAAAAAAATTAATGTGAATGTAAAAGAATTGTGAATTAAAAATAAAAGTTTTAATCCGTAGCTACGGAACTCAGAGAGAGAGAGAGAGAGAGGGAGAGGGAGAGGGAGATAGAGAAAGAGTTAAAGAAATAACTATACTCAAACTTGGAACTTAAAAATTGCAGTAAAGTCAAACAGTATCCTATTGCATGTAAACACTTTTTACCAATCGAATTGTACAGACCCCTCCAGCACCTTTGACAACAATACCTTTATTATTAATAACATATCATGTATTATTTTAATGTGTTCATTTCAGAATGTTCCACTATTAATAACTTGGAGGAGTTATGTGGTAAATTTAAAGGCATACAGGGTCACCACAATTCTTGTTATTTGGACGTTACATTATTTTCAATGTTTGCGTTTACACCGGTATTCGATGCAATTCTTTATCGGCCCCCAGACAAAGCTGTAAGTTATATGAAAAACGCCTTTATTAATGAAGTAATCGATCTATTATAATAGGACATTTCACACTATACCGAAGTGCAAACAGTTTTGCGTGAAGAAATTGTGAATCCTTTGCGGAAGTACACGTTCGTTAGAGCAGATCGTGTTATGAAATTGCGTCAACTTCTGGATAAACTGAGTTCGGTTAGTGGTTTAACAAGCGAGGAAAAAGATCCCGAAGAATTTTTAAATTGTTTATTATCGCAAATAATGAAAGCCGAACCATTTCTGAAAGTATGATACAAAAATAAAATTGAAATGAAAGTAATTTTATGAAAACATTTTCCTCTTTAGATTAATTCTGGCCAAGATGCCTACTATTACCAATTGTTTGTCGAGAAAGACGAACGCTTGTCATTTCCCAGCGTTCAACAGTTATTTGAACAAAGTTTTTATGCATACGATATTAAATTGAAGGAAGTGCCATCGTGTCTTATAATACAAATGCCTCGATTTGGTAAAAGCTACAAAATGTATCCTCGAATTTTACCATCACAAGTGTTGGATGTTACCGATATCATTGATGATTGTAGGTTTTTAAAGTGAATACATACTCGCAAGACCTAAATTGTGTTCTTTTGCAGCACCACGACAATGTTCCGTTTGCGGTAAATTGGCCGAATTTGAATGTCGTGATTGTTTTGGTGTTCTACAAAGTGGTATTGGTCTAGAGTCTACATCGTTTTGTGAAACATGCTTGGAAACTGTACATATGCACTCTAAGAGGTAAACTTTCATGTTAAATAATTTAAGACATTGTTCATTTTCACACGAAGCGCTTTTGCACATGGCAAGCGCTGTTAAAACAGTTTTTGTATAGTTCGCCGTAAATCGCAGTAATATGTACATATAGCTGGCTTAGACACTACGCAAGCTGAAGTATTTTTATAACTAGATTCATGCAAATTCGTGATTTTTTTTCGTGTCACGCATATACGAGTATATATGTATGTATATACATATATGTATATATATATATATATATATATATATATATATATATATATATGTATATATATATATATGTATATATATATATTTATATATATATATATATATATATATATATATATATATTTATATATATATATATATATATATATATATATATATATATATATATATATATATTTATATATATATATATATATATATATACATATATATGTATATACTATATATGTATATATATATATATATATATATATATATATATATATATATACATATATATGTATATACTATATATGTATATATATATATATATATATATATATATATATATACATATATATGTATATACTATATATGTATATATATATATATATATATATATATATATATATATACCATATATATATGTATATATACTATATATATATACATATATATATATATATATATATATATATATATATATATATATATATATAATATATATATATATATATATATATATATATATATATACTATATATATTTTTTTTATGGACGTAATGATAGCAACTATCAATAGTGGCCCCACGACAACTTCACTAGCACCACCCTGGGACAGCTTTGGCATTTCATCAGGGTGGGTAGTATTATCAGTATTATTCCTACGTCCTCCTTAGTTCCTAGGTACGGAGGTTCGGAACTGATGCGCATATTTAATCGTCAGTAGCTAACGAATCCTAAGACGTACTAACTCTCCTACGAATCTGTGCTAATCTGCGAAGTTCTATTAGAACAAGCTGTACAAAACTACACACTCTGGTCCAATTCAATAAGGATTCCAGCATGGTCGGAATAATATTCTCCGGGCTGATCGTACGCCCCAAGCCTTCCTCTAAATACGACCTCCAGTTGCTGAATCGTGAGCAGACAAAGACGACATGCTCAGCATCCTCAACCACATTCCCACCACAGTGTGGACAGAACGGAGAGTCGTCGTGCTTAAAACGAAATAGATATGACCTAAAGCAACCATGTCCAGACAAGAACTGTGTTAGGTAATAGTTCAGATCACCATGTTTCCTAGTCAGCCATAATCTGATGTCGGGTATTAATGAATAAGTCCATCTTCCCTTTTCAGTGGTTGACCACCGTTCTTGCCATTTTTGCATACATAAATCAGAGTTATCCCTATTCATGATTTCTAAATCGATAGGGATCATACCCGCAATGATAAAAGCCGCCTCGTCCGACACTGTCCGAAATGCACTACATACTCTTAAAGCAGCTATCCTATACACAGGGCATACCAGCCCCACATATGTGGAATATCTAAGTGAGTCTGACCATACCGGGTGTGCATATAGGATAATGCTCCTTACTACTCCAGCGAGCAGTTTCCTCTGAAGATACTTTGGCCCTCTCGTGTTTGGCATGATCCGAGATAGCGCCAAACAGGTCCCTGATGCTTTGGATGCTATATATCGCAAGTGCTCGCGAAAAGATAGCCGTGTGTCAATCATCACACCCAGATATTTCAGAAATGCCTTTGATTCTATGGAACAGGTGCCAACATTGAGGGTAATAGTTTCCCTCGCCTTACGACTACTAATCAAAACCGCTTCGGTTCTTTGATCAGCTAGAGTCAATCCCATTGCAGTGATCCAGGACTTTACTAATTGTACGCTGGCATTTGCAATGGTTTCTGCCTCCAGCAATTCCTTAGCTTCACACACCAGCGCTATATCGTCTGCGAATCCCAGAATCTGTACTCTCTCAGGTAACCTCAACCTTAGTACTCCATCATACATTACGTTCCACAACAATGGTCCAAGTATCGATCCTTGGGGAACATCACCACTTATCCTACGTTTCCTTATACCCGCATCTGTACTATAGATCAATTCCCTATACCGGAAATAATCCTGCACTATCCCTATCAGATATTCTGGGATGTCCAATCGAGTTAGAGCATCAACAATATGCACCCAGCTCGCTGTGTTGAACGCGTTCTTCACATCCAGCGTCACAACTACACACTTTGTGCCATTCCTCCAACTCCTGCCATAGATAGTCCGTGCAGCAGTTTCTACTACCACGTTTATAGCATCCACTGTTGACCTCGCCCTCCTGAAGCCAAATTGGTTGTCTGATAGACCATTTCTGTCTTCAACGCCTGTCACACCCTCTAGCAACTTCCCACATGTATCTATCATACACAGTGGCCGATAAGATGAGGGATCATCTAGGGGTTTATTGCCTTTTGGTATTAATACCAACTTCTGCCTCTTCCATCTTGTTGGAAAAATTCCCCTACCTAAGCATGTATTCACCACTCGTATACATATATGTATATATATATATATATATATATATATATATATATATTTGTGCACTATATAAGTATATATATATATATATATATATATATATATATATATATATATACATATATATATATATATATATATATATATATATATATATATATATATATATATATATACACATATATATATATATATATATATATATATATACATATACTAGTATATAATGCTTGGATTTCTAGGAGAGATAGAAAGGGAAGAATTGCTCCGACTTATTCTATATCATGCACTCTGAAATTTTCTTTGGCTTAGATTGGTTTAGGTTTTATGATACTATTTTCCATTAGAGCTCTTTAATTTAATATAATTCAGATAATGTCTCAAACAAACTATATATGCATTAAATGCCTCTTTTAAGATAGCGAGTAGCAAATATATATTTCAATTGAGTGAAAGCTGAATTTTTATAAATCAAATGACATTTTTTGGTGAGTAACAACGTATTTATTTTACACCTTTTTTTTGTAGTTTTTCAAGGAAATTTCAAGTGTCAATCCACCAGGTTTTTCTTGACTTTTTTTGGGTTTATTGGGCTTTCATAAGTGTGCAATTGTGTAAAACGAGTTTTAATATTTAAAATCATACATATGGTTTGTTCGTTTTAGGTTAAGTATGTTATACGACATATTATTGGTTTTTACGCCAAATCATCAGTAGACTTTAACCTAATTCTAAAATAACAAAACCTCTTAGCTTATACATAAACTCTAAAAAATTAATTGTAATTCTCAATTCATTTTCTATATTTTCATCTTTATTTATCTGTCCGCTCCACAATAGCTCCTCTCATACTTCCAGTACAATGCATTGCGTCAGTAGTGTTCATCTGCTAAGCGTTGGTGTTCTTCAGTTGCTAGTTAGTGATTTTCTGGCATCCATTAATTTTCATAATCGATCCATAAAAAATTGCAGTTATATTTTACTAAAAATTAAATTAAAACCAATTCGCTTTCAATTTCTCTTTTAAATTAGCGTTCAAGAAAATACCTGCTTGTCTTTTTTATAAAAATATTTGAACCTGCTTTTACAAAAGGCTTTCACCATTAAAAATGTTTAATAATCAAAAATGTTGTGAATGAAATTAATTAGCATAATGTGTTGAGATTTATACGCCAACTATTTCTCATAACTTTGCTTCCCATTGTTCCCAAAATTAAAAAACTTTAAACGCATTTAAACCTATGCAGACAGTTTTGTGTGGTAAATTTCATCATTAAAGGTTCCGAGGTATGAAGAATGTCTGGTAAACGACTAATGAAAAATATCTGAAAACTGAACATTTTCATCCAACACTGCTAGATTCCCCCTTACTTTTACAAAAGTTCCTCCAAAACATGGAGATCTTACCATACAGCCAGAGAACTCAAAATTTATTTTTATTATTATTTCTTTTTGAAACGGGATATTTTCTTAGAGGAGCCTAGGTTTTCCTCATATGTATTTGGCAAGAAGGCGTCAGATCCGCACAAAAATATAAATTTGTAACATAGGGCCAAGTTCCCATTGAAGAACTCTGATCATTAAAAGTATTATGATCAAAAAGAGGACCAAGTTCTTGATAGTTAAAATAACTGTTCAATCCTAGACAAACTTCCAAATGGGGACATTTTTTCCTGCGTTAAAAAGCAATCGGTATCGGCTTCAAAGTCGATGCAATGTTTCGCGTCCTTCTGTTGTTTGTTACTTTTTGGAGGCCGGTATTGGATGTATGAACGGCTCTTACAAGAACATTGTTTTTATTGTTTTCATTAAACATTTTCTGTAGAGGAAAAATATTTAGAAGAAAAACACGTGATATGTGAAACGCTTCATAAAATAGAAGATAATTGTGTCCTTTCTATATGGCACATATTCGTACAAGAGCAATATTATTGTACATCATAAATCTCAGAAATTTATTGCAGGTGCCTTTAAAGCTTTTCATACTTTTGGCCATTCGATTTATTTAACATTTGAAAATATTTGAGTCTCTAAGCAATATTAACAATTAGATGGCATTATTTTAAGGTCGATTAATCGGCGGACACGAGTCAATTCGTCGTCGAAATGTTGTTGAATTGGATTGAGTCCGATGATATATTGATCTTTCTAGTCGGCCTTGATGTTTTCTTTTAATACTATTTTTCATTTATTTATTTCTTTAAAGAGCCAATCATAAGAACCGGAAGTTGTCTGTGCCGCAAGATTTTCGTGTACTGGTGGAACACACGACCGTCCCACGTCTATATATGGAACTCTTTGCTGTTGTTTGTATTGAAACGTCGCATTATGTAACATTCGTAAAAGCTGGTTCCGGCCCTGATGCGCCATGGTGTTTCTTTGACTCTATGGCAGATCGAAAAGGTAGATATTCAACATTTTATTTACGCTATATTATCGTTATACAGCTGCTCCTATGTTTGCATTTTTGTGATAGAATATGTTGTAATTCTCATTTATTCATGGGAAGATTTTAGCCATTACAAAGTAGTTTTTAATGTCCACTGCTAAGCTGCAAACATATAGAGTACCTTACAATTCACTGGAAATATTAATACCTAAGAAACCTTTAAATTTTTCAGGAGAACAAAATGGCTACAATATTCCAGAGATGAAAACAGTGCCAGATTTGCCCCAATGGCTGTCAGATGATGGAGCACGAACTGTTAATGAAACTTCTTCCAATGATAAAATGTTACCGGAGCATGCCAAACGCCTATTTTGCGATGCATACATGTGTATGTATCAAAGTACAGATGTTATGATGTATCGCTAAAGCTTTATTTTTACATGTTGTCGTTGAAAACTATTTTTTATAATACTTGTAAAAACTGTTCTTTTTGTTAATTGGGGTGATTTGGAGATTCCAGCTGAGGTAAAATTTCACCCATCCGACTACCGTTTTGACCGGTTTCACTAAAACGGGCTAATACTACGGAAATCAATATACACACATGAATGTATGTATCTTGAAGAAAACAGTAGTACAAAAATATATAGAATCAACGCAATTGCTTTAAGTGACAGATAGGTGAAATTCGGCCTTACGTTGAGTCTTATAGCGTTTTCTTCTCTGATGAAAAATGCTACAAACAATTAGATAACACATTTTGTATGTTACCTACATTTTTAGAAAATGTAAATTTTTTATGATTATAAGAGCGAGGAGCAACTTTGATTTATTTAAACTTTCAAATATTTTTTTATTAGCAGAAATTACAACAATTAAAATCTTTGTCGCACAATCAAGAATTAAGCCAAATGGAGAATATAACACATAATATATTTACATGCATTTTTATTAGAAAACACAAAATAGCACGAACAATATATGCAACATCAGGAAATGAAACGCTATTAGACAAGTTCTGTTCGCAAATACAATTGAACAAAGTAATATATTATTAATAAATTGTTATTAATAAAATATTATTTATTTATTTATTTAAAAGTTTTATATACATAAATTAATTATGTAAATAAAATTAGAGAAAATACAGGTGCTAACGACAAAGGTTTTCGACCTACACACAAAAATTAGCAATATAATATGTTCAAATATATCTGTAAAGGTTGCAAAACCTTAGTAGTGTGATAGTAGCTCTAATATTGGCATAGTTGACAGTCTTAAGTAGTTCTGGTAAACACGCTCTTCCGAATAAATGATATTGGGCTTGTTTAATATACTGGCAGTTGAAGACTATGTGGGCAATGTTAATGGTATTATTTGTATTGCATAGGTGACAAGCGTTAGGAGACTCACGTCCAAATATGTGTTGGTGGGTAATCATAGTATGGCCCATTCTTAGGCGCCTGTAAACTTGAATGTCCCCTCGAGAGGCCTCAGTAGAGTATACTGGAGGAATTTTGTCTGGATTAAAGTATTTGTAATGATGCTGATAATTAGCCCATAGTTCCATTCTCAATAGCTTGGTGTTATTGAGAATCTGACGTTTTATGTCGTGTATGTTTATAACAGGATAAGTAATAACAGGTGCGAAATTAGCATATTTGGCAGCTTGGTCTGCAAGGCAATTGCCCGTGATACCAGTATGTCCTGGGATCCACAAGATCTTAAATTTGGTGTGATATCTGATTAAAAGATCTCTTATCTTGCTGATAATGTAGTTCTTGTAGGACAAATTTTGGATAGCTGTGAACGTAGACTTGGAATCAGAACATACTATATATTTGCCGGCCATGTTTTTGTATTTGTTAAGAGCATAATAGATCGCAGTGGATTCGGCGGTGAAAATTGAAGGGTTGTTGCTAAGTATAGAAATGAAGACTGTTTGTAAGGAATCGTCTACAACAGCAAATGAGGTGGTGTAAATTGTCTTAGACCCATCAGTATATACGAATTTCCAGTTCCTGTTTTTGTAGGCTGATGATATATCCTTAAAAAGGGAAGTGTATACAATGTGTGGCGTAGTATTCCTTGGGAAACGCAACATATCGCGGATGAAACAGTGGTCCTGTAGTTTCCACTGTGGTTGTGTAGCTGTGTATAATCTTTGTGGTTTTATATCAAGACCAATATCGGAGGCGAATTGAAGAGCTTTGTATATAGTAGATGGGTACCGAAGGGGCCTCTGAGCTAGTAAAGAGCAGGTTCTACCCAAGAGGTCAGTATCAGTTGGGAGTAGAATGTTTGCTAATAGGTTGGTTGTGTTTATTTTAAAACGTTCCTCAACTGTAGGAAGTCCAGATTCGGCCATTAAAATACTAATGGGAGTGGTTCTGAGGGAACCAGTTGCGAGTCTAATCGCCTTGTTATAAAGGGGATTCAATTTCCTAAGTTGAGATCTGGAAGTTTTGCCATAGATAATAAGCCCATATTCAATCTTCGATAAAAATATACTTCGAACAATGTTAACTGATGTGTTGGGGTGGGCACAGCTCCTCCTAGAAGTAATGTGTTTAATGAGTTGCAGCCTCTTAAAGAGACTCTTCTTCAGGTACTCAATGTGAGAGACCCATGTGCAAGAGCTATTAAATATTAATCCTAATATTTTCAATGACTCTACTCTCTCAATTAGGTGACCATCAATGCTTATATTGGGGATGTTGCAAGATCTCTTCTTGCATATGTGTAAAAACTTCGTTTTGCTAAAAGAGATTTTAGCGCCAGAAGTATTACACCAGCCGTTCAATCGTGCAATCAAAGAGTCCAATTCGTTTTGCAGACTAGTATGGTTGTTGTGTTTGCAAATAAGGTAGAGGTCATCAGCATACATAACGTGTTTAAAGAACGAGTAATTACGAATAATTATGTTAATTTGATTCGTGGCGACATGAAAAAGTACCACAGATAGTGGCGATCCCTGTGGGATACCATTGTGTAGAGGCAAAATTAGTGAGTTGTTATTGTTAATCCTAACAACTATTTTCCTATTGGTAAGGAATGAGTGAACATAATTTATGATCTTGTGCCCCAACTTCCATTCCCTAAGCTGGGCTATAACAGAGTGTATACCGATACGGTCGAAAGCTTTTTCAAAATCGATAGATGTGGTAGATATGTGGCTGTGGTGCGAAAGAGCCGTGTTAGACATGTGATCTAGAAAAATTAGAGCGTCTGACGTGCCCCGGTTGGGTTTAAAGGCAACCTGATTTGGGCTTAAAAGCTTATTCTTGAATAAAAACCAGGGGCCGAATTACCGCATTCGTGATCGAGTAGGCTTTCGTATCGAATAAAATTTCGAAACGTATCGAATGGATGGATTACAGCACTCGAAAGCTAACGTATCGAAATTTTCATAATTGTAATTGGAATTAAAACGAAGCTGTCATATGTTTATTGCAATTCAAGCTAATAGAAAAAATTTTGGTGGAAATAATTTTTGTGAAATAAATAACATATTGTGCAAAAACAAATGGCTACATTCCTCTTCTTGTGTTTATCATCTTCTGATTCTGAAGACGATTATAATACAGTACGTATTAGAAGAGAAATGCGAGACACAAGTGATCCAATGTCATTGCCGCCAAATGCGTAAGTAAATTGCAATATTCTATTGTCCTTTTTTATTTCTATATATGTTTCCGGCTTTCAAAAGAGGCGGTTAATTTTCTTCTTTCCGAGCTGTGTTTCGAAGGTCACATGCCTACCGCACTTCCACCAAAGCTACAATTGGCTGCAGCCATATCTGTTTTAGCATGTGGGGGATTCCAACATACTGTTGGAAATGATTACTTGGTGCTCCAACATATACTGAGCCAAAACATCTTTTTGCCTGCCATATATTTTGTTTATATTTGTCCCAAAAAACGAATATAGCTGTATTAAATAATTTTATTATGTAAAATATGCATTTATAAACATACATTTTTGTCTTTTTTGCACACACAACTTTAAAAAATATTAATTTCGATTGACACAGAGCTAACGAGTTAATTTTATACAGCCGGTACTGGATTATGTACTCGTTATCGAATGCTATAATCAGAAATTTCGAAAGCACTTGTTCGATAACGAATGTGATAATCCCAAAAAGGAAATTTACGAACAATTTTACTCGATCACGAATGCGGTAATTCGGCCCCAGTTTATTCTTGCGGCAATCACCCTTTCCAGGCATTTGGAAGTGCATGATATTAATGAAATGGGTCGGTAGCTGTCCTTGGATGATTTGTCCCTATTTGGTTTAGGAATGAGAGTTACTGAGGAGATTTTCCAACTTTGCGGGATAATGCTGGTAGAAAACACATTCACCCCAATTATAAATATTCCCGGGGAAAAGAGTTCCCGGGGAATTCATTTTCCCGGGAATAAAACTCCCTTATTCTAAACAGACGGGGAGAACAGTATTATGGGAAAGGGAATTTCGAATTTTCGCAGTCAACTGTTTTGCTTTCAGTTGTTTTGTTTTGACTTAAAAAGTGAAAAATATTTTTTTCAGCACAACTCCCTTGCAATTTTTTGAAGGAATTATTTTCTAAATTTATTATCAAATTCTCCCTTTAATTTACATTCATAATACCTACTTTTTTCCCGGGGAAGAGTCTCAAATTTTCGAAGTTTATTTAGAATAAGGGAAAAGAGAGAAGGGAAAAATCTCCCGGGGAGATTCTATTTAGAATAAGGGAAAAGGGAAAAGAGAGAAAATTCCTGGGGAGTTGTTATTCATAATTGGGCTGTATGTTATAAATTTGAAGCAAATGCAGAAGAAAGGATTGGGGTAGTTGTTTTAGGATTGGGTAGGATATTTTATCGGCGCCAGGAGTATGGCCTTTCAAAATGGAGAGTATTGATTTTATTTCAAGTAGAGTAATAGGTTCCTCCAAAGCTTTTGCCGAATGCGGCAAATCGTAGTTTGTTATGATGTTGGTAGTTTCTTTACAGCGCCTGAAATCATTACTGAAATTATCGTCACTTGATTGTCTTGACCAATTGTCAGCAAAGAGATTGGCAATTTCCGTAGAATTGGAAATCAATCGATTATTGTTTACAATAAAACATAAACCTCTGGAAGAATATTTCCCATTTAATTTATTCAGCTTGGACCAAACTCTGCTTAAAGGAGTGCGCGGGTTAATCTCCCTGGTGAAATCGGAAAAAGATTCCCTTTTGTTTGACCACCAGTAGTTGTACTTATGTTTCCTACTGTTGTTGAATATTGGAATAGAGGAATTTGCTGCTGATTTTAGTTTCTTCAAGAACCAGGCGGCCTCCTTGTTAGGGTTATTGGTCAATAACTTAGGGGGTAGGTTATCTAGATATTCTTGAAACTTTGTCCAGTTAGCTCTTTTGATGATGAAACGAGCATGCGATTTGTTATTATACTGAATAGCTGCTCTATTATTTTGTATAGTCACATAGATGGGAAAATGATCGCTGCCATGTAATTGAGCGTCAACACTCCATGTAGCGTCGAGGGATAAGTCTGGGGACATCAAAGTGAGGTCGATATGTGTAAAAGTAGATCTGGTAGAGAAATGTGTGGGTCTGCCGTCATTTAGTAATATTAGGTTGGAATTTATGAGTACGGATTCGATAAAGGAGCCCCGTTGATTTACGGAGGGAGATCCCCACAACCTGGAATGGGCGTTAAAGTCCCCCAAGATAATAGTGTTGGGACGATTGTTGATTAAGATAGATGAGAGTTCCGTGGTAGGCAATGGTTCAGATGGGTGTAGATAAATAGAAATAACCTTAAGCTTAATCCCGAGGAATAATTCAATATCAACGTAATAGTCTGTTATTTTGTTTATGTTGTACTTAAAATTATTTTTGAAAAATAAGGCAGATCCACCACGTCTAGTACCAGTACTAGTTGACAAAGTTGAAATATATCCGTTGATTTTTATGTTCTCTCAGACGTGATGGGTTTCCTGCAATGCGATAATGTCGGGAGAAAAATCTTTAATAATTAGTTGCAATTCGTGAAGATTATTGTAGAAACCATTAAGATTCCACTGGAGAATTTTGATATCCATTTTGAAAAATGTAATTATTAATTAAATCTCCATGTCGGAGAGGGGGGAGTCTATTTCAGATCTCCTACTGACAATTTTGCGATTATTGTGTTCTAAAGTAAAGTTCGGGACTTGAGTTAACTTAGCTGTTGTTTCGTTATTCGGTTGTTTATCAATAGTAGGTGTTATGTTAATTTCTGATGGTGTATTATTAGTTGTGAGTGATGTTGTGTCGGAGGTAGACAATGAATTGGGGAGTACATTAGTACTTTTGGCTATTGGACAGATGTTACTAGATGAAAGAAATATTGAGTCGGTTTCTAAAAGTGTCTACTGGAGATATTGTTGTTGAGTAATTTTCTTCTGTTTGGTTTATATTTGATGATAATATTGTATTTGTGTTGTTGGATGTTTTATTAATGGAATTGTTGTTTGTTGTTAGTTTCTTCTTCCTTTCTTCTATAGCGGTTTTTAAGTCTTCTGTAGGAATGTCGTATTTATGTGTACTTGCAATTTGCCCTGAGGCCTCTTTATACGAGCAATTATTCAATGTTTTAATTTTTAAGATATCTTTACGTTTCTTAAGAGCTGGGCAATTTTTGTTTGTGGAACGATGAGCGTGGTTGCAATTTATACATTGAACTTTGGTGCATGGAATTGGATCATGTATAGCGGCTGCACAAATTTTACAATTGTCCAACCCGTTGCAATATTTGCGGGTGTGTCCAAATTTAAAACATTTCTTGCACTGAATGGGGTTGGGTATGAAAGGCTCAACCTTGCAGTTCAGAAAACTAATTTTAATTTCATTGGGAAGTTTATATAAGTTGAAACTTAGAATATGTAATGAAGTGTTGGTAGTTGTGTTTCAATAAATTTAGTAATTTTCTTGCACTCAGTTACGCTCTGGTCCTTAAGTCCATTAACGATTTCTTCCTCAGATAAATTCTTAAGACTAGGTGCAAAAACCACGCCCTTTATAGTATTTAGGGTAGGGTGCAGGAAACATTCAACTGGACAAAGGCCAGATAAGTTGGTGGTCCTAAGGAACTTGTTGGTTTGCGTCTGGTTCTTTGTTAGGATTAGTAGGTTACCATCTCTTGTAAATGATATTTTGTTTGGTGGATCACTTGAAATTCCTTCTAATGCTTTGGATAGTAGAAAAATATTCAAATTTTGGATGGATTTTCCACAATCTTTGGATTTTAAAACTATGAACTTAGGGCAATGATGTTTTGAGAAATGTGAATTGACTGCTCCCGTCCCCAATTGTGGGAAATCATTAGCATTGTTTAGGTTTAAATAAGTGTTATTCTTCTTTCGTTTGGGTGAAGGTGTCCGTTTATGTTTGTCAGGATCCAGAAGAGCAAAATAGTTGCCCCCAGAGGAGGAGGCCATGCTTAAAACCAATGTTATATCCCAATCAAAAATCAAATGATTTTAACAGGAATAAAAATAACTGAGAAACACTAATAAAATTCAAGTATCAAAACAGTAACTGTAAACCGCCGCGGAGAAAACTAAAAAGAAATCGAACTGTCTTCAAAGAGAACCTGATGTCGACTGTAATAAAATATATCAACCTTTATTTTTATGTTTTCGGCAAATTAAAAAAAAATTTCATGAGTGATTGTTTAATATATTAAAGTTCTAATTCATAAAAAATATTTTATGCTTATAACGTTTATATTTGACAAATTTCTATACATAAATTTGCCAAATAAATATACTAAAATAAATATACGAACAAAGGAATTTTGGAGCAATAGTAAAATTCTTACTTCCCAGTCTTAAAGATTTAGCGTAATTTCGCAATTAAACGTAACGTTCGGTCTAGCAATTAGAAGTTAATTGTATTACATATTCCCTCACGTTGCCGTGCAACCCTTGTGAAGAAAAAATGTTGTAAGAAATCAAAATAAAATAATTATGAACATAACAAGTAAAAGTGGTATCATCGGCTGGCCAAGAAAATTTAGTACTTTTGAAATTTCTTCCCATTGTTCTTTAAAATTAGTTGGAAGAGTGCCTCTGCGAAATCTCACTGCAAGAGAGGGATTCTTCTGCAACTCTTCCACTAATTTATCAAACTGGACTGCAGTTATTATTTTAAATTTTTCCATTTTTTTCTATTTTCAATGTCTTGTAGAATGCAAATTCTATGTTTACAGTCATCGATAATGTTCGATAACGTCAACTGGAATGACAATTTGAAGTAAACAAGGCAAAACAATATCGTTTTGTTTTCATATTGACAAAATCTATCCAACTCTTCTCATTGAACCGAATACTCCTATATTTTGTCCGCCCCTGACACATTATGAGTATGCAAAATGCTCGGGTCAAGCACAAAGTCACGTTATCCTGGGGCTACAGACTCATTCCATGTACATAAGCCCAATATAAATCGTGTGTACTATGAAACATTCACGCTGGAGGTTGTGTGTGGATATGTGCACTAGCGGCCCGAACGAGTACTCAGGTCGTGTGCATCGGTGCCGCACGTGGCGCTAAATTTGCTAATATTTAAAAACTACGTCGAGCGCCATCGTCCGTGTCAAAATATGTTGATGTGGTCGTGAGATTTTGTGAACGAAAAAATTAGAAAAAAGCGATTTGAAAAATGTTGAAAAATTATATATCGGATCAATTAGTGTTTGAACCAAGCTAGTGGCGTCCCCACGGGTTATTTCAAACTTAGATTTCCTATGAATTTTAACCGGTTCGGAATAGGAGATTTCGAGAAATATCCAAAAAGCTAAGGAAACATGTGTTTCAAGTGGTTTTTTTAATAACTTAAACATATATTGATCGATTCCACAAAGTAATCTGCTCTTCACATTAAAAACCAGGTCGCTCACCACTAAACGGGTCAAACTCGATTAATGCGTTTGAGAGGTATGGTGAACGAAAAAGTTCGAAAAAACTGATTTTTTTAATAAACACCGAATCGGGTACATTTCTGTGAATTGTACCTGATTCTGACCGGTAGATAGTGACTATCCTTGTCCGTAGGTTTGCTATCTTTTCACTGTTAAATCACTGAAACCATTTAGATGAAATTTTGCTTAGAAATATTTTGAGATCCGAGGTATAACATTGGGTGATTTTTGTTAAATTTTTTAAAGATGTGGAAAGATGTTGGTTTTTAGTATTGGGAAGATTTTAACATCTCAAATTGATGATAGGTGTTAGATGTGACCAACTGTAAAAAGGTTATGACATGTATACATAGTGATGTCAAAACTTTTTAAAACGGTACTGAGAAATTGTTTAAAATACGATTACGTCAAAGATTTCTTTATTAATTTGTGATAGAGATAATTTTGAAGATTTGTTTTGTACTTTACGTGAAAAGATAATTAGTATAAGTACTATTAGCGTTGAGACTTACAACTAATTTGTAGATAATTACATCAAATTGTATGTTGATATACATATACATATATGTTTTCAAATAAAAGAGACTTGACTTCGAAAATTCGCAATTTAAATGCAATTAATACATCTTTGTTAATTTTTTTTTATAATTTCGCAACAAAGGAAGAGTCCCAAGTCATAAATGATAGAATAAGAGAATTAGACTTGTAAATTTAGATGATTTTTTTTGATATCAATATGTTTCGCGAAAAAATTTATTCCCTCAAGACATCAAATAGCAAAGCAATTTCTAAGTTATGTAGTTTTATAAGTAATTTAAAGATTTAACTAACTTCATCTGCTGCTGTTGAACGAAGACTTAGTCATATAAGTTTTGGCTACGGCAAGATTCGCAGGTATTTCATTTGCTTAAAATTCAATTTATCATAAACAAGTAAAAGTGCTATATTCGGCTATGACGAATCTTATATACCCTTCAAAGACGTACGGCATATACACACATTCATTCCAATCATGGAACCATCTCTTTGGTGTTTATTCTTTTCCATACTAACTTATTTTTTCTACAATATAAAATAAAATATGTTTTATTACTAAAGAAACAACTTTGTACTATTTAGTTCCTATAATGTTTCAAAAAAGTTTAAAATTTACAACTCTGAAGCTGTCTTTTTCGCTTTGCTAATTTCGAATACCAATGAACTTCTTTCAATAATATCAAATCTGTTTAATTTATAAAGAAAACAATTTTTACACTTGGTTACTTTTATGTACTAAAGAAATCGTCCAATCCTGTAATCATTTTTTTATTTTTGGATTTTTAATACTTCAATTGTACAACCCTGGAATCGCCTTTTTAAAATAATGCTAGAGTTAATGTCGACGTCGTCGACGGCGTCAAATGTCAAAAAAAAAGTTGAATCGTATGAAATTGTATGAGAGCAGATAATCGCAACGCGTTGCAACGCCGTGAAAGTTCAATCTATTTCAACTTTTTCGGCGTTGAAACGCCGTCAACGGCGTCGACATTAAGTCTAGCATAAGTAACCGTTTTGTTTACTTTTATGTAAAAAATCGATTGTCCAACTCTGGAAATGAAATTTTAATTTTGTTGATTTTAATTTTTAGTTTATTCATAAAAAATTAATCTATTTGATTACTTTTAAGCACCAAAAAAAGTTTCAATTGCTTAAACCTGAAATCATTTGCTTGATCTTTAATACCAATCTAATTCTTCCTGAAGTATAAAATAGCTATAATTAATGAAAAAAAACAAAATTATTAATTTATTTGATTGCTTATATGCATAAAAAAAATATTCTCGAACCCTGGTATCGAGTTTTTTATTTTTAGTACAAATTAATTCTTTCTGAAGTATAAGAGAGGTTTAATTCACCAAACAAACAAAACTTGCAACTTATTTGGTTACTTTTATGTACCAAAAAAACTAAATTCGAACCCTGGTATAGAACTCTGGTATCGAGTTTTTGATTTTTAACACTATATTGATGTTTCCTAATATATAAAATAGGTTTAATTCGCCAGAAAACCAAAATTAGTAACTAATTTGGTTATTTTTATGTACCAAAAAAAAAATAGATTTTCGACCCTTGGAATAACAGCTTTGATTTTTAATACTAACTAAATTATTCCTGAAGTATAAAATAGGTTTAATACAAAAGAAAACTAAACTAGTAACCAATTTCATTACTTTTATGTACCGAAAAAATTTATTTTAGAATCCTGGAACCAACTTCCAATATTTTACTAATTCTTGAAATATAGAATAGGTTTTTAATTCACCGAAAAAATAGCTAGTTTCTAATTTGGTCACTTATGTACCAAAAAATTTCGATTTTCGAATCCTGGCGTCAAATTTTTGATTTTTAATACAAATTTTACATATTCTTCCCAAATAATAAAATAGCTTTAATTAAGAAAAACAAAAAATAATTACGTATGAATTTCTATTTTATTCTTATGTAAATTACATATATTACAGGATGTTAATTGTTTTCAACGGGCTCAAGTTCAAATCTGCGAAACTGCAAATTATTTTTTATTTTTATTTAATAAATGAATTTGTTCAAATTCTATTTATTTTTATATTAAGAGTGGTATATTAAAAATATTTCTCATCATAATCAAACCAGCAGAACGGATCAGTACTGACTTCGAGGCCGCTACGCCATCTCATCAGCGTTCTTTGTTCAATTTTTCCGATTTTGCAAGTGGTGCTATCAACTATTTAACCAATGTTTTTAACGAAAACTGAATATGAGAAGTTTCCACATTCATTTTTTTAAGTTATTAGCTTTTAGTTAGTACGAAATTCCCCAACCCAGACGATTAATATTCCCAATATTCCATATATCTCTTTCACTTTTTCCAGAGCCATCGGCTGCTGATATCTAAAGCTTTTTTGTTATTTATGTTCAAAATAATTAATTTTGTATGATCTCTATTATGAGCTAATAAGGCCCCGGTTATTTTAATGACAATAAAACAAGTTTTATTTCATTTTTCCCGACGTTTCGTCAATTATTTGTTGACTTTATCAAGGGTTGGGAAATCTATTTTATTATTAAAAAACATTTATTAATGATTTTACATATCTACGTCTAAACATTTTTCTCAATTTTATTACTTACAAACTTTGCTAATTTTTTCAATAATTTAAAATTTTTTCAAACATTGAAAATTAAAACTTTTTATTATGACAATACCACAGTTTAAGTTTACATCACCGTTTATTTCAATGCTACTTTGTAAAAGAAAAACAGTTTAGAATATATGGATTTATATATAGTGAAAATTGGTTTGAAAACAAAACTAATATAGAAATTCCAATAGAATGTAGATGGATATTTTCTTTGGGGAAAAAAATTTGCTCTACCTGTAGATAAAAACAACTTCTCTGCACTACCCATAATTGCGGACATAGAACAATGCATTTCAACAATGAATGATGACGAAGGACAAGAGACGAATCTGGCAATGGACCATATTAGCTAATAACATCACGCGTTTCAAGAGAAAGTTACAAAACACCCCAAAAGAAAAGTTCATTCTCACTATATATAGCAAAACAAAAGATTTCTTGAGGAAACATAACAATATAATTTTCGTACAGGCTGATAAAGGGAACAAAACTGTAGCAATGTACAGAGAAGAGTATCACCTCAAGATGGGGAAATTATTGGAGGAAAAGGGTACATACATATAGAAAAATCAGGATGGATCCAACTGCAAAATTACAGAAAGAAAACAACAAATTAGTTTCAGAGTTATATAAGGACAAAGTAATCAATAATTGGCAGAGAAAACAATTACTTTGCTCGGCTGCAACAGCACCGCGTATATATGGGCTACCAAAAATTCATAAGCCAGAAATACCGTTGAGACCCATAGTTTCTTCCATACAAGTTCCATGCTATAAATTATCTAAATACGTAGGCCAAATTCTCAAAAATATTATATCAAAAGAATACAATGTATTAAATTCGAACAGACTCAAAGAGCAAATAAAAAATATTAAAATAGAAAAAGGAGAAATACTAATCTCATTGGATGTCGTTTCACTCTTCACTAATATACCAGTAAACAAAGCAATAAATATAATAATGCAGAAATATTTGGTATGCCGATGGGGAATCCACTTTCACCAACCATAGCGGATCTGGTACTTGACAATTTGTTAGACGAAACTCTACAAAAACTTAGCGTGGAAAACATCCAATTAAAATACATCACAAAGTATGTAGATGACTTATTAGCAATTGAAAAATCCGAAGAAAAAGACAAAATTTTAAAGTTTTTCAATAGTTTTCATCCAAAAATACAATTCACCATGGAAATAGAGACAAATAATACTATTGCCTACTTAGACACAAAAATACAAAGGCACAACAACAAACTAATAACAGACTGGTATAAAAAAGATACCGCATCCGGCAGAATCATAAATTTCAACTCCACACAACCGAAACATCAAATAATCAACACTGCCAGAAACTTAATCTTCAGAATTCTCCATCTTAGTGACAAACAATTCCACGAAAAAAACATAAAATACATCAGAAAAACGTTAATTGAAAATAGTTTCCCCAACAAACTCATCAGCAAAATGATCAGCGAAACTAATATAAAGCTGAACAACAATACAATAGATAACAAATCCATCACTGAAAATGAAGAAAAGATATATTACAGCGTACGTTACATCCCTGGATTAACTGATAACAAAAACATAAGAATTGCAATAAAAAACAACAACATAAATTTTGCATACAAACCAAACACAACAATAAATAAAATCTTTTCAAAAATTAAAGCGTCAATTAAAAAACAGCAACAAAGTAATGTAGTCTATGAAATCAAGTGCAAAGGTAATGAAAACAACAGCTGTGATATGTTATACATTGGAACTACAAAAAGAAATTTAGAGACCAGAATGGAAGAACATAAGAAAGATATAGAGAATTATAAACAATCAACAGCACTATCACAACATATACTGGACACTGGACACACAGCTGACTTTGAAAGAGTCAAGATCTTGGACAGAAATATATTGGAAAGAAAAGATATACAATAGAAAGCTTAATAATACAAAGAAGGATAGAGAAGACGATGAATTTAAAGGAAGATACAGACAACATCAGCACGCGCTACAAAGTAGCATTTAAATAAACGGTGATGTAAACTTAAGCTGTGATATTGTCATAATAATACGTTTTAATTTTCAATGTTTGAAAAAATTTTAAATTATTGAAAAAATTAGCAAAGTTTGTAAGTAACCAAATTGACAAAAAATGTTTAGACGTATATAAGTAAAATCTTTAATAAATGTTTTTTTAATAATAAAATAGATTTCCCAACCCTTGATAAAGTCAACAAATAATTGACGAAACGTCGGGAAAAATGAAATAAAACTTGTTTTATTGTCATTAAAATAACCTAGGCCTTATTAGCTCATAGTAGAGATCATACAAAATAGGAATTCACTTTGGCCATGTAAACACAAATAAGTAAAATAATTAATTTTTGTTAGTTAATTTTTTGGACTAATTGGACTAATTTGGAAAATCGAAATATTTTTTGTACATAAAAGTACCCACGAAAATTCCAAATTTTGTGTTTTTATTTCATATTTCAGGAAAAATTAAATTAGTATTAATATATTAAAAATTCGGTTCCAGGGGTGCAAAATCTAAATTTTTAGGTACATAAAAGTACCCACACAAATTCCAAATTTTGTTTTTTAAGTGAAGTAAACCTATTTCGTACTTCATGGAAAATTAAATTGGTATTAAAAATTCGGTTACAGGGTTGGAAAATCGAAATTTTTCGGTACATAAAAGTTCCCAATTTTGTTTTTTTTTCAGTGAATTAAACATATTTTATAATTCGCTAAGAATTAAATCGGTGTTAAAAGTTTTTAAATTAAAAGTTCGGTTCCAGGATTAGAAAATTTAAATTTTTTGGTACATAAAATTAACTATATAAGTTCCTAGTTTTGGTTTTTTGTGGATGAAATCTTTTTTATACTTCGGGAAGAGTTAAATTGGTATTAAAAACCAATAAAATCTAAATAGCGATTCTACGGTTGGACAATTAGAACTTTTTGGGGTACGTGAAACGGATTTTTACTTTTTGCTTTTAAATTAAACATATTTAATATTTTTGAAAGACGTTCAGAGGTATTAGAAATATGAAAAGCCAAACATTTAGCTTCCTAGCCGAAATATTTAAACGGAAAAAATTACATCTGTGAAGGGTATTTAAGATTCGGCACAGCCGAATATAGCACTTTTACTTGTTTTGTTAAGCAAATGATATATTTTTATATTAAAGAAGGTCCAACGCGTTAAACTTGGGGCCATAAAATAAAAATAAAATAGTTTTTGGAACCCGCCCCTTTGGTGGGCGTTATTATATGCAAAAATGTAATAAATTGTTTTACTTAAGCCTATATTCCTTTAAAATAAAATTTTTAAGCTCTAATGACGAAGCTGAGACGTAACCTGGTACTTTTCTGCCCTGCCTTCTCCTCCCCCTTTGCCCACTAAATGACCCTATAAAGAATTTTTTTTTAATTTTGTATATAATTATCCCAAAAATTTATTTTTAAATTTTTATGACAATGGTGAAATGTCTCCCCCACAACCTTTGCCAGAGCGAACCCGCCAAAATACAGCTTTAATACCCTCCAAGAGAATTGGACCCCATAAAGTATATATATTCATGTTCAGTGATAAAGTCTAAGACGGTCTAGCAATGCCCATACGTTCGTTTGTGGAAAACATGATATAATCTATGTAGTAAGAATTTTAACGAACATTTTTATATTGCTATATTAAATTGAATTAAGATTCTATAGGCTAATTGTTCGAAATTTTTAATTTAAATCTCAGAAAGACATGATAAATATTCCAAGGCACAAAGGCAAGTCAACATCAGGGGCCGAATTACCGCATTCGTGATCGAGTAAGCTTTCGTATCGAATAAAATTTCGAAACGTATCGAATGGATGGATTACTGCACTCGAAAGCTAACGTATCGAAATTTTTATAAATTGTACCAGATCGTTTTTTACATTGGAATAGAATTAAAACGAATCTGTCATATGTTTATTGCAATTCAAGCTAACAAAAAAATTTTGGTGGGTTTTTTAAATTAATTTTTGTGAAATAAAATACATATTGTGCAAAAACAAATGTAATTGTTAAAAAAATGGCTACAGTCCTCTTCTTGTGTTAATCGTCTTCTGATTCTGAAGACGATTATAATACAGTATGTATGTATTAGAAGAGAAATGCGAGACAAAAGTGATCCAATGTCATTGCCGCCAAATATTCTATTGTCCTTTTTTATTTCTTTATATGTATTAGATTTATTAAACGTTTCCGGCTTTCAAAAGAGGGGTCTAATTTTCTTCTTTCCGAGCTGTGTTTCAAAGGACATATGTCTACCGCACTTCCACCAAAGCTACAATTGGCTACAGCCATATCTCTTTTAGCATGTGGAGGATTCCAACATACTGTTGGAAATGATTACTTGGTGCTCCAACATATACTGAGCCAAAACATATTTTTGTCTGCCATTTATTTTGTTTATATTTCTCTTAAAAAACGAATATAGCTGTATTAAATAGTTTTATTATGTAAAATATGCATTTATAAACTTACATTTTTGTCTTTTTTGCACACACAACTTAAAATATATTAATTTCGATTGACACAGAGCTAACGAGTGAATTTTAAACAGCCGGTACTGGATTATGTACTCGTTATCGAATGCTATAATCAGAAATTTCGAAAGCAATTGTTCGATAACGAATGCGATAATCCCAAAAAGGAAATTTACGAACAATTTTACTCGATCACGAATGCGGTAATTCGGCCCCAGTTTTTGTTATTCAACTTACACATCAGAGCAGAACAGCTGTTTTCGAAAGACGCAACCCTTTCATCATCAGTGCTCATGTGTATTGTGTTTGTCACCACTTATTAGGTGACTTAGTTGAATGTGATAACAGTTCCTATTTACACAAATTTTATTGTGAAAAACAATACGAGAACTGTATCAAGCTGATGTTAACATGTTATTGTTATAATACCCGTGTTACCGTTTGATTATTTTTCTTCATGTCCCATTTTTCTGAATTTTTTGTTCCATCATACCTAAGTCAAACTTTTTTGGTTTGAATTTTATACTTAAGTACATGTGAACGTTTTTCCAATTTATTATTGGTAGCTCAAGCCATAGCTTAAATTTGTATGTAGTAAGAATTTTAACGAACATTGAAATATTTATCATGTCTTTCTGAGAGTTAAATTAAAAATTTCGAACAATTAGCCTATAGAATCTTAATTCAATTTAATGATATAATCTATTTTTGAACCCCGCCCCCTTCATTGGGCGTTGACGTACGATATTATATAAAGGAACTCTGCCCCATCAAGTTAAAAATTTTAAATTTACTTACTAAATATTTGGAGGGTATTTAAGATTCTACCCGGTCGAATATAACGTTTTAACTTGTTTTTTATTTTTGTTGAAACTAAACGTGGTTTTTGCTATTGAAAAATCATTTTATCTCACACACGCGAATTAAAGTTTTACACTTTTTTTGAATTAAAAAAATAATTTTATTTTCTTAACTCGGATGAGTTATTCTTAGTTCTTATGCTAATAATAAACTGACTTACAATTTTGAAATATCTTTCTTAAATAATAAAAAATACATGTCTTTGTTTCTTACATTTAAGTATTAGGATAAACATATCTTTGTTTCCTATATTTAGGTATTGTAATAAACATATCTTTGTTTCTTATATTTAGGTATTGGAATAAACATCTCTTTGTTTCTTATATTTAGGTATTATGATAAACCTATCTTTGTTTTTTAGGTAATAAAACATATCTTATTTTTTAGGTAATTTCTTTGTTAGTTAAACAAGATTGAACATGGTTTATTTCTTATCTTATAATTTTGTAATGTTATATTAGAGAAAGTATCTTAGAAAATATTTACAATTACATATCCATAAAATTAAGAACAATGCAATGTTTGTATTTTATTATCTTTTAGAAAAAGTGTTTTTTGTATCATGACGATGCATGATCATTACTTATCACTGTGTGTGTGTGTGTGTGAATGAGTGTTCTACCTAAAGTCGTTAACTCTCCCCTGGGTTAAACGAGAGCGTCCCGATCTCTATTAATTCTTTCAACTTGTTGGTTATAATAAATTCTAAAATTTTGTTCTGCTTGTTTTCTTTTATATATTAGTACATACTTGAATATTTTGAGTCCTATGTAAAATGTACTGAGTATTATAATTATGAAAATTAATGTATAAAAAGTTGAACGTATAGGATGTTCTTCATATGGTATGATTAATTTTTTTAGTGAGTCAATATTATTAAATGCGTTGTTACGGTCCGACATTAATATTTTCATGATCTCAAAATCCTCATCATGCTTTTTATGAATTGCTTCTATAAGTCTGTCATGTATATTCCTATAAGTATTATTGTCTATCCTAACTTCGTCAGTATACGTTACTAATGTTATGCCCGTAGTTGTGATATTGTCAACTTGATGAGTGCCATCCAATAATATGAATCCTTCGTCAATTTTAAGTAAGTTCTGGTTATATTCCTGAATAACTATGCATTTACTATTCCTATTGTTGAGAAGTGGAAGTATGCATGTGTCCGTTTCGTTGTTCGTCCTGCAAATATTTTTTCCTAGAAAGTTCTTGCAAAGGTTTACCCTGACGTAGTCTTTTCTACATTGGGCAATTTTGTCATCTGATTGTATTTTTCCGTGCCTAAAGCTTATGGGTGTGATTTTAAAGAGTTTGCATTCATTATTTAATATAGGGTATTTATAGATGGCTATAAATAAGTCTGCTGTCCTAGCTATGTGTATGTCTGCGTATTCTAAAATATTTATTATAGGTGCTGATATCAATTCGTGTTCTATTATTTCTTTTACATCATCTAAATTTAAGGATTCAGTTAAATATTCCTTATTTTTTGCAGCATTAATTGTTCTTACTAGTAATAGTAGTTGGTCATGTACCTGTTCTATGATTAGATTGTTTTCTAATGTCTCACCCTGTAATTCATCGATTAATTTTTCAAACCTTGAGTTGATCAGACGTTGTTTTTCATTATTTTTTATTAATTCATTTATTTTAGTTTCCATCAATATGAAGTCGTTATGGTCTGGATTTCCTGTAATAAATTTCAATGCTGATCCTAGAAAATTTAGGGATCTCGTATGTCGTTTATATTCATTAAGTTGGCTTGCCAATGCTTCAATTTTGTTGACTAAAACTTGGAGTTCTAAATTTTCTTTTATATCGTATACATATTTCATTATATTTGTGTATGGTTCTAATATTTTTGTAATGTTTGTGACATGAAAAAGGTATGAATATTCATCATAAAGAAAAACATCATTAGTCCTCGTTAGGACGTATTTTTGATTTTCCAGATTTTCAATTTTTAGTTCTGCTTCTGTTTTTGGCATGACCACTGCGAGTAATATCAGGTAGAGAATCATTCTTGTGGATTGTATAATTCTTTATGTTGTCTTTATGAACAATTACTCCCCTCGTAGTTAAGACAGTGTCCTCACGATCTTCTTTTACAATGTATTTGATGTATCTTGCGTCGTTCTTTTTTCTTAATCCTTTTATTTTCACTAAAATTTGTTCGTTTGCAGAGAAAGTTCGGTGTCTTGTGCCTTGATTTAGTCTTCGTAGTGTTTTTTCAGATGCTTGTTTTAATTTTTCATATATGTCACTTTTTTCGTATTTTATCTTATTAAACAAAATGTCTTTAGGTTTGAAACCAGTTACTGTATGAATTGTATTATTTATTTCCCGTACCGTTTTATAAATTTCATCTGCTATCGTTGTCTCGTTTTGTATTTTAAAAATCCTGGCTAGTTCCGATATTGTACTATGAGCTCTTTCAACCTGTCCGTTCGATGTTGATCTATATACTGGTGTTTTAATTTTTGTAATACCATATCTTGTACACATCATTTCTACTGCTGCTGTATTGAGACATTTTTCATTATCTGTCATTAGTCGTGTGCAGTTCGGGTAATTGTTTGTAAGTAATTCTTCAATTTTATTACTCATATTTTCTCTCGAGTCAAGTTCTCTCAGAGTTATATACTTTGAAAATTTATCAATGGCAACTAAAAAAGTTTTTCCTTCGTTGAAATAAATGTCCATATGTATATATTCGCCTGGCTCTGTTGGTATGTCTGAATCTTTCAATGGTTCTCTTGTCGGGTTTCTTTCGTATCTACCAAAAAGACATGGGCTGCATTTTTTATTGTATGCTTTACAATGCTGTTCAATTTTTGGCCAGTAGTGTGTTTCAAGTATTTCTCTTATATTATTTTTATAACCTCGGTGAGCTCTGTTGTGGATATTTTTTACTATTTCAATCTGTTTATCATTATCTTGAATATCAATTAGTTTTCTTTGTGTATATACGAATCTTATGTCATTAAATGTGTTCTTTATAATTGTTCCAAATTTAAATATATTTTCCATTGTAGTATGAATGGCAGTAGTTTTTTGTGGTTGTAAAACCTTTTTTAATTCTTGTATCAATTCTTGTTCGTTTGTAAAATTTATTGTATGTCTAATCCTATTTGGAAAAATTGTACGTGTTCGTGTTTCTTTTAGTTTAGTATTTGGTACCAGTTCTATTTGTAGTGCATAAGCGTTGAATGGACGTGTTACGCTTTTTATAACTTCGCTATGTGAGCTTTCAGCAGAATGTACAGTGTCTATAGATGAAACATTAATCTGTTGTCTTGATAATGCATCAGCTACTACATTTTGGTGTCCTGGTTTGTATACTAATTTTGCTCCAAAATCTTCGATTATTGATTTCCAACGTTTCAATTTCGGGTTTGGGTTTTTTTCAGATATAGCGTGAGTTAAGGATTGGTGATCTGTATAAATGGTGAGGTCTGTTGTGCCATAAATATAATTTCTCAGTTTTTGCAGTGCCCAGATTATCGCTAGTAACTCTTTTTCGTTGGTGCTGTAATTTTCTTCAGTTTTGCTTAATGTTCTGCTGAGGAAAAAAATTGGTTTCTTCATTTGACTAAGTACGGCTCCAATAGCTATGTTAGATGCATCAGTAGTCAGTTCAAATGGCTTATCGTAGTTAGGTTGAAAAAGTTCAACTTGTTCTTTTAAACATTTTTTTAGTTTGTTAAATGCTTGTATGGCAGCTTCGTCTAAATGTATTTTTGTTGTAGCACTTTTATTCTTTCCAATTTGTCCATTATCTCCTCGTAAATGAACTGTAAGGGGCTTAGCTATGCTAGCATATCCTTGTATAAATTTTCTATAATAACCTGTCATACCTAAAAAACCTCTTAAGTCTTTGAGTGTTTGGGGTAAAGGATATTTATCTATTGTTTCAACCTTTTCTGGGTTCGTAGCTATTTTATCATGCTTAATGATGTGACCCAAGTATTCGACCTCTGTTTGGAAAAATTTGGATTTTTCATTGGATACCCTAAGTGTTGCCTGATTTAAAGCATTAAATATGATTTGAATGTGTTCCATGTGTTCTTCTGGTGTTGAAGAGTATATGAGTACATCATCAATGTAGACATAAGCGAACTTCCCGATATATTCTCTTAGGATATCATCGACACATCTTTGGAATATTGAAGGGGCGTTTTTTAGTCCGAATGGCATACGCACAAATTCGTACTTGCCACCATTTATGCAAAAAGCTGTCTTTTCTCTATCTTCCTCCTTAATTTTTATTTGATGGAAGCCTGATTCCAAGTCTAGGGTTGTGAAATATTTGGCTTTACCCAAATTTTGTATAGTCATATTTACATCAGGAATAATATATCTGTCCGTTATAGTACTAGAATTTAATTTTGAAAAGTCTACGACCATTCGTCTTTTTGGTCGTCCTGTCTCATCTATTCCTTTTTTTGGAACAGTCCAGATGGGTGAATTATATGGGCTATTACTACGTTGAATTATTCCTTCATGTAGTAATCTTTCAATTTCTTTATTTACGAAGTCGTTATCCGCTATGGGATATGGGTATTGCTTCGTCCAGATGGGTTCATCTGTCTTAGTCCTAATAGTGGCTTCAATTGCTGTTGTAAAGGGTAAAGGTCCTATGCCATTATTATCCCTCATTAGGAAATCTATTCTTTCTTTATATAATTCATTTCCTATAATATAATTAACTTTGCTAATTTCGTTTTTATTTATTGTGAACGTCATGTTTTGTATATTTATTATGGCATTTAGGGCACTTATTCCCTGCCATCCTAATATTAAATCGCTTTCTTTTATATTATCTAACTCGAAAAAGTCTATGTCTTTGTCAAGAAATTTAATGGTTTGTTTTGAATTTATTATAGAAGTTCCATGAATTGACATAACTTCAATAGGATTTACCTTTTTTCTTAAATTTAATTTTAGTGTTTTTTTTATATAGTTATGGGTTGCTCCAGTGTCTATTAATACATTATATGTTCTTTCTTCATCAGACATTGTGATATGGGGCAACCCATTCCTTAGTTTAAATTCTTAACAACTAATTTATTTACAGTACCTGTTTCTACAATCAAACTATCGGTGTCATCTTGTGTGGTGATATTGTTGTTCCTCTGTTGATGAAAGTTTCCGCTGGGCTTTGCTTGTTGCTTCCATGATTTGTTGTTGTGTTTTTGGTAGGAATTGTTGAAACGTGTGGGCTGTCGTTGAGCAGTGTTTCCTGAACTAATGTCCATTGGTTCTGGTCGAGGTTGGTGATTGTTGATTTGCTGCTGGAGGTTGAATCCCTGAGGTCGTTGGTTGCTGAAGTATCTTCGAGGATTGTTAAAGTTGTATTCTTGGCGCGGTTGGTTTTTTCGATTTGGTTGGAACTGTTGTCTCTCGAATCGTGGCTCACTTAATTGTATTTTTGATGTGTGTGCCGTATCGTATGATAGTTTTAAGTTTTGATGCTTGCTATCATGTTCTATTGTGCGGGCAATAGAATATGCGTGTTCCAAATCCTCTGGAGCATTTGCGTATAGTGTGGACTGTACAAATGTATTATTAACTCCAGATATGAACACTCGAATAGAGTCCTGTTTTGCCTGTTCTGTCATGGCATTAACGGCTTCTATTCCGTATCCGGACATTGTGATTTTTGATATTATTAAACTTAAGCATTTGTTTATTTCATCATGAAATTCTTCCAATGTTTTTTTTCCTTGGTAGCATCGCTTCATCTCTTCTTGCAAGACATATAGAGGTCGAGTATCGGCGTACGTGTAGTCTAGCCTTGCTCTGATGGCCTCGAAATTGAAAATTGTACCATGATTGGCTAAAACCTGAGCGGCTGCTCCTTGTATTTTTGTTTTTACTATTTGTAATGCCTGGGAGTAGATACTGGTGTTTTTTAGTGGTTCTATGCTATGCATCATTCGAGATGTATCTTCTCTCCACACTCGATATTTGGTAATATCACCATCAAATGTCGGAAGTGATTTGAATACATCTAATTTTACTTCGTTGACATTTCTTATTAGTGTCGAAATTTCTTCCTGGGGTGCAGGTTGTGGATGATTCCATTGAGGATTTACCTGGGGGTTGTTTCTCATTTGTTGTATTTCTAATTTCAATGCGCTGACTTCCGCTGCGTGTTGCTGCATCATACTCTGCATAGTGGCTTGTAGAGTTGCCATTTGCTGGACAAGCATGTTGATTTCCACATTGTTGTTATCCATTTTTTGTTCTTCTAAATCTTCTAAAGGACGTGTGTAGTCGAAAGCTGCTTCTCTTTTCATAAGGTTTTTTATTCACTAACACTTTTATTGATTTTTATCACTACAATTTATAAGTTATTTTTTATGTTGCTTTTTGTTTCAGTTCTCTATTTTCTTCTTCGTATGAAGATTTTAATTTTCCTTCTATGAAGGTTGTCTTGAGTCCTTGATGTGACAAGGATTCCAATGGTCCGCTTACTGAAGAATAATTTTAATTATTCTCCTGGCAGGATCGCCAATTAAAGTTTTACACTTTTTTTGAATTAAAAAAATAATTTTATTTTCTTAACTCGGATGAGTTATTCTTAGTTCTTATGCTAATAATAAACTGACTTACAATTTTGAAATATCTTTCTTAAATACTAAAAAATACATGTCTTTGTTTCTTACATTTAAGTATTAGGATAAACATATCTTTGTTTCCTATATTTAGGTATTGTAATAAACATATCTTTGTTTCTTATATTTAGGTATTGGAATAAACATCTCTTTGTTTCTTATATTTAGGTATTATGATAAACCTATCTTTGTTTTTTAGGTAATAAAACATATCTTATTTTTTAGGTAATTTCTTTGTTAGTTAAACAAGATTGAACATGGTTTATTTCTTATCTTATAATTTTGTAATGTTATATTAGAGAAAGTATCTTAGAAAATATTTACAATTACATATCCATAAAATTAAGAACAATGCAATGTTTGTATTTTATTATCTTTTAGAAAAAGTGTTTTTTGTATCATGACGATGCATGATCATTACTTATCACTGTGTGTGTGTGTGTGTGAATGAGTGTTCTACCTAAAGTCGTTAACTCGCGCGATATTTATTGGGTGATGTTTTGTGGTAGGATGGACATAAGGAATAAATTTATTACAATTTATATTGGAATCATACCTTCAAGCTGCTTGTATAAAAATTACTTCAGATGTTAATGATATCGCTATTTGTGCTATTTATTTCCCACCCCGGTTTCCAGTAAAATGTCATCAGTTTAATGGATTATTCAGTCGATTAGGACCAAGATTTTTAGTTGGAGGGGATTTTAATGCAAAACATCAATGGTGGGGATCCAGATTAGTTAATCCTAAGGGAACTGAGCTTTATAAATGCATTACAAACAACAACTTTTCAGTATTATCCACAGGAAGTCCCACATATTGGCCCACTGATCAGAGAAAAATTCCTGATGTTCTAGACTTTGCTGTTTATTCTGGCATTTCTAATCAATTACTTCATATGACTCACGTTGACGAATTAAGCTCAGATCATACACCTCTAATAGTATGCTTTAATACTATCTTACAGTCACAAATATATAAGCACAATATAATTAATTCTAAAACTGATTTAACATCATTTGCCACTTGGATTGAACGGAATCTTAACCTTAATGTCTCCTTGTCATCTGCAGCAGAAATGGAAAATGCAATAGAAATATTTAATCACACAATTCATGATGCTGGTTTTTTATCTACCCCAAATCTTGTAAGTCGACAGAGAATTGATCATTTAAATCTCACATCCGAAATAAGAAATCTCTTAAGAGAAAAAAGAAGACTCAGAAAAATTTGGCAAATAAGCAGGAATCCTCGCGATAAACAAATCTTTAATAAAGCAGCAAAAGACCTTAAAATTGCACTAAACAATTGGAAAAACGATCAGATGGGTAATTTTTTGTATAACCTTAACCCTAATAGCAACAAAAATAATGAATTTTCTTTGTGGAAAGCAACCAAATATATAAAACGACCACCTAAAAGAAATGTTCCAATTAAGGACAGTAACGGTTCGTGGTATAAAACCGATAAAACTAAAGCTGCAGCATTTGCTAATCACCTGCAAAACACATTTAAGGGTCATGAAAATACAGGTAATCATGATAACGAAGTAGTTGATTTCCTCAACTGTCCCTGCCCTATGGACTGGCCCATAAAATACGTATCCGTGAATGAAGTTAAAAGCCAAATCAAGAAAATTAACTGTAACAAGTCTCCTGGCTACGATTGTATAGATGGAAAGGTTGTTCAAGCACTTCCAAATAAAGCTGTTATATTTCTAACGTCTTTGTATAACGCTATATTAAGACTTAGTTATTTTCCCACACAATGGAAATGTGCAGAAATTGTAATGATTAATAAGCCAAATAAACCAGAAAATATTGTCTCATCGTAGAGACCGATAAGTCTACTGGTCGTATTCGCTAAAATATTTGAAAGAATATTTTTAGATAGATTAAAGCCAGTTTTAGACAAAATGAAAATTATTCCTGAATACCAATTTGGTTTTAGAGAAAAACACGGCACTCCAGAGCAATGCCATCGTATCGTTGCCTATATTCGAGATACATTGGAAAACAAAAGATACTGTACAGGAGTATTTCTTGATATTCAACAAGCTTTTGATAAAGTATGGCACGCCGGCTTATGTTTTAAGTTGAAAAAGATACTGCCAACGCCTTTTTATTTACTTTTAAAATCTTATTTAACAGATAGAAGTTTTTATGTTAAATACAACACTGAGATTTCTGAAATATATAGCATAAAATCTGGAGTCCCACAAGGCAGTGTCCTAGGACCAATTTTGTACACAATCTTCACATCAGATATGCCAGTTAATGATAATGTTTTAATCGCCACATACGCAGATGATACTGCTATTTTAACATCTTGCAATTGCCTGAATGATGCATCAAACACAGTACAAGCTCAACTAAATGCACTACAAGTATGGTTGAACAAATGGAAAATTAAAGTCAACACAGAAAAGTCAACTCATGTAACGTTTTCGTTGCGACGAGGCAACTGTCCTGCCGTTGTATTCAACAATATTAATATACCACAGAAAGAATCGGTTAAATATCTGGGTATCCATATTGACAGAAGGTTAACGTGGAAAACTCATATTAGAACAAAAAAACAACAGTTAAACATTAAAACGAAAAAATTATATTGGTTACTTAATTCAAAATCGAAACTAAGCTTGCAAAACAAGGTCCTTATATACAAAACAATATTAAAACCAGTATGGACTTATGGCATTCAGATTTGGGGAACAGCCAGCAATTCAAACATTGAAATACTGCAAAGATACCAATCAAAAACTCTCAGGTCAATTGTTAACGCTCCATGGTTCGTGTCAAATAAAACAATCCACAATGATTTAAACATACCACAAGTAAAAGATGAAATTTGGAGATATAGTCAAAATTATCTAGAAAGACTGAGTCAGCACGTGACCCCGCTAGCTATCGTTCTACTAGATGATTCAGAAGAAACAAGAAGACTTAAAAGGCACCACATCTTGGATTTACCGTTTAGAAAGTAACAATTTCTCATGATCTCAATATAACCACTTGTTTTAATTTTTCTTCTTTTTTTTCAATTATAATTTCTAATTATGTATGTATATTTACTTTTATAATACAGAACATATGCCATTTACATTATATATAAATATGGATATCAATTATAAATTTTGCCATATGTTGTCCTCAATGGAGTACAACATAATGTTATATTAATTAATACATCAAATTTACTTATTATCCTTGGTTGGATAGATTGTAAATAAAGAATTACAAAAAAAAAAAAATATTGTTTTTTAATGGGTAGATATTAACAATTCTCAATTTCCCACAAATTTGAGAAATGCAAAAAACCACGTTTTGAAAAATCAGTCCTCAAATGTAAATTTAAACTAAATAGATGTTTCATATCTTCGCGTTTTTTATATTAGCTAGAATTAGTAAATAAACATTGCACTACTTTCATGGAGCCTTTCCAGCCGCCCACGTCCGGTGAAATTAACAGAACGTCTACTATTGACGAAATAAATTGTTTCAAAGTAGTCAAAGAAGCACGAAAAGACTAAAGTTTTGACGCCACTGAGTCGACAAGTTAGATACAAGGAAAAATAATAAAACAAATGAAATGAAACGGATTTACATGAAGAATAAACTGCAAACTTCTATACAAAATAGTTTATAAAATACATTCCTGCAAACATAATTACATAAATATTTACTCACACGCACAGGTTTAATATCAAACTACACTTAGAAAAGAAACACTTTAAACTCACTTTAAATCCAGTACAAGGGACTTTAAAATTAAAAATTTTCATGTATGAAAACCAGCAGTATTGAAAAATATTTAATTTTAAAGTTTACACTTTAAAATGTAAATTATTAATGTTAGAACTTTGAATATTAAAGTGAAAACTTTACATTTTAATATGCGCATTCTCGAATACAATTTAAACACTTTTGATTTTAAAGTTCACACTTTTAACCCAATTTAAAAATGTTTGTATTGAAATTAAAAGTTAACACATTCAATCTCCAATTAAAAGCGTTAGCTTTTATTTTAAGAGTGAACACTTTCAAATGCAATTTAAAAGTGTTCACTATAAACTTTAAAGGAAACAGATTATTTTAATTGTTTTTAATTCACTTTTTTTTTATTCAAACATATTTAAATTTATGTTTATTTTATATTTATGAAATAACTTATTTATAACTCATTAAATAAAATAATTTAATTTAAATTTAAAAAATAAATCATTATGTTATCATATCTTTTTTGATCTTGCATATGTCTTTCCATTGTTAACTTGATGTAAATTCATAGGCAGGCTTGTGAAATGTTAATAAATTTTAGACAATTTTGTTTTATACCAGTCTCGTAAGATTGAAAATGTACATAAAATTTAATAATTTCAATAGGATAACATAATTATTTTGTTTACACTCGATTCCTTTATGATGTATTATAGTCGAAACATAAACAGATTGATAGTTAATATTTCCAAAGTTCAATATTAGAGGAAAATATTTTTCTTTTGTTAAGTCTTTTTTAATAAATGTTTTAGTGTTAAAAGCATTCGGAAACCCATTTTTATACTTTTGTAAAAAATTTTAAAAACAAAAAGAACTTTTCATAGCCGCTGTATAAGCAGGATGTTATATTATTAAAATATATTTTTGCATCTTTATGTTTTGCCTCAAAACGCATCGCCCAGACAAACTTAAGAGGACCACATTTCTTAATTGCGCGAGGGTAGTGCACCAAAAAATTATGCTTAGGTTTCAGATTACCGTAAAGTAGAATATATAATTGATGATGTGTTTTAATTAAAATTTTCAACTTACCTTACATCGTAAGTAGAAAAACTAGAATCAAATAATAAATCTACTATTTCTATTAACAACACCAATAGTTTCCAATACTTCACATCCGGTGAAATTAAATCTCCTATCATAAGTGGAAGAAAATTTGTAAAGCACAAAACCTCACTAGCTGTCATTTTTAAGTTGTACGATTGAAGTCGGTCCATAAGGAGAGGCTGCGAAATATTTCCTATTTCAATATTTCCAAAGTGCAATATTTTTTTTCTGCTGTTAGTAATGTCTAAGGAAATAATTTTGTCATTTACTAAACCTAAGATTATGTTGCAAATATCATATACCCAAATCCCTTCTAAAACATCATGCATAATGCCAAAGCAAATGTTATTTGTTACGTGAAAGCTTCTTAACTCATTAAAAATACAAACTGTTTTGACACCTGTGTCTTGAAATTTATTGCTAAATAAGTCATCTTCGTATTGAATCCGAGTTCTTAGCAGTTGTTCGTTTTCTGAAACATCGATTTTAATTTGATCTTTAGTAGTTGCACATGCTCGGCAGTAACGATTGCCATTAAAAGATTGCACAAAACCCAAAATACTATTTACACCTAAATTATCTCCCGCTACAAGGCCTAAAACGAAATATACTTTGAAAGTCTGATCAAATGATTGAATTAATATCCCTTCCTCCAATGATTTAAGCTCTTCAAGTAAATGGAAGAAGGACGTTCTGTTTCCACAATATTTGAAATCTTTTGTAGATATAAAAGCAGCATTAAAAATAAAATCAAGTTTTGAGAGTATATATTGTGGCATAGTAGGGAAATTGTAATAACAACCGCAAATTGAGAATGTGTGACTACCAAGAGCGTTATTAATTTGAAAGTCATCAAAATATAAAACATAGGGTATTACCAGTTGAGAATATAATTTTAATTTAATTAAATGAAAAATTTGGCCATTACAAAAATTTAAAAAATTAGTATCTGCTAAAAACTTTTCTGTATTTTCTAAAGTCATTTGTAAAACATTAGGTAACTCAAAAAGTGCTTTAAATTGAAATTTTAATGGCGTTGTTTGAATGCTAAGCATATTACTATCGAGTGTAGGGTTTCCCCGAACAACTGTGTCAGCTATTTCATTAAGAGTTACAAAAGACTTTGGGCTTTCATATAAATTCATCGCCTTCAAAACTGTAATTATTCGATGTTCAGATTTTATTTCCATTAATGGATCATTACAAAAGTTAAGAATACAGTCGACATCGTTTTGTAGTCCGGTAAATAAGTTACTGTTTGAATTTATACACGGACGGGTCGAGGATTGGTGACCGATCGGTTGGAGGTTTCTGTGACATGGGTCGTAACTTTCGCAAATACTTCCGCCTGCCGGATCATAGCACGGTATTTCAGAGTGAGATCGTGGCTATTGCGGAGGGGATAAAATGGTTGAAGGAAATCGATAACAGACTACCGGTACGTATATTCACGGGTAGTAGGAAGGTCATCGAGGCCCTGAGAAATCATGTGGTTCAATCTCGGTGTCTACTACAGTGCAAGGATGAGATTAACTCATACACGCACTGTGTGGGCATAGAGATAATATGGATCCCAGGACATCAGGGGATACCTGGTAATGTTGAGGCAGACAGGCTAGCAAAGATGGGAGCATTAATGGCGAACATCACACTGGATAGTCCGAAGCCATTTCAGGTTTTTAAGAACAAACTAAAGCGATGGGCTATAGAATTGCATACAAGAGATTGGCAGCACTCTACCATAGGTAGGGTGACTAGAATTCTATGGGGGGGCCCAGATGGTAGGAGGACAAAGGAGGTCCTAACATTGAGTAGGCCAGCACTAAGGAGGTTGGTTTATTTAATAACAGGACATACAGAGTTAAGGACTCACCTGGCACGAATGGGTATCGTTGGCGATATAACATGCAGGGCCTGCCAGGAAGAGGACGAGACACTGGAGCACTACTTGTGCTACTGTCCAGCTTTTAGCCAAGTCAGAAGAGGATCATTTAATCAGGAGATTATACAGGAGATGGAATTTCTTAGGGGCTCTGATTGGATAGACTTAAGGAAGTACATTGAACAAACTAGGTTCTTGACGTAATCAAACTCAGAGGTTTCTATAGTATCGGTGGAGGCTCCCTACAGTGGAATGGGAACTCCTTATTATAGAGCGCACAACAGGCCTAAGTGTAATCCAGGACGGATTGGGATGCTTCGACCTAACCTAACCTACTGTTTGAATTTGAAATTATATTTCTGATTGTAGCAGAAACTGTTCCTAGTAAATTTGATACCATGCTTTGTATATTTAAAACATCTTTTCTTGGCATGGTACTTTTTGAATATAGTTGCAGACATAAAGTTAAAGACTTATTTTTTAAATCTGCTATGGTTTGTTCTCTATTTATATGAAATTGTGTCTGGCATTGTTACTATGATAGGTTCATCTGATAAAATGGGTTCATCTAACTTAATTCCGGAGGATGTAACTCTGATGGTGTTTGTAAAGTGTAATTAATATTCTTATGTGTTAATAAATGTCGCTTTAGAGAACTAAAGTTGGAAAAAATTTGTTTACATATATTTTGTTCGCATTGAAGTATATCTCTATTTGACAATAAATGCATGTGTTTTAAATGTCTTATTAGCACATCAACATTATTGAATAACTGAAAACATCTGAAACATTTATACATTATGAAAATCGAAAAATTTGAAAAATTTAAAAATTTAATTTTTTTCATTCATGTGAGTTAACAATGAAGTAAGATTTGAAGTTTTTTAAATCAAATTTGGAATCTAATTCATAAAAATACTTTTGGATAAACATCCATGGCATTTCGGAGATCTTAGGATATTTAAGATTAAAAATTATATTTTTATTTTATATTTATTTATTATTTATTTCAATTTTATTTGAAATATCCTTTATTAAAAGGAAACACATTTAATTTATTATTTTATTTTATATTTTTATTATTTATCTTTTATTTTCGAAATTCAAACTTAAACTGGAAAACAATAATGAAAATTTTTATAATATTTTAAAAGTATTTTCAAAGGTGATATGATATAAAAATTAATCAACAAAGTATTTTATAAACAAGTTGTACAATACAATAGATACATATACATGAATACATATACATGTATACATAATGTACATATAACTCCCCCATCGTTAGATTGACGCTCTGAGGAAATATTTTTATACGTATATGTATATATTATGTATATATGTATGTATGTACAAAAAAGGTAATACAAAAGCAAAATAAAAAAAATTTAATAACATACAGGAATTACATATTAAAAATGATACACATATTAAATTAAAAAAATATTTTTATTTTGTAAATAACCTATTTCCTCTTTCTAATAATGTAGGAAAAATTAAGACAAATTAAAAAAAAATTTTTTAAATTTATTATTTTTTTTTTATAAGTTCCTTCTTCTTTTAATATGTGACTTATAATACTTGTGCCCTGTTCGAGTTCTTACATGATCATTGTCCAATTGATCTACATTCACTTTCCTAAACTTCGCATGATTTTTTCCACCCCTTTCAGTTTTTAAATATACGTCTCCTGTCTGTATCTCACAGTCTTCGCGATTATTATTTCGAATTGACATTGTCTTTTCTTTTGATTTTAAAATTCTTTCTTTAATTTTTTGAAAATCCTCAACTTTTATTAGACCGTTTTGGAAATCTATAGGTTTACATCCTATAGTAGAGTGTATAGTATTATTATAATACATAATTACTTTATAAATTTTTTCTTCTACAGTGTCACTGTCTCTATCAGGATCATGTCTGAGTAGTCGAATATGTTCATTCATCGTGTTATGAAGACGTTCTACGTCAGCATTTGAAGTATGATTATTGTTTGAAGTAAAGTGTATGTTAATTTGTCTTTGCCTTAGAAATTCCGTCAATGGTAATGCCTTAAAACCTAACTTATTGTCAGTTATGATTTGATCAACATTACCAACGATACTTAGGTATTGAATAAGTGCTCTTTTAAATTCTACCCATGATCTGTTCTGAATTCGAATTGCTTGGGCAAATTTAGAAAATTTATCAATTATTGTTAGAAAAAGTGTTCTCTCTAGAGTATAAAAAACATCGATATGTACTATCTGACAAGGTCTGTCAGGGGTTTCAGTTATTTTAAAATTTTGTTTTATTGGGTTGCGGTCATATTTTTCTATGTTGCAAATGTGGCAGCTATTTATAAATTGTTGTATTCTTAACTTAAGCTTTGGGTGATAGATTTTCATTCTAAGTTGTTCGAAATTTTCAGTAATACCACGATGGTTATTTCTCTGATGCTCGTCTTTAATTAGTTCCTGAAGGTTGTTTTCATTGAAAACATCGTCAACACATTTTATGCATTTTGCAATTTTTAAGTGAGAATTATTTGAAAAAAATTTTGTAACGGTTTCTCTAAATATGTTGTAAATACAATCATCTTCAACATAAATAGCATTAACTCTTTTTGGATGGAAGTGTTCTTTTATGATAGTTATCATGTCAGTTTCATTGAAACTTCTAGCAGTTATGATTTTTCTAATATTTTTAAAAACTGCTTTATTAACTATTTTTATTAAAGCAGAGTCTGATTTGCCTATAATTATCTGGTTTCTATAAATATTTAATGGAGCATTACTCTGAATAATAATATTAGGATTAGCATGTTCAGTCAAATTTACTTCTGGTTCTATTCGAGATAGTGCGTCTGCATTTCCATTATTAATTCCACGCTTATAAAAAATTTCGAAGTCATATTCTTCTAACTGTAGTCGCCAACGAATTAATTTTGAATTTGGCTCTTTGATAGAAAATAGCCATTGTAATGGTTGATGATCAGTTTTTATAATGAATTTTCTTCCGAAAAGATACGGTCGAAAATATTTAACTGCCCAAACTACCGCTAGCAATTCTTTTTCCACTGTGCTATAATTTATCTCATGTTCATTAAGAGTTCTGCTAGCATAGCAAACAGGGTGATTGTGCTGCGATAGAACGGCGCCCAACGCATAATTACTTGCGTCCGTGTTTAAAATAAATTGTATATTGAAATTTGGATAAACTAATATTGGGTCATTTACGAGTATCGTTTTCAGTGTTCTGAAACTCTCAATATATTGTGGGTCATTAATATTTAATTTAGCATTCTTCTTTAAATATTTCGTCATTGGCTTTGCAATTCTAGAATAGTCTTTGATAAATTTACGGTAATAGCCGCTGAGGCCTAAAAACTGTTTTATTTGCTTGGGTGTCTTTGGCAAGGGATAATTTGAAACGCATTCGACCTTTTTAGGATTTGGCTTTATTCCCTGATGTGTAACAACATGTCCTAAGAATTCTGTTTCACGTTTTAAAAATTCACACTTATCTATTTGTATTTTAAGATTTGCATCCATAAGCCGATCTAGAACAAGGCGTAAAGAATTCATATGTTCTTGAAGAGAAGTGGAGTAAATGATGATGTCATCCAAATATACTAAACATATTTTATTAACTAAATCACCCAAAATATTATTCATCAATCTTTGGAATGTGGCGGGAGCAGTTTTTAATCCAAAAGGCATTCTTAAAAATTCATAGTGTCCACCCTCGACTAAAAAGGCTGTCTTATGAGTGTCTCTTTCATCAATCTCAACTTGATGAAACCCTTTCGCTAAATCTAATGTGGTGAAATACATGCACCTGCCAAGTTTGTCTAAGATTTCTTCAATATTTGGAATTGGAAATCTGTCATCCACTGTCTTTTCATTAAGTTTTCTATAGTCTACTACAATACGCCACTTTTTCAATCCGCTGGCATCATTTTTCTTAGGAACTATCCATATTGGAGCAGAATAGGGTGAATGTGATGGTTTAATTATATTGCTATCTAGCATTTCATGTATTTGTCTCCTTACTTCTTCTTTATGAACATAAGGGTACCTATAAGTCTTTGCAAATACAGGTATATCATCTTTGGTAATTATTCGGTGTTTAATTGCATTTGTAAACGATAAGTTTGAACTTGGTTCATAAAATAATTGTTTATAAATATCCAAAATTTTAATCAATTTATGCTTTTCTTCGGCATTTAAATGATCTATTCTAACTTGTTCTAGGTAAGGTTCGCGATTATTTTCCTGTGAGATATTATCATCCACTAAGTAATAATTTTCGGAGGAAACTGGCCAAGAACTACTCTCAGAGAGATATAGTATGTTTGAGCACTTAGCAGTGGTTTCTACCTCTACTTTAAAGTTATGTGCATTGTAAACTCCTTCATCAATAATAATTTCACCTACAGAATCTTTGTGTTCTTTGATATGAATAAGGCCACATTCAATATCTGAAATAAATTTAACTGTATGGCGTTTTCGAAAACCAAATAAAGGGACGTTTCTATTATTAATTTTTAATTGATTATTGCTGTAATCTATAACAGCTTTGTATTTCTGTAAAATATCATTTCCTATAATACCATCATAGTAATCGTGAAATCTACATTCTATAAATGAAATCTTCTCCCTGATGTCTCCTAGTTCTATAAACATTGGGACTTGATAAATGATGTCAGTCTTTACATTGCTTTGTAAAGTTTTTAATGTCAAAGTATGAGATTTAATTTTCCATTTTGGGTTACATATACCTGGATTAATAATTGAATGCGTGGCTCCAGTATCCACAATAAATTTGAGACAATCTTTTATTACTATATATGGTAATTCTCTGCAGAGGCTTGAAAACGAAAATTTTGCACTTCATCACTTTGATTTGGCAAACTATAATCAGAATTGTTCATGTCCTTCGAGTTGTTTATTCGAAAAGTATTTGGAGCTACGGGTAATTCCACTACCTTTTTAGAATTTTGAATAATATTAATATCCATAGGTTCTGGAATACTATGCGAATTTTGATAATTTGAAAAATTTCTATTACTATTATAATTAAATTGACCACTATTGTTTGGGTATCTAGTATTATATGGCCTATTTGCATTGCCATGATACTGTATTGTATTCTGTTTATGGTTGTACTGATTGTTTCCATTTGAATTAAAACGTTGATGTGTAACGTTATTTTCATTAGTCCTATAATGGGTACTACCGACATCTGAATTTGGTCTATGATTATTTCTTTCATTGTAATTATCAAATTTCCTGAAATTTAAATGTTTATTTTCACTGCTATAGTTAGCATACCCAGAAGTAAAAAGAATATCCATTGCGTTTTCAATTGTATCAGGATTTCGACAAGCCAGAATCGTTTTCATAGGTTCAGGTATTTTCTCTTTAAATATGTTAAGAGCTGTTCCTATATTATTCTTAGCTATTTGTTCACTATTGGGATTGATTCCTAAGTCTGAAGAAGTTTTATTGTTTAAACTTCGAAGTTTATCTTTTATGTCATTGTAAAAATCAATAACATTCGTTCTAAAAACTACTGATCTAAGTCTATCATATAATTCTTCGATACTGTATTTTTCTCCAAAAGTATTTATCAAAATTGTTTTTATCTGTTCCCATGACTGGATATGAAAATTTATTTCTACTGTCTCTCTTGCTTTGCCTTTTAATTTGCTTTTAATAAGGTCTAAAAATAATACTTGAGAGAGTTCATTATATTCAATAAGAAGTGGGTTAATTTTGTCAACCAGCGAAATAAATGAATAAAGTTCCTTTCTATTACCAGAAAATTCGGGTAACCTTTCAAGGAATTTGAATGGATCTATGGTATAAGAACGTGGGGCATTATTTTCTTCAGCCATTTTTATAAGAAAAAGGAAAACAAAGAAAAACTTCCTATTCTTCAAAATTCACAACAAATAAGTTAGATTAATATTTATAATTCCAATCTTTAAATGACTAAATTATTAATTTTTATTTATTTAAATATATATGTATATACATACATATATATGATATTTCAAAATCACTATAAAAAAAAATCAATTTCTTATTTTTGAAATTAAGTACATAAGAGGAAATAGTTTACATTAATAAAAATGAATTTTCCAAATTTTATTATTACCTGAAAAAATAAGTATACTTTGTATAAGTTTATTTACGATTTTATGCAAAAATGAAAAAAAAAATTAATTTAAGGCCTTACAAAAGAAATAAGGAAAACAAAAAAATATTTTTTTTTTTTTCATGTAATCTTCTTACGTAATGTTAGGGATAAGAAAAATTTTATTTATGTAGAAATTACTTATACTTAAGTAAGTTGCACCAATGATGACCTTAAAATTCAGCACGATCTTCTTAAATTGTTTGATTAGGACACTGCTCCAATGATGGGACTAAGATATTGCTCTTCGTCCTTTTTATTTGTATTTTTAAATATCAGCACAAAATGATTTTCTATTTCAGTTTTTTTTTTATTTATTGGATTTTGAATTTTATTTTTTTTTTTTTTTAGTCTTCTTTTTTTATAATTTTGCCTTATTTCACAAAATTTTTAAATCTCAGCTCTTCATTTTTATAGAGTAGTCAGGAGGGTCCACCCGAAAGTTGGAATCGCTGTGCTACTTAATTATTTATTTGATAGTTCAATATTTCGTATAAATGCTTTCAGATTTTTGTTAAAATTTTATTTGTCTTTCAGAAAATTTCAGACTTTCAGCATTTATATTTAATTTATATACACATTGGGTATTTCTTCTTTGTTTAATTAACAATTTGGAGTTTTTATATGTTTTTAATGTTTTAAGATGTTTTAATGTTTTTATGAAAAACACACACATTCATGCACAAAGGCTTCAATATTGTAATTTTCCTTTTTTTTTTTTTTAAATATTAACACAAATTAGATGGAATATTCCGTGTTTTTCTGTTGTATATTCAATCAACAAAAGTCTTCAATAATATGTTCATTGATCCCCGCCAGGACATTAAAATATCCAGTATCTATTTTATTAAAAAAAAAAAAAGATACCCGGGAATCCTACCGACTGCGCCAATTATATTTTTATTTTATATTTATTTATTATTTATTTCAATTTTATTTGAAATATCCTTTATTAAAAGGAAACACATTTAATTTATTATTTTATTTTATATTTTTATTATTTATCTTTTATTTTCGAAATTCAAACTTAAACTGGAAAACAATAATGAAAATTTTTATAATATTTTAAAAGTATTTTCAAAGGTGATATGATATAAAAATTAATCAACAAAGTATTTTATAAACAAGTTGTACAATACAATAGATACATATACATGAATACATATACATGTATACATAATGTACATATAACTATTAAACACGTGGAAGATTTTAAAGCATATGTCCAAACTTTCAATAAAAGAATTTAGTTTGTACAAAGTTTCGTCAAAGTAAATATATATAAAAGGTTTTAAGATCGTCCACAGAGTCTCCTACCACAATTATAAACGGCTGTACAGTGAATTTATTATAATACTAATTACCGATAAGTTCTTTTATTCGTCTTGAGTAATCGCTAATTGTAATTGCTAACTGCAATACGAAGCTTTCGTTAGCATCTTTACGCTGCAGTTACACATGCAAGTAGTGGCATGCCAGTGTTGTATACGTATTATCAACGAAAAATTATTCGAAATAGTCGAATCTCATGCAATTTGATTTTCTGTTTACACATGCCATTGTTAGTTCATTTTCAAAATGACGTCGAAGGGTAAACTTCAATTTTGATTCCATTTCAACTTTCAATGTATGGCAAAAGAAGTTGCTTAATTTACTTAATTGTGAATAAATTCGAAAATAATCAGTCGATTTTTATGGTCGATATCTCGTTTTGTTGCTATTACTTGTGGCTTTGTAATAGAATAATGAATCTGAACATTTTTTGCCGTTTTCTATTTTTCATGATTTTTTTAAAACAAAAATTTTTGCCATTTTTACGTAAAAAATATATTTTTTTCTTACATTTTTTATTATAACTCCGAAACTGTTGATCCGATTGAAGCAAAAGATATAGACGGATTAAAGGCTATGTAAATCTTAATTTTTCTGATTATATTTGAATAATATCCGATTAGCCGTTTTTGAGTTATCACTAATAATGTGAAAAAGCGTCTAAAAAAAAATGCAATTTTACAAAAAAAATTTAAAAAAAAAATCTACCCATAGAATTTAAAAATTTTACCGTTTTTGTACTAAGGTACCCATGATACATCAAATGCATATAGTGGTTATTCGAGCATATTTTTGCTGTTGCCCTGTGTTATCGTTCTGACATTTAGTGGCATGCAAGTGCCAAATTTTTACTCGCATGCAAAATTAGCTGCCACTGTAAGTGTAGCTGTTGTAAGTGTATTGACTTTTTCGAACTCCCAGTCCCTGCAAGCATTTTATGAAAAAAATGATCATATTCGAGTCATTTATGACTCCTCTGCGCGATTAAAATAGGCATATACAAGCTCATTTTCTGATCATAAATGATTGTTTCCTCGGGAGAAAATGGTACCCTACCCGCGACTCTTTTTGAGGAGTCTTTTATTACCCCCTTTTATGATCAGTTTCGACTCATTTATGACTCATATTTTTAATAATTGGCGAGTCTTTTTCGAGTCATTTTTTAGTCGTATTTGTAACAATTGTCGAGACTTTTTCGACTAATTTTTTTCGTATTTTTATCGTTTGGATCTTTTTCAACTCATTTTTCAGTCCGATTTCTAATAGTTTGGGAATCATTTACGAGTCGCTTTTTAGTCGTATTTCTGATCGTTTGCGAATCATTTATGAGTCGTGTTTTAGTCGTATTTCTAATCATTTGCGAGTTTTTTTAAACCTTTTTTCTGTCATACTTGTAATCGACTACAAAAGGATATATTTTTCGATTTAAGTTACTAAGTAATTAGTTTATCAGTCTATTAAAATTATATAAATTAAGTTATATTATAAATTAAATTATTATTAAATTAAATTATTTTTATATTAAATTATATAATAAATGAAATTATAAAAATTAATTTATTATTAAACTATATAACAATATAAAAAAAATTCACAATTTTCAAAAAGTTGTAGAAATTTTTTTATAAATGGAATTTAATTTGGATGTTTTCTCTTAGTTATCCGGTCCTTAGCATGTACGAAATTTTTTTGTAGCACGACGTTCATATATTTTTCTGTGCATTGGAATTTGTGATGGGAAATAGCTAAAAAATATTAATTTTAATATTTTTTTTAATTTTAGACAATTAGACTTGCAAGGGAAGTACCCAGATGTAAACTATCAGATCTTAATAAAACTTAGAGAATACAAATTAAATGGACTTAGCTGCTCAATTTCAATTTTAAGGGTTAAAAAGTGGGCTCGAAAATGACCCAAGATTTTTGTTATTCCAAACTAAAATTTACAATATTCTAATATTTTACGCTTGGTTCAAAGCTAGCTAGATGAGTAAAATATTATTTATAAGTAACTTCAAAACAGTCATATTTCAAACACCTGTATGATCCATTTTCGATTGCTGTATGTTTGTTAATGTATATTCAATAAATTACTTCTTAAGCATAAGCACGAATCATTTTCGAATCTTTTTTCAAGCACGCAAGTGATTAATCACTTTTTAATCGTCAAAAGTACTCGAGGAAGACTTACGGCTTTATTTCTTGTATTTCAATCTGCACTAAATCTTGCTGAAGGCAGCAAAACTGAATTGAGAAGAATTGTAAAAATGTAGTCTTGATAATCTGAATTATTAAATTATTTAGTGTTATTTTATTAATTTAACAAAAAGCCTATAATTATTACTCACCAATTTTTTTTCGTCGTTTTTGCGAGGTTCAGAAGATCAATTGATTGCTGATTCCGTATGTTGACATCGTAGTAGTTCACTATCTTGGTTTTAAAATTATCCCACTTTGTTTTTGAAAGATTATCTTTTTGTGGACAAATCAAATTAAAATCTAGATTAATCTAAAAAAAATATAAAAATTTGTATATCCTTGAATTTTGTGTTAAAGTTCTTTTTAAATACCAGAAATGGTGCTCTGGAGTCTTTTAAAATTGGCCACTCCTGCCAAAAATCAGAATTTGAGCGCTTTGCCAAATCCTTCTTCCGAAATGTAAATGTTTTTTGCCATTTGTCAATAACCTCAATCCATCTTTTTGAAGCGAAGTTTTTAAACATAACAACAGAGTTTCGTCAACTTCAAAATTTTCTTCCACTAATGGATCACGTACTTCACTCGAAAGAGATCTTTCCGCTGATGGACTACTCTTTCTAATCTTTGTCTTTAAGTTAAAATATTTGGAATAGGGCTCGCTTGATGGGTTTTTTTTTCTTTGACGAGGAATATAGTAATAATCCTGAAATAAATCAGTTTATAATATGTTCTTTTTAATATATCGTTTTTTATAATACGTGGGACTCTTTTTCTTTGGGAAATAAACCAATTATTTCTTCCACAATACTAGCAAAGTTTTCAGGTCTAAGCTTTGCTTTTGTTAACATGACATCTAAAATTATGCAGTGTATCATTAAATTTAATACAAAACTCTTTACTGTATATTCTTACCTGTGATCCAAATGCGTTTCTTATTGAATTATTTGAAGAACAAGGTGAATCGTTGAGACGGTTTTTTTCTAGCCAACCAACAACCTTCGAAGTCTGGCTCAACGTCTCGTCTTCTATTCTAAACTGAAAAAATAAGCTTGCTAAATTATAAACGTAGTAATATGGAAATGGGAATTGTATCTATGTACGTGCCTAACATCGCAAATAAGCTTCAAAATTAATGTTATATTTACCTTTGACTTGCGCCAGAAATACAACTTTTCTCTAAACTCCGCACGAAGACCAATATTTGTTACTGCTTTCGCAATGTCTTCTTTTGACAAAAATTTTAAGCTTCGAAAAGTTATTCCAGAATCTAAGGAACATTGATAATATTGCATAAGTGTTCATATTGCCTAACAATTTTTACTTACTTTTTAGGTCAAGAAAAAGTGTTTCCAGATCAAACTCCTTTAGCAGATTAAGAAGATCCGTATCTTCCTCAACACACGTGTGCGTTAAATCACCCTGCTTATTAATTTGGATATCGTTTGCCAAGAATTCACAGTAATGCTAGGAACACAACTGCGACGAACGACGAATTTTCGGTCGCGAATATTCGTCGCCAAAAATAAAACACATTGGTGTATATGAAAATGCACACAATCGTGGCGTTGGGCGAAATTCGTCATACTCAGCGAAAGTGGAAATAGATTTATTTCTAATTGTTTCGTCAGCGAACGACGAACAAAACAGTATCAGGTGCCCAGGTTTCAAATACTCAAACTGGTTTTTTATAGAAAAACATAGTTCATTACTGTAATGTTGCATGTAGCACGAAATTTTTTAATGCATACTAAAAATGCATTCACCAATTCACAAAAATTTATCATTCGGCCGAGTTTTTATTAATTTTGAATACTTTTTATAATATATTCTTTCTTCCTATATCCTACTTTTTCATATGTTCACCCCATCAGCTGTTAAATGAAGAGAATAATTTATTTACAGAAAATTTTTTTTGAAAATAATTACAAAAAGGAATTTGTTCTGGAACCAACGGGGTAATTTTTTAATGTTTAAAGAATCTGGCATCAGAGGATTACAAAGATTTTTAACAAAATTTACAATTTTTTTGTTCATTATTGTAATTTATTCGTCGTTATTGTGTTTCATACGACGAATTTATAGAGCGAATTTTTACGAACGAATTCGTCGTACTGAACGAAATTCGTCGTTCGTCCCAGTTGTGTTCCTACCATAAGTCACTTTCTTGTATAATTTTACCCTGACTGGTCATTCTTGTACTTGTTCACACTTCTAAATTCTAACTTTTAAATCTAACTTAAACACTTTGAAAATAAACATTTTTACGTTGCGTTTTAAAGTGTTCACGTTTAGTTCCAACAAAGACACTTTGAGTTTAAAAGTTAACACTTTTAATACAAAATGTACTCTTTAAATGCGAAAGTGAACACTTTTAATAACAAACTGACGCTTTATATATACGCTTTATATATTAAAGTGAAAACTTTAAAATTAAAGTTAAAACTTTTTGCTCAAAAGTAAAACTTTCAATATTAAAGTGAACACTTTAAATTAGAAAGTGACACATTAAATTAGAAAGTGACACTTTGATTTATAAAGTGAACACTTTAAATGTAAATGTCATTATAAAATAAAGCCAAGATTTTTAAATTTAAGAATTTTACATTAAAAACAAAAATTTTAACTTTTAAATTGAGAGTAAACACTTTAGAAACTTAAAATTAGTACTTTTATGAAATATTTTTTTTGTGCACCCATAAGAACCTATAGACTGAGGCACTTTAAATAAAATATGAAAGTTTCACATTTAATTTTAAGGCGTACTTTTTTTCTCAGTGTACTAATGATATGAAGAAGGCTATATTTTAAAGAATAATTACCTGGAAATTATTGGAATATAATTTGCCAAATACACTCAACTCTTGTTTTATGTGGTATATCCGTTCAAATGGAAACCGCATAAATAAAAAACGCATTAAAAAATACTACTTTCACAAAAAATGGTGGATACGTTACATACCAAATTAACAAAATTAATTCAATTGAAAATCTTGCATAAGAACATCAGTGGGGGCACAGCGACCTACTCCAATTTCTAATTTGTGGTCTGAATCGAATATTAGCTGCCTGAAAGCTCAAAGAGATATTCTCAATACCAAAGTTTTTCTTATATAATTATATCAATATTAAAATCCATTAAATCAAATAATTAAAGAGCTAAAACGTGCAAGGAAAGTATCTAAAATTGTTTCTTTGCTGTACAAGATAATTGAAAACTGCAAAGATCTTAATCTTTTGCCAATGGCTCAGCCGAACAAGTTATTGAGTTTATTTTCATTGAAATTGTTTCATATGATAAGAAGTGATTAGTGGGTTATGTTTATCGGCCTAATAAGAGAATACCCGTCGCAGTTTTTTACACTAAGCTCGAAAATCTTACGTCAGAGTACAATGATATAGTGATTACCGGTGACTTTAATTCAAATGTGTTAACAGTGTTGACTTTGTCTGAGAATATGTTATCTCTTGGTCTCTTTCCCGTTAATACGATATATCCAACGCACTTTACATCCACAACTAGCACTCTGATTGACCTTTATTCGTGTGCAACTCTAACAGCATAATATTTTATGATCAGTTAACGGCTCCGTGTTTTCGAAACATTGACTTAATCTTTTTAAACTACAACTTTCAATTTCAGAAAGTTGAACAAATTTTTAATTATCGTGATTTTAAACAAATTGATGGTAATCATCTTTACGAATACTTTTCGGTCATTCCTTGGAATGATACTTATTTTATGCCTTCTGTTGATGAACAATCCTCATTTTTATAGGGTAGCATTCAGCACCTTTTTGACTTAACCGTGCCACTAACATAGAAGAAAATAAAACCCAAACAAAAAACTTCGTTCTCCAATATAGTCAAGGACGCCATACATCAAAGGGACATATCATATGCCAGGTGGAAGAGATTTAGAACTTCTGAGCTCTACTTAAAATATTCTACTGCTAGAAAAAATGTTAGTAAGAAAATAAAGAATGCAAAAACAATATCATTTTAATCGTTTTAGTAGTGCTATTAATTCACAGCAAACATGGAATACCATTCGTGAATTTGGAGTTGGCAATGCTAACAATAGTGTTGATTGCCAAGTGGATACAAATATGCTGAACAGAACGTTCACTAACATCCCAATGATTCCAGCAGATCCTGACTACTTTGAACTTTCTTCCGATGCCATAAATACAAATGATGAGATAATAAATGGTTATTTCTCTTTTTCTTGTGTTACGCAATATGACGTCATATCAACATACTCTTTAGTAAAATCAAATTCGGTGGGAAGTGATAACATACACCCAAAATTCGTTCGACTACTTATGCCCCTAATTATCTCAAATGTTACACATCTTTTTAACTCAATCATAATGTCAGGTATATACCCGGCTAATTGAAAGCATGCAAAAATTGTGCCATTGACCAAGGCGAATGGAGAATATAGACCTATTGCAATTTTATGTTTTCTTTCGAAAGTCTTAGAAAAGTTATTATACAAACAAATTATTACCTATTTAAATAATCATACGAGTTGCTTACTGATTACCAATCTGGTTTTCGTCGGAATCATAGTTGCGTTACAGCTCTTGTGAAAGTGAGTGAAAATATACGCCAGGGATTAGAAAATGGGTATATTAATTTCTTGGTGCTTCTGGATCATTCATGCATTATTAGGGCAGGTATCTGATGCTAAGATTGCGGTATCATCTGCATAAGTTGCAATTAAAATATTATTGTTAATTGGCATATCTGACGTAAATATTGTATAAAGAATTGGACTAAGTACACTTCCTTGAGGAACACCTGCTTTTACACTGCATATTTGAGAGTTTTCAGAGTTAACTTTACCGTAAAAACTTCTATCCGTCAAATAGGATTTTATTAATAAATAAAAAGGAAGTAACTTTTTAAGTTTAAAACACAACCCATCGTGCCATACTTTATCAAATGCTTGCTGTACATCGAGAAAGACTCCTGAACAATACTTTTTGGATTCCCATGAATCTCTTATAAAAGCTACAATTCGATGACATTGCTCCGGCGTTCCATGCTTATTTCGAAAACCAAATTGATATTCAGGAATTATATTTAGTTTATCAAGAATTGGTAATAACCTTTTCAAAAATAATTTTTCAAATAGTTTTGAAAATATGACCAATAAGTTTATGGGTCTAAAAGGCTTCACATTATTTTCTGGCTTATTTGGTTTATTTATCATTATAATTTCTGCACATTTCCATTGTGAAGGAAAGTACCTTAATCTTAAGACTGCATTATATATGTATGTATGTATGTAAGATATATTATGCACTTTTTTGGGAGAGCTTGAATTACTTTAACATCTATATTGTCGTATCCTGGAGACTTTTTACGATTTAATGCTTTAATCTTAACAGTTACTTCATTTGGAGAGATATGCTTGATTGGCCAATACGTGGGACAAGAACAGTTTATAAATTCATTTATGTCATTATCGTAAGGATTTATAAGTTCATGAGGATGGAAAGTACTCTGTAGATGGTTGGCAAACACTTCTGCTTTATCTTTATTTCTTTTACACCATACTCCATTAATGTCTTTTATTGGAACATTTCTTTTAGTTGGACGCTAAGGATTTTTATTGTTAGGATCTAAATTGTTAAGAACATTAGAAATCTGATTACCATTTCTTTGATCAGTAAATTTTGGAGTTGATAAAAATCCGGCATTATGATTTAGATTATTTAATTCCTCAACTGCATTCACAATTTCAATTGGTGTTTTTAATGAAATATTAAGATTAATATTTCTTTCAATCCAAGTGACAAAAGACTTTAAGTCAGTTTTATTATTTATAGTTTTTTGTTTTGCAACCTGATTCTCTAGATTGGTATTAAAGCATACTAATATTGGCGTATGATCAGAACTTAGTTCATCGATATGTGTAATATTTAATAACTGTCTTGCAATCCCAGAGTAAACAACAAAGTCTAATAGATCAGGTATTTTACTTGAATCTGTAGGCCAATAAGTTGGAGTTCCTGTTGCCAGTATAGAATAATTTTTGTTTACTATACATTTATATAGCTCACTTTCCTTAGGATTAATTAATCTCGACCCCCACCAAGGATGTTTAGAATTAAAATCAAGAGCAACAAAAAATCTTGATCCAAGTTGATTAAAAAATGTTTCAAATTGTTGATTTTTAACAGAGTATCTAGGTGGTAAATAAATGGCGCAGATGGAAATATCGTTTAAATTTGATTTAACTTTGATACAGGCAGCTTGAATATATGATTCTCTTATTTCATGTAAAATTTCATATTTTATTGATGATTTTATTAATATTGCAGCTCCAGCATGTGCTCTGTCATCAGCATGGTTAGCTGTTATAACTTCATATCCTTTTATTTTGCAAGAGGATCTATTAGTAAAATGAATTTCAGATACTAGTATAATATCAATGTGATGTATTTTTAAAAAGATTTCAACTTCTAATAAGTGGTTAGAAAGCCCGTTAGCTTTCCATATTGCAATATATAAATTTAGTTGCATATTTTTATACCCTTCAAAAAATAATTTGGAGGGTATATTTACTCTGTCATTCCGTTTCTAACGCATCGAAATATCCATCTCAGACCACATAAAGTATATATATTTTTGATCAGTGATGAAATCTAAGACGATCTGAGCATGTCCGTCCGTCTGTGGAAATCACGAAAAGAGCTAGACTCTTGAAATTTGTTATAAATATATTTTAAAGCTTAGAGCAGGTAGTTCGGAGATGGGCTAAATCGGGCAAGGGGGAAAAAAGTTCCCCTAAGAAGAACTAAACCAACCCAGAAAAAACAACATAAGTTTTAAAATTTTTTGGTTATTTTGATAAGCAAATGATATATTTTTATGTCAAATAGGATTCAACGTCTTAAAATGGGGCCATAAAATAAAAAAAAAATTATAGTGGGCGTTATTATATGCAACATAGCATAAAAATTTAACAAATTGTTTTACTTAAGCCTACATTCCTTAAAAATAAAATTTTTTAGCTTTAATGACGAAGCTGAGACGATACCTGGTACTCCTCTGCCCTACCCCCTTAATGACCCTAACAAAAAACAATTTTTTTTAAATTTTGTATGTAATTATAACAAGCATTTATTTGTAGAGTTTTATTACTGCCTGTTTCTGCCCTACCCCCTTTTCCCCGTAAATAACCCTATAAAAATAAATAAACAATTTTATTTTGTATATAATTATCCCAAGCATTTATTTTTAGAGTTTTATGACAAAGGTGAAATGTTTCCCCCACAGCCCTTGCCAGAGCGACCCCGCCAAAATACAGTTTTTATACCCTCCAAAGAGAATTGGACCCTATAAAGTATATATATTCTTGATCACTGATGAAGTCTAAGACAATCTAGCAGTGCCCATATGTTCGCCTATGGAAAACATGATATTGTCTATTTTTGAACCCCGCTCCCATTAGTGGGCGTTGACGTACGATATTATATAAAGGAATTCTGTCCCACCAAGTTAAACATTTTAAATTCACTTACTAAATATTTGGAGGGTATTTAAGATTCGACCCGGTCGAATATAACGGTTTTACTTGTTATTATTTAAGAAGTTTACAAGTGATCTAAATGAATCAACATCTTTCACCATAATGGTCAAGATGGTCACTTAGGCTTTTATAATTTAATGAAAAATTAATTAATTTCGAAAAACGTTTTATCATTGAGCTAATATCTGACACATTAGGTATAAAAATCGGTGGTGGTTTAAGTACTTGATTATTTGTTAATTTTTCGCCATTAATATTATCACTATCATCTAAAGCCTTAAATCTATTATGATTGTTGTTTTTAAGTTCAAATTTACTTGATGTAGCAGCAGTGGTAATGATATTCATATATTGAGCAATATTGTTATTGTTGTGGTTCTTTTCAGCAACAGTATCGTACAGGAAATGAAAATAAATAAAAAGTAAAATAAATAATTATCCTATTGAAATACTGAAAATGCTGCTACTCTGGTCTTTTGATAATACATGTACTATCTCACTCTTCACAAATTAGCCAAGAAATATATTTACAAGCATGGTTCTAAAAGTCATTCTTCGGTATCATACAGTCTGACTTTCTCTAACAAAGTTTTGAAAATTTCCAAACTGCAATTTGTGTAGACTCCCTATCATCATTAAAGTCAATTCTGAATGTATCCAATACTGAACGTTATGCATTTCTAATTAGAAACATTTTGATTGCATCATTCGCTAAAATTAAATTAATTTGTGTTCCTGGACATAGCGGAATTAATGGTAATGAACCTGCTGACTATGTTGCAAGAAATGCAGATAAACAGTCATTGCATTTCAAATGCAATCTAAATCGTAGGGATATAGAAAGTAAAATTATTAATCACTTAATTTAAAAAAAACAAGGATAATATATACAATTTCTCTTTTAGGTGGTAGCAAACGATTAATGGGGACAGACAAACAATATTTGACTATATGTCAGATTATGGAAAGGAAATTTATAGTCTAGATTGTAATAAATTTTTCCGTCTTAGGCTAGGTCACTCCAGAGCCACAAATGTAATTTTGTTTTGTTTATTGCTTTAAGTCTTTCTGAAATTGCTACATTCATTTTCCTCAACATTTATTAAGCGAATGTCCAATGCTGAACATACCAAGCAACTCTATATTTCCTAACTCTAATCCTACATATACTTTATCCCATCCCACAATGAAAAACAGCATTGCTAATCAAATTCCTTAAAGACACAAATTTATATAAAGAACTATAACATTGACACGCATGATTTTATTAATAATTCATATGTATATAAATTTGTAAATACTTTCAAACTGCTATTGCTCTTATTTTTATACCCTCCAAAAAAGAATATGGGGGGTATATTCACTTTGTCATTCCGTTTGTAACGCAGCGAAATATCCATCTGAGACCCCATAAAGTATATATATTCCAGATCAGTGATGAAATCTAAGACGATCTGAGCATGTTCGTCGGTCCGTCTGTGGATCACGATTCAGTCCAAACGAAATGAGCCAGACACTTGCAATTTAGTATAAATATATCCCAAACATTTATTTTTAGAGTTTTGTGACAAAGGTGAAATGTCTCCCCCACAGCCCTTGCCAGAGCGATCCTGCCAAAATACAGCTTTAATACCCTCCAAAGAGAATTGGACCCCATAAACTATATATATTTTTGATCAGTGTTGAAGTCTAAGACGGTCTAGCAATGTCCATACGTTCGTCTGTGGAAAACATGATATAGTCTATTTTTTAACCCCGCCCCCTCATAAAAAATCTTATAAGACTAAGATAACACTAGTTTGAAGTCTACACGTAACATAATTCGTTCTGCGATTGTATTTGACGCTCTTATCTTACGTATTATGTTAAGTGTAGACCCTCCCTGTAGGAAGTCAAACACATTTTTTAGTAACTTAAAACTGGTTTTTAAATAAGGACATCTAGTGGATAAAGTGACTTTTTTTCCTTGTCATCGACTCATTATATTAACATATGCATGTCATAGGCGATAGTCAATTGATCATCTCTGCATGACTTTTTAATTGATTACTAATTACTTATTTTTCAACCAATTTGAAGTCAGTTTAATTTAAATTATTTAAAACACTTTTTTGTTAATTCATTTATAAATAGTTTAGTTTCAATCAATTTATTATTAAAAAATAATAAAAACGACATCTTATTACAACGTTGATACTAGCGTTGTACGGCTCCTGAATGAATTAATTCAATTGAATCATTCATTCAACTGAGCGAGGTGAATCTTTCACTTTACTGAGCGTTTTTAGCTCTTTTCTTTCACTTCTTTCAGTTGTTTCAGTTGATTCAGTGATTCAGTAGTTTCATTGAATCTATTTCTTTTAGTAGCTCTTTTCTTTCATTTGTTTCAGTAGCTCTTTTCTTTCACTTCTTTCAGTTGTTTCAGTAGCTCTTTTCTTTCACTTCTTTCAGTTGTTTCAGTTGATTCAGTGATTCAGTTGTTTTAATTGCGTCATTGAATCTGTCTCTTTCAGTAGCTCTTTTCAATGCTAGTATGTCAAAATCTATATGAAAAAAAGGAATTAATTCACTCAATGCAGCTACACACATGGTGTGGCGCTTTATATTATTAGAGCTGCCAGATGAAAATTTTTAAACAGCACTGCCATGATACATATTTCAGTACTTATTAACTTGGTGCGTATATATACATATATAAACATATACGTAAATTAACTGAGAATAATCTACAAAATCCAAGGTTAAATAGAAAGTATTACTTTTTTAAAATAAATATGTTCAATAAATGTGTTTTATATTACATACGAGTATTAAGGAAAAAATAAAAAGGCATAAGTGGTTGTTGTATTAGCTAGTCTGATTCTTTCTCTTTCTTTCATGACATTTTCATTTCATGAATTAAGGCTGAGCTAAGGAATCAACTGAGCTAGTGAAAGAAATGAATGAATTAATTCAGTAAAGTGAGCGGAGCGGAAAAGAGCGCTCACTCAAAAGAGCTGTTTTGTACAACTCTAGTTGATACTGATATTAAATAAAAATTCAAGTACATTTCATGACTTAAAATAAAAGTTAAATTCAAAATATTTAAGTTTTTTTTTTGTTTGGTTGATATCTGAATTATATTTAAGCCAATTTGTAGTCAGTTGTAATATAGTTAAGGGCTATGTAAGGAATTAAAACATTTGTGATGATTAAATAAACAATATAACTCAGGGAATGGAAAATGTCTATTTTGATTTTGTATTAATTAACTAAGCAAAATGTACTTTTCATACCATAACGGTACCATTTTTTATATATATTAAAAATAGAAATTCAAAAACTTGTCTATACAAATTCATAAGCATACAACAAAAATATGTTATATCCATAAAAATCTAGAAATCGGTTAATTAAATTTTATTTAAAAAGACAAGTTATTTAAGATAATAACTTTTTTGTTAGTTTAAAATTGAGGCAACGAGACATTGATTGAAAATTTTTTCGAAATCAATTGCATATACCCTATCGCAAATAATTGTGTCTGTCACGAAAATGAGTCATAATTAATCAGTAATACCAGTCATAGGAGACTATTTTGGAAGATTCGGGAATAGAGAGTCTTTTGCTCTCGAAACAACAATCATTTTCAAAAAGAAACGGCAAAATTAATATTTTGAACGACCAGAGGAGTAAGAAAGGACCCGAAAATGTCATGAAGGGATATTGTCTATAGTGAAGAGCTGACACAAAATCTATGATGTAACCGTGAGCTTTAACGCTGAAATGCCATACCTAAACAAAAGCGGCAGCGTTATGTAAAAAACAATAAAAACAGGGTTATCAAACAAACAAATTAAACAACCCTGATTATTTTAACAGCTGGACGGACGACATTTGTGATTTTGTTATTGAAATTTTGTACAAATTACAAACGTGCATACATATGTATGTATATAATCATATTGTAAATATTTTCTTACCACCATTTTCTAATACGAAGTGCACAAATTTTTTCTTTTATTATATATTTCACTTTTGTAAATCTTTGCCCTTTTTCTCTGGTTACAATTCTCTTCTTTTGCAACCAACTTCATTAGAAAATGTCAAAATCGGATTTTCCAATAGCAAAGCGTTGCCGCCGCGTTATTTCGGTATGCTCCATACAAAATGTATGGACATGAGAACTTGTGACAGCTAAAAAACGCTTGCCGCCCGTATTTAGGGATGACAGTAAGGCATTGGCGAATATGCTGAAGGCATTTTTTGTACCAGATTAACACAAGTAAAAACGTTATATTCGACCGGGTCGAATCTTTAATACCCCCAAAAAGTTTGGTAAGTAAATTTAAAGTGTTTAACTTTGTGGGCAGAGTTTCTTTAAGATATCTAAATCTTTATTTTGACAGAGTGATTGCGGGAAAGGCCCTAGGGGAGACGTTTCACCTCTGCAAGTTCAGAGAACATCTCAGCTTCTTAAAGGCTTAAGGAATAAAAATGGTTCAATATTTACAGTATTTTGCATATAATATCGTATGTCAACGCCCACCAAACGGGGCGGGGTCCAAAAATAGGTCACGTCTCAGCTTCGTCACTAAAGCTTAAAAATTTTATTTTTAAGGGATGTAGGCTTAAATAATACAATTTGCTAAATTTTTACACTATTTTTGCATATAATAACACCCATTAAAGGGGCGGGGTCCAAAAATTAATTTTTTTAATTTTATGGCTCCAAGTTTAACGCGTTGACATAAAAATATATCATTTGCTTAAAAAAATTACAAAAAGACTTTAAAAATTATGTTGTTTTTTTTGTTGTAGGTTGGTTTATTTCTTCTTAGGGGAACTTTTTTCCCTCTAGCCCCCTGTGGCCCATTTACGAACTTGACTTGTGCTATTCTTCAATATATATATATATATATATATATATATATATATATATTTATATATATGTATATATATACCAAATTTCAAGAGTCTAGCTCTTTTCGTTTGGACTGAATCGTGATTTCCACAGACGGACGGACGGACATGCTCAGATCGTCTTAGATTTCATCACTGATCAAGAATATATATATACTTTATGGGGTCTCAGATGGATTTTTCACAATCAGTTGATTTTTCATAATCGGTCTAAACTCCGAAGCAGAACTGAACAGCTTTTGGAAATCATTCTATAGGTTAATTTGGCCGCACTGAATTCAAATAAATTGTACTGCACAAATAATATAAATTTCTGTTTTGAATCATATATTACTCCATAATATTTTTAAAGCGACTTAACAATTACACAAATTTTATATTGCCAAATGCGTAGTTTATGCACCCTGCTGCTAGACCCCTTTCACAAATATCAGGTTTGACTCGTCAAGTCTAAATTTTTTAGGAGAGAGCGGTGAAGAGCGTGAAAAGGGGTACAGACTTGACGGTACTAGTCAGTTTTATATTTTCTTTCGTTTTATCATCCGTAATATATTAAATGAATGTTCAGCAATGAAGAAAAACTTGACATGACGTTTCGTGTGTGAACGTAAATGCAGGTTCAAAAGAAAATTTAAGAAAAACTGATCGAGTAAACCTGATGTATGCGAAAGGGGACATTAATCGGAGGATAAATTGGAAGCCTTGATCTTAAATAATTCATACAATAATATCCAAGACAATCATTTTTTAGTATGTTCTAAAGTAATCGTTGCAGGTAGACAAGAAATTGCGTTTGAATTCAGACCTTTAAAATAATGAAACTTGTAATATTTTTCATTGATAAAGTACGGCTTTGAGAACTGTAATATAAATATGTATCTAGTTTGCATAGAGTTTTTTCCTTACATATGATGAATTTTTTATGATCTTTGATAATTATTTTAACGATTTTCTGTTCGAAATTTGACTAATTCAGGCTTATATCACCTGGCAACTATGCCTCGCCGGCGAATTGTTACTCCATTACCGACGGTGGAGAGTTCTGTAGTGACAATCGCTGTCGGTAATGCTCAGCGACCAGCGTTATGCTTTCCCCATTGAAACAGTTCAACAACAACTAATCCTAACATGCACTAATGCAGGCCATTAAAATTCGATACCAAATTCATGATTAAGTGTTGAATCGAACCTGGTATCTTCGGATTCATAGTCTATGTTTTAACTACTTCAGTCAACATCACTCTCTCTAGGGTCCAAGCATTATAATGAAATAAAAGCTTAAACGAAATCAAGCTTTAAGCGCGTTTTTCTAATTATTATTTTTAGTTTATTTTCTTAAATACTTGTATGTGATTTGTTTGTGTGGATTAAGCACGTGTACACTGAAAATAAAAATTAATCCAAACGTACTTAATCAATCAATCAGAAGCGGCGTCAAAAGTACGTTAAGTGTAGATTTTCCTAACTCGAGTGCAGAAATACTGATTCAAGTACAGATCATTTAAGTACTAAATTCTTCATTTTAGCACAGTTCAACACCAAATCGGTATTGATATTGTCGTAAAAAAAAATTATTTATTATATTCTTTTTTTGTGTTTTTTATTTTTCCGTTTTTTTATTGACTGCGGAGTTGAACTGCTTCAGACAGCAACACTTTTTACACATGTATAAAAACTGTTGACTTTAGTGTCGTTGAAAAATATTTCTTTGTTCAAACAGTCTGCACCTAATTCAGATTTTACATTAATTTTGAAAAATTTCGTTGGTTCTTACACCAAATCTTCAGCCTAATTCCAAAATAAAACAGTCCTTTTAGCTTATACTTAAACTCTCAGAAACGAATTGAGAATTATAAAGCATATACTTTAAAGTTCTGAGAAAACTCAACAAACAAATTTTATTCCATATGAATAATGAAATGCATGCATTGACATACAAACGAACAACGCTTGTAGATATTAAATTTTATTATCAATATTCATGATCGATTAAGCAAGTGAATGTGCTCATTTCTGGTTGAGTGGAACTGTGTGCAAGTGGCATCACTGAATCGTACTTTTTCAAAGACGACGAAGGCAGGAACGTTACTGTGAGAATAGCGTTACCGTGCGATGATTACGATTTTTGCTCCCAAATTGGAAGAGTTGTACTTGGACTAGGGTTGCCGTTTCCAATTTTAGGAAAGGAGGACAGCGACCTTACAAAACGAGGACATTTGACTCAAAAACGAGGACTCTTTTTTTTGCCTAAAATTCAAATATAAAAATCAAAAAACTCAATAAAATATACAAAATTACTTATTTTTATTTTAAAAATTTGTATTCATTTCATGTCTATCACATTTTTTCAAATATTCATAAAGTGCTTGACAATTCATATAGTGATGCCAACGCAGTCCTTAACGCATCACATATAGCTCTTTTTTGTTCAAAATAGTAATTTTTACTGGCTGTTTCACAATTTTGAATAAAAATTGATTCGTACGATATCTGTGTTATTTGTAAATTATTTTGGGCGTTTTGTTTTTAAACATTTAGCTTGGCTACTTATGAGCGAAAATGTAGCAGTTTTGATATTTTGAAAATGTAAAAGCACCAAAAAGTAGGACAACCCCAGACACTTGTAAAAAAAGTAGGAGGACGGACCCCGACGATCTAAAAAAGAGGACGGTTTCCGGGGAAAAGAGGTCGGATGGCAACCCTAACTTGGACTGACATGTGGTTTCAAGAAGACAATGCCACATCTCACACCGAACGTTAAGCAATTAAGAGGCGATTCGGTGAACAGTTTATTTTACGTTTGGGATGGCACAATTATCCGTCTAGATCGTGCGATTTAACGTCTTTAGACTATTTTTATGGGGATGTATTAGGATCATATCTATGGGGACAAGCGCTCAAAGGTTGACGCACTGAAGGCCAATATTGAAGAATCCATTCCATTTAAGGAGTGTTCGCGCTTAGGGATGAAACGATACAAGTAAGTGCAAGTAACTATTCGATATTTTTCTTTACAAACCAAGTACTTTTGGTATCGATACTTTTCTACCGAGTACCAAATAGGTATCGGTAAAAAGTACTAGTTTCAGTAAAAAAAACTCGTTTCTAATTATCCACAAGCATGCTGAATATGTCTTCAGTTACGAAAAACTAATATTTTTTCTGAAATATGTTATATGCAACCTATTACCATGATTTCCCAACATGAATTTTATTGCTGTGTTCCTTAAGGCGCGGTCACACTTGATAAATATTTGCCCAAAAATGCTTAACCACTATGACGATTTTGCCAACTGGGTATGTGTATGGAAATAAGTACATACATATATACATAAGTATGTATTTGTAAATTTTTTGAAATAAAATATGCAGGATAATAAAAAAAATGAATAACTAACTTGTAAGGTTAAACGAGATTAACATTTTAACGTTATGGAAAGATACCAATATTATGTTTTAATAGACATATAATTATTATCTCCCAGCTAACATTTCATCTTTCGTTTGGTTTCTAGGTTTATGAAACAATAGTAACTTCGAGCGAAGGAAGGATATGTGACTAGAGATGTTCTGTATGAATACTAGATACTTCCAAATGGAAGTATACAAAAAAATGCCTATTTCCAAAACCGTCCAATTGCTATATTATGTTTTCTATCCAAAGTTCTAGAAAAGCTTCCTCAATTGCAAATTATGAATATTTTCTGAAGATAAGAATTTATATATGACGTCAAGAGTTTGATAGTGAGACTATGCAATCCACTGAGTGTTAGTAGAGGAGTGCCACAAGGTTTAATCAAGTATCCCATTGTAAAATATTTATGTATACAATATATGCAATGGCGAACACTGGAGAATGCATGTTTGCTTAGAAATAAATGCAACCGTATTAAAATATGTAAAATATAGAAACTTTTTTTTTTAAATTGGTAAGATCTCATTTACTGCAAAAGTACTTGAACGGACCCAATAAAATTTCACATTACGTGCTTGCTTCACTGCTGTTTGCCCGATTGCAATGGTACTATGAAATGAAATACAAGCATACAATTAATACAACGTTAATTCGAACTTGTGAGTTGGACATATAATTTAATTTACTAAACACAATTTTTTTGGAAAACTTCAAAGGCGAACTAATAGCTTGCGGCTTCATCAGCTGTGCCAAGGCAAATTGAGCACTTCATAAATAATTTATTTTTAAATATTAAATTTCTTAAAATTTTTTGCACACGTTTCAAAGTATGCATACGTTTTGCTTATTGCGGGCCGATATGCCTATATTTTATGTGTACATATGAGTCACTGAGCAGACATTTTTTCAATTCTCTTTTGGTCTTGCCGTTTGCATTTAAGGAGGATTCACTCATGTTTTTCGAACAAAATTTGCCATGGTATAATAAAACAAGGTACTTCCATTCTCTCAATTTTTATTGACATTCACCTTCTGACAAGAATAAGGATTATGACAATTTCGGTTAAATCGTGCTACCGTATTGGCTTTATACTTCCCTTTTTCTGCAAGAAATAGAGTAGAAGAAAGAACAGTCAGTGTTGATCTTGTAGTCGTTTAATGAAATCCCGTCTATAACAACTCTTATGGCGCGATTTCTGAGGAATCTCGATATGAATCGAGAGAAGACGTCACCCTGGCCCGAAAGCGTATTTTTGGCATAGTTACGGATATACTTTCAAGAACCGGCAGTGGTTGATTGCTTTCCGGCAAGTGCGAATTACTTGCGAATATTTCAGCTAAAAGGTTAGCCTTATCAGTCGGGTCAGTGAATAATTGGTTACCTTTTAGAGTTGTACAAAACAGATCTTTTGAGTGAGAGCTCTTTTGCACTCCGCTCACTTTACTGCATTAATTCATTCACTAGCTCAGTTGTTTCTTTAGCTCAGTTGATTCTTTAGCTCAGTCATAGTTCATGAAATGAAAAATGTCATGAAAGAAAATGAAAGAATCAGACTAGCTAATACAACAACCACTTATGTCTTTTTATTTTTTCGTTTATATGTAAAATAAAACACATTTGGGGTATTCACACTGTAGTCATAAGTCATAAAATAATAGCACTAAAAATATTACTAGTGTGAACAACCCATCATAACTTAGTACGCTATTTCAAACATCGTTCAGCTGATAAGAAAACAACACATTTGTAATTAGCTGTTATCAAAGCAGATGAAAATTAATACAATTAAAGATTAGTCGTATAAAAACTCCATTTCTATTTAATAAATTTGTCTTCTGGTGCACAGGAATATCTAAATGAATTTGTATGTATACACTAAAACAGCTGCTGCCTTGATATGAGCTGAATTCATTTTTTTGCGGCGTCATACGGAAAAACGTTCATTGGCTGCCAGCTACGCAAGTTAAACGAGAACGATTTTTCACTTTTATATATTTAGTTTTTGCGATTTAGTTCTCTTTGAATTATTTTTATGTTATAAAAATGTGATTCAATGTACAGACATATAGGTATGAATCATTTTTTAGCCTTTTTTAGTCGTGAATCATATACAGTACTTTTCGCTTATATTCCACAAGTGTAGTTGCCCAACTTTTGTGGACTATAAGCGAATTTGGACTATAAGCGATTTTCTTTATAAGCCGCTTAATGGATTATAAGTGAATCCTGATTTTAGACTATATAAAAATATTTTCTTTCACTTTTTTAAAATAAAAGAATAGTTTATTTAAAACAACCAACTATTGTTTTAATTTAAATCAATAGTTAAAACAACCACATTTATTATTATACCCTCCAAAAAAGAATATGGGGGGTATATTCACTTTGTCATTCCGTCTGTAACGCAGCGAAATATCCATCTGAGAACCCATATAGTATGTATATTCTTGTTATATAAGGTATAAATATGTTGTTATCTTGAACAGTGATGAAATCTAAGACGATCTGAGTATGTCCGTCCGTCTGTAGAAATCACGATTCAGTCTAAACGTAAGGAGCCAGACTCTTGATTTGAATTTGGTATAAATATATCCTGAAGGATAGCACAGGTTAAGTTCGGAGATGGGCTAAATCGGGCAAGAGGGACCAAAGTTCCCCTAAGAAGAACTAAACCAACCTCCAATAAACAACATAATGTTAAAACTTTTTTCTAATTTTGTTAAGCAAATGATATATTTTTATGTTACAAAAATTACAACGCGTTATACTTGGAGCCATAAAATATATAATTAAAAGAACAGAGTGGACTATTCGCGAGTTTTTTCCATGCAATATTTGCTACGCATGCCAACAAAACGTGGACTTCAAGCAAAGTGGACTTTAGAAGAAATAATTTGTATGAAATTCAAAAAAAAAAAAACGTGCAAATGAATACCACAGTTTTGGCTTATATCCGTTTTTAGCTTTTAAGCGGAATGGACTATAAGTGAAAAGTACTGTATAAGTAACGGCGACAAACATATACTATCGCCGTCTCGCCTAAAGATTTTCAGCCGTTCGACTCCGATCTCTAGAGCTATTTTATGACAAAATAAAAACATACCTGAAAGTGTGCTATTATTTTATGACTTTTTTGTTTGCAGCACAACAACAACTTTTTTAAACTGGTCTAAAATATTATGACTTTATGACAATATGACCAAATAGCACGAAGTGTGAACACCCCAATCAATTCAACATATGTAAGTAATAATTGCGCGTATATAAAAATTATAAATTGGGATAAATATTTAAATGATCGTTAGATTTACCACAATAATAGAAATCAATCCGACTTGTGACTTTAAAATAAATGCAATAGTGCACAGAGTTAATAAGTACTGAAATATTTATCATGGCAGTGCTGTTTAAAAATTTTACATCTGGCAGCTCTATCTAATAATATAAGGCACCACACCATGCGACTTTTGTTTTAATATTTTATTTTTTTAATAAAAAAAAACAACTTTTCTTTTTATAATAGATTGACTTTATTGTTTGAGGATGGAACTAAAACTAAACTTACAATATTTTAATTTCTTAACGTTTAACTTATTCTTGATAACAACATAATTTTTGATTGGTAAAACTTATAATTGTGAAATAGCTAACCCCGCATTAATAATGTTTTTCTTGGTATTGCATTACTTTTAATTTTTAACAAATTTCAGATATTGTGTTACTTTTAATTTTAATAAGATGCAATGTTGCAGTTTATATAAAAACAATTTTTTCGTGTGAACGGAAATGCATTTTAAATTTATAAAAAATTCGTTTATTCCACACTTTTAGACTTTAACAATTTCTTCGATAAACTTATCAAAACTATTGGGGTTAATATATGTAACTACTCTCCCCTTTTCATTAGAATTCTCTTGAATTCTACTGTTTAGTTTTACTTTTATATATTTATGTTTAATACAAAAAATACCACACAAAATTACTATCAAAATAATTATTAACAAATTGCTTCCGTAAGTGAATTTACTGTGGTATTTTATATTAAAAATCTTTTCACTATTTACTTTATTATTTTCTATAATTTCTTCAAAAGTTATCTTTTTTGTAAAATTCAGAATTTTGTTATATTCTATTTTTAAAATGTTAACATTTTCCTCTGCAATTTCCATAAGATTTGAAAAATAGTAATCTCTAATTTTAATAGAACAATTACTGTATTGGATTAAGTAGTTTCCATTAACAATCGTTTCATTTTTAGTACAAGTTTGATTAATTGGTAAATTGATAGCATTCTTAATAATAATGGTTTTTACATTAATTGGAATTATTTCAAATTCTGTGTTTTTTATAAGTTTACAATTTGATTTTATAACGCAATGGTTAGTGGTTTTTAATTCTCTTAAGTGTTTATTTTCTTTATATTCATATGTATGTTTTGTTTTCATAATTAAATATTTTTGCAATTTTTTCTTCTATTTCGTTATATTCTTTATTTGGTATAGGTATGAGAAATCTAATGTTTACGTATATAAATGTTTTTGGTACTTTTATACCAAATATTAAGTATGTATCATTAAAAACTGCTGTTCCCAATTGTAAATATTTCAGTTTGTTATAATCAGGGCAACCAAAAATATGCTTTAAAAAAAGGGTTTTAAGCGCATAACAAATGCTGTAAAAAGCAGGAAAAATTCTCTTAAAATGTAAAAAATATGATTTAAAAAGTTTTGTTTTTCTTAAAAATATAAGATTTTATTTAAAAAATAATGGACAAATAAAATATAAAATAAACATGTTAGGGAATTCATTAAATAACTTGTTACTTTAGGAACATATTACATGTCTAAGACAACATATGCCAAATATGTACATACTAATTTATGTAATATAACATACGAATTAAAAATTACTTTGTAAGCAAATTTGTACAAGTATAAGTCTGTAAAATATATTAGCTTAATTCATGTTGGAATTGCAATAAATTAGGACGTGTTGCCTTAAATTCTCAAAAAGAAAGTTCTGTCTGTTGCTTCTAAAAATACTTTTATAAAAAGAAAAACTTCTCTCTACATCCGCTGAATTCATTGGAGCATATTTAAAAGACAAAACTTCGCCCACATTATATTCTGAAGTTGGGCTTGCTTTAGAACCATTCAGCTGACTGCAAATATTTTGTATTGTTTCAAGGCCTTTGTTTTTATTCATAACTCCTTTTAACTTATTTTTAACAATATGCTTAGAATCGGAGTCAGGCACATTGTCGATATTTTTAACGGTGTCGGTCAGTATTTTTATTTGCTCATTTAGGGAAATACCAGCAGTTTGAAATTTTTTGATATTGTTGGTAATAAATCCATAATTCGATGCAATAAAAACTAAATCTGTTTTTGTTTTAGATTTATGTAAGGCTTCTTTGGCAATTTTAATCGATTGAGAATCATCTGTTAAACTATCTAAAACTTTCAAAACTTTTTCGTTATTGGTAGCATAATAATTTACACCCTCAATCCATGTACCCCAACGGATTGTTATTGGTTCAGGTGGGAGAGAAAGTTCCGTATACATTTCTTTAAATACTTCTACTCTGCATGGTGCTTTTAGAAAAATGTTTTTAACATTAGAAATTATTTTGTCCACATTTTCATAATGATCCCTTATAGGTTAAGGTTAGGTTAAAAGGGCTGCCCGCAGTAAGCGAGAAAAACACTCGGAGGCCACCAAAAGGCCCATTGTGATGCCCAGAGGACTATACCCTACACACTCTTCTCAAGACGAAGTGGTGGTTCCTGAGAACCATCCAGAACTTCTCACAAAGCCCGCCAGGGCAGCCAGCGGTGCATCCCTGAGGCAGTCAAGATCCCGCAGGAAACGAGAGCCTAGATATCTAAGCCTACGCTCCTGCAGGGCCGGACAGTCACAAAGGAAATGCTGTACTGACTCCTCCTCCTCCTCATCGAAGCAGCTCCTGCAGCGGCCATCATGGGGAAAGCCCAAACGCTCCGACATGTGCCCAATTGCACAGTGCCCCGTCAAGACCCCTACCAGGAGTGCCAACGGCTGTTTCCCAAAAAACAGAAGTTGCCTAGTCCTAGCTCTGCTAAGCGAGGGCCATAGAGTTTTGGAGACCCTACAGGTAGTAATACTTGACCACCTGTTTGTCACCTCCCTCCTTGCCCACCTCTGAAATCTGCCCAGCAGCTCAACTGAGGGAATGTCAATGTCCCTACGCGATACTGCTTTATCCAAGGCCGAACCCGCTCTCGCGCATTCGTCCGCCATCTCATTCCCCTGAATGCCTTCATGCCCTGGAACCCAAACCACATTGACATCATGCCCCCTAAGTCTGGCCAGAGATTGAATGCATGCCAGTACACATCTCGACTTTATCATCTCCGAACCCAGGGCTCTAGACTATCTACACAGATGTCAATAGCTCTTGCCTCCAAATTGAGCCCATCAATCCTTAATGCTGCCTCGGTAATGGCATAAATCTCTGCTTGGAAAACTGTCGAGGTATCGGGTAGCTTGAGCGATACCGAAAGGCCGAGACCCTCGGAAAATACCCCCGAACCAGTGCCAGTGTCCATCTTCGAGCCGTCCGTAAAAACCAAAGTTGCATTACTACGAGTCGCGGAGTTTTCCATCCAGTCCTTCCTCTCCGGGAATGCGAGTGAGAAGGATTTGTCGAAGCACATGACCGGAGTCATATAATCAGTCCGTCCCCCCAGGACCTGCCCTCCTACCTTTTGTAGGATAATGCCATGTCCCGTACGGTCGTGCCTGAAACTGCCCGACTCCATGAGCCTGAGGGCAGATCTGGCAGATATGTACTTGATGTATATCTCAAGGGGAGCCAAATCAAGCATTGTCTCTAGACTGGCCTGAGGGGCCGACCTCATTGCGCCAGTCACAGCAAGACATGCTAGCCTCTGTACCTTGCCCAGTATAGAGAGATATGTACTCTTGTCCACAGCCCTCCACCAAACAAGTGATCCATAAGTAAGAATGGGTCTGATCACCGCCGTATACATCCACTGAAGGATGTACGGTTTCAACCCCCATCTCCTCCCTGAAACTCTCTTGCATGCGTAAAACGCTCGTTCTATCCTCCACATTTCGTCTCCACGATAGTTTAGAGTCTAGAATAATGCCGAGGTACTTCGCTTCCCTCGAGAGTCCCAAGCTCATGCCACCAAGGCATGGTGGCCTAAAAGCCGGGAGCTTATATCTCTTGGTAAAAAGTACCAGTACAGTCTTCGAAGGATTTATGCCTAGACCGTTCCCCTTGGCCCAGTCAAGTAGTTCGTTCAGCGCCGATTCCATGAGTTCACTTATCGTAGGCAGATATTTACCCCTTATAAGGAGCACAACGTCATCAGCATATGCAACTACCTTGGTGCCACCTGCGTTCAACCTGAAAAGGATGCTGTTCAGGACAAGGTTCCATAGGAGCGGAGACAGAACTCCCCCTGCGGAGTGCCCCTTGTTACAGCCTTCCTCCTCGTACTCATGCCCAAACTGGATACTATGGATCTGCTCCTAAGCATGTTCCCTGCCCAGTCTGTAATTAACTGGTCCGCACCGATTTCTCTGAGCGCCCCAGTTATCAAGGATATGTTCAGATTGTTAAAAGCGCCCTCTATGTCTAGGAAGGATGCCATAACAAACTCCTTCTTGTCAAGGGAATCTTCTATAGTGCCGACAACATCATACAGCGCCGTCTCCACCGACCTACCCTTCTGGTAGGCATGCTGTGCACCGTAGAAATTCTCTGGCGAGAGAAGTTCCCTGACATACAAATCAACCAGTCTCTCCAGTGTTCAAAAGGCCGTAACAACAAGTGTATAAATTTCAAAAACAAAAAGGCGTAACAACTAGGCTTGCCAGATGGCCGGGAATGAGATTGATTGTCAAGATATTTTAGTGCTTGTCAAGTTTCAAGCTCAAGCAATATTTGTCAAGCTGAAATTGTTATTTCATGTTGTTTATGTTGTTATAAAGACATTTAATGAATTTAGTTCTTCGGCTTTGACGACTGAGAAATTGAAAAAGTGCTTTAATTTTGCTGAAATCGAATATAAAAACCTTCTTCGTCATGTTTCTACTAGGTGGCTCTCTCTATTGCCTGCAATAGATAGACTGGTTTATGCCTGGCCAGCAGTAAAAATGTATTTTTTACAAAAGGGTAGGATTAAGTGCCGAAAGGAAATTTTGGAATTCGTTTCATGTGTAGTACCGAACGAAGAAATAGTTGATGGCAATGATGAATGTTTTATTGAAGGTATGTCTGAGGCCTATTTGTGTTTCTTACATAACACAATGCATGAATTTCACTCAACGATATTAGAATTAGAAAGTGATTCATATACAATCGTAGAACTTCATAGTATTATGACGAAACTTTTGAACAATCTTAAAAATCGTAGAGAGGATTGTTTCTATGGAAGCAAACCTGCAACGATTTTAAATCATCTTGCAGAAAATAATGTTAAACAGATTAAGTTTGAAGCAGATACGTTTTTACAAAATGCTATTGTTTATTTACAAAAGCGGTACGACTTTGGAAACAATTCTTTTTATAACAAAATATCCATTTTAAATTTAACAGAATCTCTATTGTCGTATGAATCTTTGTGTGAACTTCCAAAAATTTTGGAAATCACAAATGAAATTGATAACGATTTATTGTACACCGATTTTTGCTGCCTTCGTGATGCTTTAGACCACCTACCAAAAGACATTTCAGTAGACAAAATTTGGTCTACCTTTTTCAAAAAATGTGGTAAAATAAAAGTAAAAAATCTTTGCAAATTAGTTTCTTTTGTGTTCTCAATTCCTATTAGTAATTCCTTTTGCGAAAGGTCATTTAGTATTTTGAATAATTTGCACTCGAAGGAAAGAAATAAAATGTGTTTTGACTTAATAAAATCTGAACTGCTGATACGATTAAATTTTGAAGAAAACTGCAAAGAGTTTCAAAACTTTTTGGACAAACCTGAAGCAAAATTGTTGCTTGATTCTGTAACCAAAAACGCAAAGTATATGTGGAAAAGTAATTAGTTACATATGTTTATTTATATAATACTATTAATTTATGTTTATTAACAGGCTCCATGATAAATGGACATCAAACTCAGGTTTTTAAGTCTGAACTTTAAAATATAACATATAATACATATGTACATAGTCAGCGTCAAAAGAAAGTACGAACTAAGTCCATTTTTTTCCAAATGTATTTTTTATTGAATTGAACTCGAACGGAAAGAATATAAAAGGTTGTTTAAAGTAGTTTTATATTTTCTAAATAAATTTTGTTATCTCTTTTAAATAATATTAAGAAATAACTTTCTATTTTTGTTGCTTTTTTATTGTTTAAAACATAAAAGAAATTTTTTGGCGCTTACTATACTTACACCTATGTGGAAAATATACAAACGTACATTTATAAGTAACGAACTGAATGAATTTTATGTAATTTTCCTATAAAGAAAAGACTGAATTGTTGAACTTTTTATGTTATTCTTGTTTTTTTATGAGTAAACAGCCTTTATTGTGGTTTTTAATAAATGGGTGCTGTTGGCTGAAGTAGTAGAACACAAGACTATGAAGCGGAGGGTCGTGAGTTCGAGCCCGCGCTGAGTCATGAAATATTGTGTTGAATTCTTCTGATCAGCATTAGTGCGTGGTTGTGTTAGTTGTTGCCAGCCTGTTTCAATGATGAAGGCATAGTCACTGAACATAATTGGCAGCGACTGACGCTATCATGTACTAAAAGCAGAGTAACAGCGCCCACATTCGTCGGCCCTGTAGCAAAAAAATTAGCCGGCGAAGTAAAAGGTTCAAATAGTTACAAAAACAACTGTCTATCTTCTCATCTTTCCTAATCTGTCTCCTCAATACCATTCCCTCGTTTTCAGTTCCGGCGCAATGCATTGCATATATAGGGGTCATCCCCTATATGCTGGTCCAAGATAAAAAAAATAAAGAATTTTTAATAAATTAAAAAATTTATATTATCACGTATTTTTAGTTTTTTTAGCAAATATTTCAATTTGTCCAGTTCTGTTTTTAAAATCAAGCTCATTTGCACTAAATGTCAAGTTAGTGCTCATATTGAATCTGGCAACCCTAGTAACAACACACAAAAAATTGAGAATATGAGAGAAGAGAAAATAAATGACATTGAAAATGCTAAGTCTGGATTAAGTTCATTGCATCACATTCTCTTATTCAACGTAAAATAAATAATAAGCTCATTAATTTACCTTCGCAATTTGTCGATCTTATAAAAGACTCACGAAGAAATCCACATCCATTGAAAGTACATCATTTAGATCATACATACTTTCTTGATTACGATTCGCTTCTAAAGAGATACCTATCTATTCGACCAGGTAAAGGATAACTATTTGATGCTCTACATAATATTATTATGCATTACAAATTTTACTAATTTAAATTCATTTATTGGTAAAAAAGGAGATCCCACGGTAAACATGATTCGTGCCTTCGCATACGACAACACTGGAATCATTTATTTTAAAACAAATATTGCAGATGAATATGCGATTCTTCCACAACGAACACCAAAAAAATTCATTGATAAAAAACCTTGTCGATTACATACCCAAAGATTAAAAATTTCGAAGAAGAAATGGGAACATCTTCAAGACCTCAAATCTATACTTCCTACAGATTGTCATTACTTTTATGACAACATTCCATTTGAAAATTAAATATAATTTTTTTTAACATTCTAAACTGAAGTATTTTTTTTTTTCTAAAATAAATTATTACATACATATTTAATGACTTTAATATTTTTTTAGTTTTTTATACTGTGTAAATACAATGAATTTTAATAAATTTTGTTTTTAATAAACTTACTACAAAACATGTTTATTACTTAATAAAGTGGAAAGAATACTTATGTATATTCTAAAAACAAAATTACCATTTCTCATGTTTAATGTTGTTACGTCTTTTTGTTTCAGAAAATCGAATGCCAAAAAGGCGTAACAACCATAACTTAAAAAATATTAACAAAAAATAAAAAAAATCTTAAGAAATACGTCTGTAGTCGTGTTTTAAGGAAGACAATAAAATATGTCTTTTAAATCTAAAATATCTTTAATTCTACAACGTTTTTTGCTTCCGCTATAAAAAAATAAAAAGGTTGTTACGCCCTTTTGCATATTAGGTGACGATATATTCAATTTTATCCTTTAACTTTTGTATTTTTGATAACTGTTCTAAATATAAATTTTGTTCTCCTTCTTTTTGATTAAATTTATATATGCTATTTATTGTATTTTCTATATTTTTTCTATCGCTTTTGACAATGTTTTTAAGTTGTTCTAATGCTGTATTAAAATATTCATTTACTTGAATTTGTTGACTAATATTTCCGTCCGTTTTAAGTAGATGATTCTGAATGTCCTGTCTGTCAGTATCGTCCATCGTACCAAATAACCAGTTTGACATACTACCTATTGCATTTATCAGTCCGCGTTTGTGTCTGTTTTTCCTGGGTATTAGTGTTAATAGCTTATTTCTTACGTCTAGTAGTTCTCTCTGAAGAATGTCTTTATTCCTTATTTTCATTAAAATAATATTATCGGTCATGCCATTTATAATTTCTTCAATTTGTTCAATGTTGATCATATGTATAACTATATCTGTATCTTTTACTATTTCTTGATGTCTTGTTTGAAAGTCCACAAAACCCATTTGGTCCTTTATTTCCGTTATATTCAAATATGCGTTGTTAAACGGTATCCATATCATGATTGCTAGAATGATCCACAATGTCTGAAAATTTTTGAGGTCGTTTAATATTACATGGATGTATATTGTCTAGAGTTATTTTCCTGAATTTTGGTAGTTCTCTATGCCTAGTTGCTTTATAATTTCTCACAAACCCTTCTTTTCTATTTTCACTATACTCTTCTCTATTTACGTTTAGTTTGTCTATAATTTTCTTCTTTTTCTCTTCAATATTTTGATTTATTTTCACTATATCTGTCTTACCATTTTGAACATCTAGAGGAGTACTTTTGATTGTAGATCAGTGTTACGCACCACTACATAAACACATTTACAATGTATTTGAAGCAGCGAAACAACTGAACAGGGTTGGAAAAGTCTGTACAGTCTTACTTTTCATATGCAATCAGATTTTACGATAATATAACACATTAACATACGTTTGTGTAGGAGAAAAAATTCTAGCTACGCTAGTTAGAACTGGAAATATATTTATAAAGTAATTTTTTTTTTCAAACTATCTACCGAACGGACAGACTAACTAACTAACGCATTAACAGACAATATACATACGTTATCCATTCCTGCTACTCATAATTTGTTTGAAGAAACTTGAAGAGCGCGAGAGAAACAATTTGTTGTTTACAGTGTACGTGTTTCAACAAGAGAATGGGCTGCGCAAGCAGAATTCCTTTTCCTATCGCGCGCGATAGGCAAACAAATGCTTGCGTAACACTGTTGTAGAATGATATCTGCTATTGTAATTGCGTATTTCTTTCTGTATAATTTGTTTTATTGGTAAATTTTTTTTTAAATTATGTATGAATTTTTGTTAGTCGAACTTTTTTCTTTATGTAAATTGTTAATTTTTCAACGGGCTTAAGTTCGAATCTGCATGACTGCAAATTATTTTTTGTTATTTTTTATTAATAAATGAATTTATTTTTTTAAATTCTATTTATTATTTTATATTAAGATTGGAATATTAAGAATATTTTTTTTTAATAATCATCAAACCAGCAGAACGGATCAGTACTGATTTCGAGGCCGCTACGCCATCTCATCAGCGTTCTTTGTTCAATTTTTCCACTTCTGCAAGTGGTGCTAGTTAGTAGGAATATCAACTATTTAACCAATATTTTAACGAAAATTGAATATGAGAAGTTATCACATTCATATTATTAAGTTATTACATTTTGGTTAGTACGAAATTCCCCAACCCTGACGATTAATATTCCCAATATTCCAATATCTCTTTTGCTTTTTCCAGAGCCATCGGCTGCTGATAGGTAAAGCTTCTTTGTTATTTATGTTCAAGTAATTGAATTTAGTTGTCAATTTACTTTGAACAAGTGCGCGTGCCCCCGCAAGGTTTTTTAAATTATGTATGAATTTTTGTTAGTCGAACTTTTTTCTTTATGTAAATTGTTAATTTTTCAACGGGCTTAAGTTCGAATCTGCATGACTGCAAATTATTTTTTGTTATTTTTTATTAATAAATGAATTTGTTTTTTTAAATTCTATTTATTATTTTATATTAAGATTGGAATATTAAGAATATTTTTTTTTAATAATCATCAAACCAGCAGAACGGATCAGTACTGATTTCGAGGCCGCTACGCCATCTCATCAGCGTTCTTTGTTCAATTTTTCCCACTTTTGCAAGTGGTGCTAGTTAGTAGGAATATCAACTATTTAACCAATATTTTAACGAAAATTGAATATGAGAAGTTATCACATTCATATTATTAAGTTATTACATTTTGGTTAGTACGAAATTCCCCAACCCTGACGATTAATATTCCAAATATTCCAATATCTCTTTTGCTTTTTCCAGAGCCATCGGCTGCTGATAGGTAAAGCTTCTTTGTTATTTATGTTCAAGTAATTGAATTTAGTTGTCAATTTACTTTGAACAAGTGCGCGTGCCCCCGCAATGTTTTTTAAATTATGTATGAATTTTTGTTAGTGATAACTTCTCATATTCAATTTTCGTTAAAATATTGGTTAAATAGTTGATATTCCTACTAACTAGCACCACTTGCAAAAGTGGAAAAATTGAACAAAGAACGCTGATGAGATGGCGTAGCGGCCTCGAAATCAGTACTGATCCGTTCTGCTGGTTTGATGATTATTAAAAAAAAAATATTCTTAATATTCCAATCTTAATATAAAATAATAAATAGAATTTAAAAAAACAAATTCATTTATTGGTAAATTTTTTTCTAATTTATGTATTATTATAAACTTTTCTATAATTGTATTATGCATCCTTTCTATATCTGCATTACCCGTATGACTGTTGGGTTTAGTTAAATGCAGTTGAATTCCTTCTTGGCTCAGGAACTCCTGAATTCGTGCTGCCTTAAATTCATTATCAGCTATAATTTTAATTGGTTTTCCAATTTTTGCAAAGTGATCTTCCAATTGTTCAATTATTGTAGTAGGATTTCTGTCGTTTAGTGAGTAGGCTGCTCCAAATTTTGAGAATTTGTCTATTATCGTTAAGAAGCGAAAGTTTTTTATAACAAAAGTATCTATGTGAATTATTTGATTTTTATCAGTTGGTGTCTCTGACAGTTCGTATTTTTGTCTAATTGGATTTCTGTCATATTTAACTTCTTTACATACATCGCATTGGTTAATTACCAAATGGAAAAGTTCCATCAACTTTGGAAAATAGATTTTATTTTGTATTTGATTGTAGGTTTCTTGTATACCTGAGTGCATATCTTTCACATGGTATAGCGATATCTGTTTCACAGCCTCCACTTCTGTTTCAATATCCAGTGCCCTTTTGGTACATTTTATAAATTTTATATTTCTGTCATTTGAAAACATCTGAATCAATTTTTGTTGTACTATATTATATTTATGCATTGACAATTCCGAATATATGCCTACCAATCCTTTTTCTGGATATCTCACCCATGTTATCAAAGTCACTTTCTGCTATGAATATTATTCGTTTATTGTGTAACTTCTTCATTTCTTCAATTTTATTATTTGTTAATATTATTTGTGTTTTATGTTTATTTACTATCTCATCCTTAATGTAAAATTGATCATTTAGATTTTCTTCAGCAGAATGTATTGTAGCATTACAATCGCTTTCTTCTTCAATATTACCCATTATGTTCAAATCCGAAGTGTTATCCTCCATATTTTTTGAAAATGTATCTTCCTCCATATTCTCGATATTTTTATTATTTTCCAACCTACTGAGGAAACCAGCCACTTTGTTTTCTTTTCCTTTTAAATACTCGATATCATAATCATATTCTTCTAACTTCAACAACCACCTTTGGTGCCTGGGTGATAAATCCTTTCCCTTGTATTTAGCTTGTAAATATTTTATTGGTTGATGGTCCGTTCGAATCTTAAATTTTCTTCCGTACAAGTATGGCCTGAAGTAATTGATACTCCATATTATAGCCAGAAACTCCTTGTCTGTTGCCGAATAGATCCTCTCGTGGTTGTTCAATGTCCTTGAAGCAAAACATACTGGGTGCCCCTCCTGAGACAAAACAGCTCCCAGTGCATAACTCGATGCATCAGTTGTCAAAGTAAATTGTTTTTCGAAGTTTGGAAACCGCAATATTGAATGTGTACCAATTAGACTTTTTAACTTTTCGAAAGCGTCAATATAAGTAGGATCCCTAGTGTTAATTTTTACTCCTTTTTTTAAATATTTAGTAATTGGCTGTGCTACTTTTGAGTAGTCTTTTATAAATTTTCGGTAGTATCCGGTTATTCCTAAAAAACTTTTAATTTGCCTTTCTGTTCTTGGCAATTCTAATTTTTCTATAATTTTGATCTTATCCGGATTTGGTTTCATTCCCTTGTCAGTCAATATGTGTCCTAAAAATTCTGTCTCCTTCTTTAGAAAACTACATTTATCTACTTGAATTTTAAAATTTTTTCTTTCTAATACGTCAAAAATTTCCTTTAATGCTTTTTTATGTTCCTGTAGTGAAGTACTGAAAATTAACATGTCGTCTAAATAGACAACACATGTTTTGTTGATGTAGTCCCGTAATATTTCATTCATAAACCTCTGGAAGGTTGCCGGTGCATTTTTTAAACCAAACGGCATCCTTACGAACTCATATAAACCGTGTGGCGTTACAAATGCCGTTTTCTCTCTATCTTCCTCCTTGACTAATATCTGATGGTATCCTTTCGCAAGGTTCAACGTAGTAAAATATTGGGCTCTTCCCAATTTGTCCAATATGGAATCAATATTTGGTAATGGGTATTTGTCATCCACTGTGACTTCATTCCGGTAATCTATTACAATTCTATATTTTTTTTCTCCAGAATTATCTATTTTCTTTGGAATAACAATTAACGGACTTGAATATTTTGATCTACTTTTCCGAATAATACCCTGTTCTTCCATTTCCTTTACTTGCTTTCTAACCTCTTCCTCATGTTGAGGAGGATATCTATACAATTTTGAGTTGATCTGTTGATCAGTAATGGTTCTTATTTCATGTTGTACTTCTGTGGCATTTGTCAAGTGATCCCCTTCTTTAAATAATAAGTTTTCATATCTTTTTAAAATTTTCATCACTTCTTTGTATTCTTCTAAATTCAAATGATTTAGTTGAATCCTATTTATTTTATTACCTTTTGCTTCTAACGCGTAAATTTCATTAAATTTATATGGATTATTCAAGAATGGATTCTCTTTTTTATTTAGACTTATTTTTCTTTCTTCAATATTTATAATTGCGTTTAGATAATTCAAAATATTGATACCAATAATAAAATCATATGTTCTTTTTGTTAATTGTGTAACTTTCCATCTTATTCTTGCATTACTGGGCAAGTTGAATTCTTCCGGTGCTACTGTATGTACTTCATATTTTATTGTGTCTTTGCTAGTCAGTGTTCTAAACATTAAAGGTCTATTCCATTTGTGTTTTGAAAAATCATTTATTTTATTATTAATAATACTAAACGACGCTCCTGTATCTATAAGTGCTACATACTTTTTCTTATTTATTGTAATATTTAATCTGGGTAATCCCTCTGAGGCTGATTCGTAAAAAAAATTGTATTATTTATTTCTTCCAAGTATTCAGTTAGCTCTCCCTGGATTTGCCTAATTTGATTCCAGCTATCCTGGCTGTGGTACTGATTAGGGTTTCCTGCTCGTTGAGACCTATTATAATCCACTTCAATATTATCTACTTCCATGGGATTTCTTCTAAATTGTCCTGATCTGTTGTTTTGATAACCCTTATTAAAATATTGTTGATTTCGTCTGACCTGATTAGTATAATTTTCCCTATTTTGATTCTGGTAATGTGTATTTTTAAATTTGGTTGATTTGCCCTAAATTGTCCTGAATAATTTCCTCTGTATTCTTTATTCTGATTGTAGTTTCGATCCAGTATATTATTGTCATAAAATCGGTTCTTATTTTGATATCTATTTGGTGGTTTAAATACATTTGGTGAGACTGGTCTATTCTTTTTAAATTCATATCTGATATAACTATCCTCGTACCTTCGTCGTGGCATAATATTTATTATTGTGTCTAAATTATGCTCTTCATAAATTTTGTCCAATAGCACACCCTGTGTAATTTCTTTTACCGTATTTGTCAATAAACTATTTATATTTGTTAAATCAATCCCTATATCTCCTCTGTAATATATCATTAACTCATCCGCTTTATGTTTAATTTTTTGAATTTCTAATGCTAAATCACTTACAGTATTTGCCCTTAGGTTGTTGATTCTTCTGTAAAGTTGGTGTGGCTCCACATCTGGCTTATATTTCAACTTCAATGCTTGCTTAATCTGCTCCCAATTGTCTGCTTGTGGTAAATTAATAATTGTATCCTTGGCTTCTCCCTGTATGGTGCGGTAATAAATTGCCCTGGTGATTTCTTTTCGTTGATCGTCATTCTCTAATGTTGAAAGTAAATACTCTGTGCTGCTTAAGAACGAGTTAATCGTTTATGTCGCCATGTCCGGTGAATATTGGAAGATGGCTCACGCTGCTTAAAATTCTTTCCATGTTGTTGTTGTTAACTTGCATTTGCCTCTGCTGCAATTCTACATAGGCTCCTCTTAGTTGCTCTAGCTGCTGCTCTCGTCTGGCTAGCTGCTCTAATACAGACGTATCGACTCCTTGAGCTTGTTCCATCCATCTCTTATCAAATTCTTTGTTCCTTTTGGACTTAATTTTGATGATTATTTTTGATTAGTTCTTGGGTGGTGTCTGCAAAAGATCTTTGAGTCCACTACACTGCCAATTTACTTTGATCGGTTTTTTTTTTATTTGTGGGTGATTTTAAATAAAAACTTTTATTTTATTAATTTTATTTTTATTTTCCCTGCCACTGTTCTTTTAATTGTTTCACTTATTGTCCTGGATTCGCAGGATCACTATCCTTTCTTTTATTAGGAAGGATTACCGACTGCGCCACTTTTGTTTTAATATTTTATTTTTTTAATAAAAAAAAAACAACTTTTCTTTTTATAATAGATTGACTTTATTGTTTGAGGATGGAACTAAAACTAAACTTACAATATTTTAATTTCTTAACGTTTAACTTATTCTTGATAACAACATAATTTTTGATTGGTCAAACTTATAATTGTGAAATAGCTAACCCCGCATTAATAATGTTTTTCTTGGTATTGTATTACTTTTAATTTTTAACAAATTTCAGATATTGTGTTACTTTTAATTTTAATAAGATGCAATGTTGCAGTTTATATAAAAACAATTTTTTCGTGTGAACGGAAATGCATTTTAAATTTATAAAAAATTCGTTTATTCCACACTTTTAGACTTTAACAATTTATTCAATAAAATAATACAATATTTTTTAAGCTTAAGGTCTTTATGATATATATATATATATATATATATATATATATATATATATATATATATATATATATACATATATATATATATGTATATATATATATATATATATATATATATATATATTTATCTTTCAATATTTCGTTAACGTTTGGTTAACTTCTTCAGGGAATTGTTATTTTTTTTTTATGTTTTCTTTTAATGAAAAATTTTTTTTTTGTATCTGCAAATATGAGTGAATTAATTCCTTTTTCTCATATAGATTTTGACATACACACATTGAAAAGAGCTACTGAAACAATTGAAGTTTCAGCGTTTTTGTTAGTACGCCAGATACTAAAGGCAGAATCTGACAGCAATTCTGCATGTTTGATTAAACCATGACTAAACTAACTTAATCGAAATTTGCTTGGATGGAATTAAATTGTTCATTCCGAGCAATACTATATTTTCAACCATTTCCGCCATGGTATCGACATTACTGTGTGTGAAACGCTTCGAAGTTCTGTGATCGAAAAGGAGGCACAAATGGTGCAATGATCCGAATTTCCGAGAGATGACGGGATTAAGCCAGCAACGTTGGCCGCATTCGCCCTCAAATAAAATTAGTCCATTATGCACTTAAAAACTAAAAACAGAGAGTAAGGATAACTAAATCTCTAATTGTAATTCAAAAATCTCGCACTAAGAGTTTTCACACCGACATCTCTGCAAGAACAGTAATAGTCGGTTCATTGGCCATATGAGTTATAGTGCTGATTGAAAAATGTATCATAGTCTATAACAAAGTTTCTATAATATTTTTAAGGGCAATAGGAAAAAGAGTGGAGGAAACGTTGGTGCAGTTATATATAGTTTAACTGCTAAATACCGTGTTTTGCCACTCAAATCTGACAAATCAATATCTTTTATATAGTCGTATAGTTCAGTGTAAAAGACATAGTTTATTAAATTCAATTAAGAGCCAGTTTTTAACGTAGAGACAAATTACACTCGTCAGTTAACTGTACCTTAAATTTAATAGTAAGTTCACACCATAGATGCCCAGTAGTGGCTGATATCAGCAAATTAAACTCACCACTGTATTAGAACAGTGGTGGGCACCGTCAATGTATTGGTAAATTGTGTATGTGTTGAGCTTGCGAGCTACCCACCAAACAAAAAGCCAAGCGTTTGAAAGATAATGGTGCATTATATATTTATACATAAGTACCAATATTTCTAAGTTGGAAAAAACGTAGATTACGTAAAATTATTAATTAAAAATAAAACTTTTTCTAAGTAAACAGGCAAATGAAAAAAATTAAAAGAGATAGGACAATAATTTGTTATGTTTTCCATTCAAGAAAACAACCATATAAAAGAATAGTTGCTTGCCGGAGCATAACACTGAATATTCGCCAAAAAAAAAAAATACGCGATTGGATGTATCAAACTTAATAAGCTTGATAATTGTCGGCATGGAAGATCATTTTCATATGGGAAACATATTCAAAATATTATTGATAAGATTTTGCACAGACTAATTAATATTATTGGAGAAAAATTGTATAAAAGGCATTGTTTATGACAAAATATTTTTCGCATATCATCATGACTGAAATTGTTTGCTGGACAAATATTCTGGAAAAAAATATTTATAAAAAAATTCATAAGCATCCGCCTGATATTCATTCGTCGCTGTCTCATCGACGACTAAATTAAAGAGAGTAAGAATACGTGTGAATGATCTCAGCACAATTGTGCTATGAAACGCCCATATCTGTTCTAATACCTCTGAACGTCTTTTAAAAATAATATATTAAATATGTTTATTTTACAAACAAAAAGAAAAAATCCGTTTCATGTACCCCAAAAGGTTCTAATTGTCCAACCGTAGAATAGTCTTTTAGATTTTTTTGGTTTTTAATACCAATTTATTTATTCCTGATATATAAAGTGGGTATAATTCATCATAATATCAAAAATAACAAATTATATGGTTACTTTTATGAATCAGAAAATGTCGATATTCCAACCCTGATATTGGATTTTTAATTATTTTAGTTTTTAATATCAATTTAACTCTTCCCGAAGTATAAAAAAGATTTCATTCACACACAACCAAAATTAGGAACTTATGTATAAGGCTACTTTTATGTACTAAAAAATTCCGATTTTCCAACCCTGGAACCGAATTTTTAATACCAAATTAATTCTTCCCGAAGTATAAAATGGGTTTAATTCACTAAAAAACAAAATTTGGAATTTATGTGGGTACTTTTATGTACCAGAAATATTTCGATTTTCCAACTCTAGAATCGAATTTTTATTTTTTTACCCACGCAATTCTTAGTAAATTTTTAAACTTTTTGGTCATTTTCATGTACCATAAAATATTTCATTTGTCCAACCCTGGAATCGAAATTTTTATTTTTTAAGATTTTAATACCAATTTTGTTCTTCCTGAATTATAAAATAGTTTTAATTAGAAAAACCACCAAAGTCAATTGCCTCTTTTGTTACTTTTATGCATAAAGAATATTTCAATTTCCCAACCCTGGAAGCGAAATTTAATTTTTTTTTTACCAATGCAACTCTTAATGACGCATGAAATAATTTTATTTAAGAAAAGCTTAATATTTGTAACCATTTTCGTCACTTTCATGTACTACAAAATATTGCAGTTATACAGCTCTGGAATCTAAATTTTTATTTTTTTTTTATTTTTTATACAAATTTTGTTTTTCCTGAACTAAAAAATAGTTTTAATCAGTAGAAAACCGACGTTAGTTGCCTTTTTGGTTACTTTTATGTATAAAAAATTTAAATTTGCCAACCCTGGAAGCGAAATTTTAGTTTTTTAAAATTTTTTTATCAATGCAAATCTTCGTGATGTATAAAGTAGTTTTGTTTAAGAAAATTTAAAATTTTGCAACCATTTTGGTTATTACATATACTACAAAATATTGCATGTACCAAAAAAACTTTCATTTTCCCAACTCTGGAAACGAAATTTTAATTTTTTGGTTTTTTTTATCAGTCTAACGCTTCTTGAGGTATAAAGTACAGGGACGGCCAAATAACTACACGATCGGTCCAATTTTTAAGCACATTATCGATTGTGTGCAGCTGTATTTCACCAATGGCTTCACGAATATTGTCCTTTAAAGCGTCAATTGTCTCTGGCTTGTCGGCGTAACACTTTTCTTTATAATAGTCCAACGGTGTCAAATCGCAGCTCCGAGGATGCTAAACGACATCAGCACTGCGGCTGATAACACTACTTCACAAAATTTCAACAAAGTCGTGACCAAATGAATCTGACACTTGATCTGTATGTAAAATTGCTCACTGAATCCGAATATGAAATCAAAATGGTCAAAAGTAGAACAGTTTTCGAGATATTGCGTAATAACCGTTTTTTGCGTTTTCTAAAAAGGTTATGTCACTATAGTGAACGTACCTTCAAAACAGCTTGGCGGATTTTGAAAGTCTGTTTTGCCGTTGAAAGACAATAAAATTAACAAAACAATCACGGGACGCTTGCAAACATTGGTTAAGAATTTAGAGCTTTACAGTTGACCAAAGCTTGAACTTCACGAAAATTTTAATGATTTTTTGAAATTTTGCTGTTTTCAACTTCTTTTTTTTAAACCAAACAATAACTTTTTCTTTAGTTTCATCACTTACGAGATTAATTTATTTCAATACAAATATTACGGGTCCAATAAGAATCAGATCGGTGCAAAAATCACAGAGTTATAGAAGATTAATTAAATTATCCCATTTTTAGATTTTTATAAAATTAAAAAAATGCATGTAGGTATAAATTGCATTATTAATAATAAATATTAAAAATGACTTAGAACTGTTGAATTGCTTTGAATATTGTAATTATTTTCTGCCTCTCGCACAAGGAACCAACAATAGTCGCCCAGCATCACCTCATCATACACCCCTTGGTACCGACGTTCCATTTCTTGTATTTGTTGGTGAAAACGCTCACCATGTTCGTCACTTTCATCGCTGAGGTTATTTGGGAAGAAATTTAAGTGCGAATGCAGAAGGTGTATTTTTAAAGACACATTAACTCCTTTTTAAGTAAGATATAAAAATGGGTGTTAATTAAAATTCTTCAATGAAAAAACGATTTAAAAACCTTACCAATTTTCTCATAGTTTTTTAGCAAATCACGAATGATGTCTTCATAGTTTGGATCCCTGAAATTGCCCAAAAAGCCTGATACAACCAAGCCAAATGATCTCCATGCCTTTAACTCATCTTCAGACAAAATCGAATCAAATTTTGAATCCTTGAGTAGCTTTGTAATTTGTGGTCCCACAGAAATCCCTTCTTTAATTTTGGCATCTGACAAGTTGGGAAAAACGGGTTTCAGGTATTTAAATGCGACACTGTTTCCTCTTTTTACCAAAGCTTTTACAAAATTTTTGATTAAGCTAAGTTTTATATGTAACGGTGGCAAAATAATGTTTTCCTTTTTCACGAGAGCTTTATATTTGACATTGTCTTGACCAAGCGTAAAATTTGTTCTATCCGGCCAATCTTTTCGGGAATAGTGTTCCTGATGCGCTCGGCTATCCCATTTGCACAAAAAACAACAATATTTTGTGTGCCCTTGTTGCAAACCAGTCACCATGGCAACAACTTTTAAATCGGCTCAGATTTTCCAGTTATGGACTTCATAATTTACAAGATCCAGCATTTGAGATATGGACTCATAATATTATTTTACCTTTACAGCATGTGCCACTGGAACTGAAGGCTTTTTATTACCTTTGTGTAACAGAACAGCTTTTAAGCTTAACTTGCTGCTGTCAATAAATAACCGCCAATCGTCTGGATTGTGTGTCTCCCCGAATTGACTGAACAAGCCATTAATATCATGGCAATAGCAAATACCATCTTTTTTCGAAAAGTAACTAGAAAAACTTTCATGTCGGCTCCTGTAATGCGAAATTCTCACGTCAGGTGTCACAAAGCCACGTTCTTTCATTCTTGATGCTAACAACTCTGCCTTTTTCTTCGGTAACTCCAAATCTCTAACCCAGTCATTGAGTTCAGCTTGTGTGAGGGGCATTACTGTTTCCTTATTTTCATTTAAATCAGTGTCGTCACTTGAATCATATGAATCGGAGTCATGCTTCCGCTTTGGACAAAGGGGATATTGAGCTTCAGGCATATGAGGAATTGGTTTTATAAAGGAGTTAACATCTGCATATTCAACAGACTTATGACGTCCATTTTGCTTTACATTGGCTAAGCAAAAATAACAGTCGATTTCGTGGTTTTTGGGTTCATGCCAAATGGCGGGAACATCAAATGGCATATACCGACTACAGTATAGTAAATTAGCTTAAGATTCTGAAGACATATTTTCTAAGAACAAAATTAAAAAACGCATACTCACTCTGCACCCGACATCCACATAGTTAAACGAGTTTTGCATGAATTACACAAAGTATTCGGGGTCCAAGATTTCAATATGTTTTCCGTATTGACTTTGAAATACATCCGAAATGCTTTTTGCAATTGGTTTGAAAAATTTGACGGCTGTGCAAAACTGTACACTCCACAAGCATAGCAAAACTTGTTTGGATTGTTCTTGCAAATAAATGCCCGTTTTGCCTTACGCATTTCGTTCTTGTTAACAAATTTCACGCTTTCTTAATTTTTTTTTCGCAAAATTAAAATGTTTTAATATTTAAAATGTTTGTTTTTCCTTTGGGCACTTGATTTAAAAATAGCGAAAAGTGGCTAAATTCACTTAATCTTCTGTAGCTTTGTCACTTCTGCACCAATCTGGATCATGTTGGACGCAAAATATTCCCACTTAAATATACTAATACGCTATGTAAAAATACATACAAATTTTTAATTGTTCGGTTTAAAAAAGATTGATTGAAAAGGGCGAAATTGCTAAAAATTAACAAATTTTTCATGGAATCTGAAGTTTTTTCCAGCATTACTCTGTCACTTCATGACCGATCTTAACAAACAACCAATGGTTATTTTAGTAATTTTATTGTCTTTCATCGGAAAGAAAGAAATGTCCGAACCGACGGAAATTTTTGAAAATACATTATTTTAAGTGCCTTCATCTTTTTTAAAAACACAAAAAACGGTTATTTTGCAATATCTCGAAAACTGTTCTACTTTTGACCATTCTGACTTCATATTTGGATTCAGCGGACAATTTTACATATAGATTAGGTGTCAAATGCGTTTGGTCAAAAAACTGTTCTCTAGTGTAATGCGATCTTCCAAAACAGGGCGCAAAACATCGAGTGTAGCTTCGGCTGTGTGGCGAATAGCGCCGTCCTGTTGAGACCAAATGTTACCAATATCCTTCTCTTCAATTTTTGTGAACAAAAATTCGTTCAACATGACCCGATAACGAGCGCCATTGACTGTAACGGCCACTCCTTGCTCATTTTCGAAGAAAAATGGCCCAATTAAGCCTGTGGACCATAATCCGCACCAAACAGTGACTCGTTTTGGGTGCGTCGGCTTTTCAATGTATGCGTGTGGGTTTTCTGTGCCCCAAATGCGACAATTTTGCTTGTTTATATACCCGCCAAGATCAAAATGAGCTTCATCTTAAAAGATGATTTTTTTGGCAAAATCGGCATCTTCTGTAAGTCGATCGCAGGCCCACTTACCAACATTGTTCAAGCGTATACACAACCATATTCGTTCAGCGGAAGGATAAAAATAATTATCTGTCAAATGAGACCTGAGCTAAGTGTTACCATTCGCGAAATAAGCACTAGTTGAAAAAAAGTTTGATGGCGGACCCTTTAGTTTTATTTAAGAAAAATTGCAAATATTTTACCATTTTGGTCACGTTCATGCACCATAATATATTGCACTTGTCCATCCCTGGATACGAAATTTTATTTTTTATTTTTCAATTTTTGATACCAATTTTGTTCTTCCTAAATTATAACACAATTTTAGTTGGCAAAAAAAAACATCTGTTGCCTGTTTGATTACTTTCACGTATAAAAAAAATCCAATTTCCCACCCCTGGAAGCAAAATTTGAATTTAAAAAAAAATTGTTTTTTTTGGCCAATGCAAATCTTTATGACGTATCAAGAGGTTTTGTTAAAGAAAAACTTGAAATTTTTAACAATTTTAGTTACTACATGTATTACAAAATACGGAATGGGACGAAAAAAAATTTTTAAACTCCTATCCCTGGAAAAATTTTTTTATTTCTTTAGTTTTTAATAGACCACTGAGGCTTCCCAAAGAACGTAATAGGTTTAATTTAGAAACATAAAAAAAATTGATTTTTGGTATAAATATTGCGTCGAGAAATAGGCGTAAGCTTCCCAGCTCTGGAACCGTACTTCGTATCTTTCTGAATTTCAATACCACTTTATTTAAGTTCCAATCCAACGGTCCAAGAACGAAGTCTCTAGCTCTTCTGGGGGTTTGGCAAACCCAAAAAAAGGAAAAGGAAAGTTGTTTTTGGTACATGCAATATTTTGTAGTACATATAACCAAAATGGTTACAAGATTTGAGTTTTTCTTAACCAAAACTACTTTATATCTCATGAAGATTTGCAATGATAAAAAAATTTTTTTTAAATTAAAATTTCGCTACCAGGGTTGGGAAATTGAATTTTTTTAATACATAAAAGTAACCAAAAAGGCAATTAACGTTGTTTTGTTTTGCTAACTAAAACTATTTTATATTTAGGAAGGATAAACTTGGTATCAAAAATTTAAAAATAAAAAATAAAATTTCGGATGGGCAAGTGCAATATTTCATAGTACATGAAAGTGACCAAAATGGTTAAAAATTTGAAGTTAATCTTAAAAAAATTACTTTATGCCTCATGAAGCGTTGCACTGATAAAAAAAAACAAAAAATTAAAATTTCCCTTCCAGGGTTGGGAAAATGAAAGTTTTTTTTTGTTACATGCAATATTTTGTAGTACAGAATCTTACAAAAGTTTACTCGCGTAAAAGTTAAACTCAGTTAATAGTTTTTCATTATCAACGTGCAACTCTAAAAAGTTAACTTTTCGGTTAACTTTTTAGAGCGTGTACACTTTTTTTAAGACAACGGCTGTATCAGTGATAATAGTGGCAGCTTGGTCACTTAAAATCTTCTCAGTGGCAATGATAAATCTTTATTTTATATATTATGGTATTCCCCGAACTTCCTTTTTATTTTGAGCTGCCAAAAATGTTGTCTATCTTCAACATTGCTGTTGAAGTTCTTTTTAGTCGTCAGTGTTTAGCTTGTGAGTTGTGCAGTGCTTATATAAAATATGCCAAAATAGAAGAAATCATGATTGGATTTACAGAAAAAAGTTCAGATTTTAAAAATGCTTGATCAAGGTATGCATGGAAAGCGATTGGCGTTGAATTACGGTGTATCCAAAGTAGCCATATCGAAGATAAAGAAAAAACGTAACGAAATTTTGGAGGCCGTTGCGAACACATATGAAAAATCTAACAGGAAAACTCCTCATAAACCGGAATATGCTGATCTTGAGTCAAAGTTGTACAAGTGGTTTTTAGACCAAAGACAGCGTAACTGTGCACTGAATGGACCAATTTTAAAAAACAGGGCCAAATACGAATTCGCAAAAATGCACCCACCTGGAAAAACATTTTATGCCAGTGATGGGTGGCTAGCAAATTTTAAAAGGAGGTACGGTATTCGCAATCTAAAAATTTGTGGCGAAATCCTTTCAAGTGAAACCTCAGGTGTTACACCTTTTATTCATAATTTAAGACAAAAATCAATGAAACGAAGTTATCCGATTCACAACTTTACAACGCAGATGAAACTGGACTTTTTTATTGTTTTTTGCCTGATAAAGCATTTGTGGCTCTTTTGTTGTGTGCGAACGCAGATGGTTCGCACAAATTGAAACCGTTGGTAATTGGTAAATCTGAAAATCCTCGTTGTTTTAAGGGATTTTAAAACCCATTGGAGTACACAAATTCGAAGAAGTCGTGGATGACCTCAGAGTTATTTTTCAACTGGTTTCACCATTCTTTTATAAAGCAGGTGAACTTAATTTTTCAAATTTACATTAACGTGTTTAGGTTTATGCAGGAACAATTTTACAGGTTCGAAAATTTTCGGCTGATAATAATTTACCACCAAAGGCATTGTTGCTGATTGATAACTGTACTGCCCATAAGCCAATTGATATGTTACAATCTGATGATGGACAAATTGCAGCAATGCTTTTACCACCTAACATAACTGCGGTTTTGCAACTCATGGATCAAAATCCAATAAGACTGGTCAAGTTAGGATATCGATCTAAATTGTTGTGCAACATTGTCGCGCAAGAAACCGTTCCGGTGGAAAATATTTTGAAGGCACATACAATCCGTGATGTGTGGGATGAACTACCTCGAGAAGTCCTGACAAAAGCATGAAACAAGATGAATAAGTGGGATGACGATCAGTATGAGAGCGAAGACGCAATTCCTCTCTCTGAAATGATTCTATCAAATAGTCCATACAACGACACACTTCGCGAAGTTCAATTGTTGATATCAAAGGTTGGGGATAATGTTGACATCGGCATTAATGAAATCATAAATTGGAACAATGATGAAATTTCAGAAAATAACGATGATTCCGAAGTTACTGATAATGAAAACGACGTGTCAATTATCGAGGAAGATGTTCAACGATCTAAAGTAAGTTTCTCGAAAGCAGTGAAAGCATCAATAACGTTATAAAATGGTTTGAAAGCAACAAGGATGCAAATCAAGTGGCAGACCTAGTCAATATGCGCACGAAAATGATCAAGAGTTATTTACAAGAGAAAAGAAACAAACAAGCCTTGACTGCTTCTTTAAACGACTATAAATTAATATTTTTTACGCTGAGCACGACTGTGAAATTTAATAAACAGTACACACAACGTAAGTTTCTTATTTGTAATAATGAAAACTATTTAAACCTTTTAATAATAAATAATAAAAAAACATAACATTTTGTATCTAAAAAAGTTGTGTATGACTTTTAAAATTTATTACATACTTTCCCCCTTATTCATAAAAATTATGAGAGGCTTATAAGAGTGTAATAGAGCAAATTTCATATGAAATTTTGATTTATTACGCTGTTATTAGACTCTCATAATTTTTATGAATAAGGGGGTTTATTTATTCTTTTTTTCGACTAAAATAACGCGCTTAGAAAATTTTAAAGTTCAGAAAAGTTAATATCCCTTGGAACATTTTGGTTAACTTTTTTAAGATTCTACTGTACATGTAAAAACCAAAATGGTTGCAAAATTTTAGTTTTTCTAAGACAAAACTACTTTATACCTCATGTAGATTTGCATTGATAAAAAAAAAATTTTAAAAATTCCAGGGCTGGGAAATTGAAATTCTTTTTATACATAAAAGTAACCAAAAAGGCAATTGACGTTGGTTTTTTTTGCTAAAACTATTTTATATATTAGGAAGAACAAAATTGGTATCAAAAATTTCCAAAAAAAATCAAAATTTCGAATCCAGGGCTGGACAAGTGCAATATAGTTCATGAAGGTGACCATACATACAATTAGCCTATAAAATTACATTGGTAAAGAAATAAAATAATTAATTTCCTGAAGAAGTCACACAAAGGAGTGACGAAATATTGAAATTAAAAATTGAATTAAAATAAAGATACCTTAAGCTTAAAAATATCAGAATACAATAATAATTAAAAAGAGGTCAAGAAATCAGAAGAATTTAGAAATTGAAATATTTTTTCTGCATAAAAGTAACCAAAAAGGCAATTGACGTTGTTGTTTTTGCTAATTAAAACTGTTTTATAATTCAGGAAGAACAAAATTGGTATTAAAATCTTAAAAAATCAAAACTTCGACTCCAGGGTTGGACAAATAAAATATTTTATGGTACATGAAAGTGACCAAAATGTTTAAACATTTTAACTTTTTTGTCAAGTAAAACTATATTACACCTCACTAAAAGTCGCATTGGCAAAAAAATAAAAATTCGCTTCCAGAGTTTGAAAATCGAAGTATTTTTGGTGCATAAAAGTACCCACATAAATTCCAAATTTTGTGTTTTTAGTGAGCTAAAACTATTTTATATTTCAGAAAAAAATAATTTAGTATTAAAAACTCGGTTCTAGGGTTGGAAAATCGAAATTTTTTTGGTACGTGAAAGTACCCACATAAATTCCCAATTTTGGTTTCTTTCAGTAAATTAAACATATATTATACTTCGCTAAGAATTAAATTGTTATTATAAAAAGTTTAAAAACTAAAAATTTGGTTCCAGGGTTTAATAATCGAAATTTTTTAGTACATAAAACTAGCCTATAAGTTCCTAATATTGGTTTTTTGTGGATGAAATCTTTTTTTAATGCTTCGGGAAGAGTTAAATTGTTATTAAAAACAAAAAAACAAAAAAACAAAAATCTAAAAGACGATTCTACGTTAAAGTTTTACTTTTTGTTTTTAAATTAAACATATTTCATTGTTAATTTTTTATCGGGCTTAAGTTCGAATCTTGCATGACTGCAAATTATTTTTTTGTTATTTTTTATTATTAATAAATGAATTTGCTTAAATTCTATTTATTATTTTATATTAAGATTGGAATATTAAGAATATTTTTAATAATCATCAAACCAGCAGAACGGATCAGTACTGATTTCGAGGCCGCTACGCCATCTCATCAGCGTTCTTTGTTCAATTTTTCCCACTTTTGCAAGTGGTGCTAGTTAGTAGGAATATCAACTATTTAACCAATATTTTAACGAAAATTGAATATGAGAAGTTATCACATTCATATTATTAAGTTATTACATTTTGGTTAGTACGAAATTCCCCAACCCTGACGATTAATATTCCAAATATTCCAATATCTCTTTTGCTTTTTCCAGAGCCATCGGCTGCTGATAGGTAAAGCTTCTTTGTTATTTATGTTCAAGTAATTGAATTTAGTTGTCAATTTACTTTGAACAAGTGCGCGTGCCCCCGCAATGTTTTACATTATGTATGAATTTTTATTAGTCGAACTTTTTCTTATGTAAATTGTTAATTTTTTATCGGGCTTAAGTTCGAATCTTGCATGACTGCAAATTATTTTTTTGTTATTTTTTATTATTAATAAATGAATTTGTTTAGATTCTATTTATTATTTTATATTAAGATTGGAATATTAAGAATATTTTTAATAATCATCAAACCAGCAGAACGGATCAGTACTGATTTCGAGGCCGCTACGCCATCTCATCAGCGTTCTTTGTTCAATTTTTCCCACTTTTTGCAAGTGGTGCTAGTTAGTAGGAATATCAACTATTTAACCAATATTTTAACGAAAATTGAATATGAGAAGTTATCACATTCATATTATTAAGTTATTACATTTTGGTTAGTACGAAATTCCCCAACCCTGACGATTAATATTCCAGATATTGGAATATTTGGAATATTAATCGTCAGGGTTGGGGAATTTCGTACTAACCAAAATGTAATAACTTAATAATATGAATGTGATAACTTCTCATATTCAATTTTCGTTAAAATATTGGTTAAATAGTTGATATTCCTACTAACTAGCACCACTTGCAAAAGTGGGAAAAATTGAACAAAGAACGCTGATGAGATGGCGTAGCGGCCTCGAAATCAGTACTGATCCGTTCTGCTGGTTTGATGATTATTAAAAATATTCTTAATATTCCAATCTTAATATAAAATAATAAATAGAATTTAAACAAATTCATTTATTAATAATAAAAAATAACAAAAAAATAATTTGCAGTCATGCAAGATTCGAACTTAAGCCCGATAAAAAATTAACAATTTACATAAGAAAAAGTTCGACTATAAAAATTCATACATAATTTAAACATATTTCATATTTTTGAAAGACGTTCAGAGGTATTAGAAATAAGAAAGGCCAAACATTTAGATTCCTAACCGAAAAATTTTATCGTTTTCTTAAATATAAAAGTAACTGATAACATCATTTTGATGTTATCTTTCTGTTTCTTCTGAAAGAAGAATTACATCTGTGAAGGGTATTTAAGATTCGGCACAGCCGAATATAGCACTTTTACTTGTTTTAAGATATTTCATTTACAAAGATAAGAAAATCCTTTAAAAACATTTGCTTTAAATTGTTTAACGCTCGCACAAAGTTTTTATTGGCAAAATTTAAAAGCAGCGTTGCCGCGCAAGAAATTCTTTTCCCACTAAAATTATTCAAAAAATCTACCAAAACGCTTTTTTGTCTACGAAAATCGAAATTTTAAAATTTATTTTGTTATTAACAAGAACACTGATCCAATTACACTAGTAAGTATATATAAAAATAATGATAAAAACACAGCCCTAAAAATGATTAGATTGGCAACCCTTTATTAGGGGAATATACGTTATCTAGCGGGAAATCATGCGCATGTCGTAATCTGTTTTTCTATCATTCTTGGAAAACCACCGAAATTACCTTACAAATTAACAGAAACACCTTCAAAACCTCGCGAAATTATCCATATGTCTTTTATACATTAGAAAAACAACTGTTCATGACAATGATCGACAAATTTACCAAATTCGCAGTGGCTTATAAAATAAATGGACGACCATGGTTAGAATACAAAACTAAGTTACTTCAGCATATAAACTCATACGGCAAAATTGAAAAAATAATAGTGGACAATGAATTGGGATTCAAAGCCATACCAATGCAATAATTTTTAAATGAAGAAAACATTGCCATATACTACACCTCTAACAGTAACCTCCAACGCGGACATAGAACGACTTCATAATACAATAAACGAACACATAATGCTAGGAACACAACTGCGACGAACGACGAATTTTTGGACGCGAATATTCGTTGCCAAAAATAAAACACATTGGTGTATATGAAAATGCACACAATCGTGCTGTTGGTCGAAATTCGTCATACTTAGCGAAAGTTGAAACAGATTTGTTTCTAATTGTTTCGTCAGCGAGCGACGAACAAATCAATATGAGGTGCTCAGGTTTTTGTGGGAAAACATAATTCACTACTGTATTGTTGCATCTAGCACGAAAATTTTCAGTATATACTAAAAATGCATTCACCAATTCACAAAAATTTATCATTCGGACTTTTTATTAATTTTGAACACTTTTTATAATATATTCTTTCTTCTTTCATATTTACAGAAAAAATTTTCAGAAAATAATTACAAAAAGGAATTTGTTCTAGAAAAAAATGGACACCACCGCGGTGCACCGGGGTAATTAGTGAACGTCTAAAGAATCTGGCATCAGATTATATACCAAGTTTTTTAACAAAATTTACAGTTTTTTCTGTTCATTATTTTAATTTATTCGTCGTTATTGTGTTTCATACGACGAATTTATAGAGCGAATTTTTACCAACGAGTTCGTCGTACTGAACGAAATTCGTCGTTCGTCCCAGTTGTGTTCCTACCATTAGACTGTTGAGACATGACGAAAGGAGCAAAAACGAAATCGTGGAAGAAAATATAATAAGAATTATAGGCTTTTACAACAACACCATACACTTCACCACAAAAACTAGACCGATCGATTTCCTGAACGGAAAGGTACATGAAGACAATACCCTTCAATACACGAAATGAACTTGACTAAAAAGGAAAAATACTTAAACAGAACTAAACAGAAACAGATCTGACGTAGAATTAGAAGAAGGTATTAATTATATTAAGGAAATTGGAGGGGGCACGAATCACAGGAAATTTAAAAAAGGTGAGGACCACGTAATAGACAAAAAGACAGGATTGAAATATTATAAAGCACACGTAAAACAAAGGAAAAAATACCAATCTTCATAAAATAAATATCTACATTCAATTTCAGATGAACTACCCATTACTACTACTGACACTGATATCCACCGCAAGTACCCAAACGATTGGCATACAGGACCTCACAAACAACAAGGGCTACCAATTAAAACAGATGAAACAAAAGTCATCGAACACTACAACAAAATATTAGACTTTATAAACCTCACAACATATGACGACACCTTATCACTATTACACAACAAGCAAACTGTGCATTACTGGACAGTGTGTAGGTATAAGAACTTCGTTATAGTTAAAGAAAAGGTAGAAAATTTAAAGCCCCACTTCAGGCAGAAAAGAGGATTAATAAACATTTTAGGGAAGGGACTGAAATTCGTCGTTGGATCCATGGATAATGACGACGAAAATGAGAAAAACTTGACAAACAGAGTTAACAGCCTTACAATAGTAAACGACTTAATCTCTTCGCAAATCCAGAATATTACTAACCACATAAGTAAAAAACAGACACAAATAGGAAGATATTTAAAGAAGCTAACGGACTACTTACAAAACAAAATAGTAGATATGGAAGAAGAAATTAGGTTCTTGGAACATATCTATCAAATAAAAAATGGCATTTCACTTCTACGCAATCACATAGACGACATCGGACAGATAATATTTTCCTGCAAGCTAGGTATAATACCCTCAGATATTTTTACCAAAACGGAACTGGACTTAATAAATGACTTCGGCAGTTATACAAACACCAAAGTAGCCGTAGCACTACAGGACAATAACATCATTCTTATACTCCGAATACCTCAGTATTCAAAAAATATTCTGTTGAAAATAATATTTGAGCCCATCCCAAACATAAATAATAAATTTATTAATTTAAATAAGTGTGAAATATTCTTAGATTCAAAAGAAATATCTTTGACACTAACATTAAGGACAATTTAGGAAAAAACTTATTAAAACTATCAGACGAATGTTTATCAAGTATTATAAACTTCGAAGAAGCACAATGCAATATGCAGACTATTACTGAAACTCAAATATCAGAAATTATAGCAGGAATACTTGTATTCAAACATTTTAATTCAGAGATACAACATAATTGTAATAAAATAAACATTCAAATAAGAGGAAACTTTATAATAAAGTTTGAAAACTGTGAAGTCAAAGCACTAAACAAAATATATTCTAACATTAAAATAAAAACGTATGACAAATTTATTTTACCAAACTGTATCACAAAAATCAAAGAAAAATCACTGAAAAATGAAACATTGGCAAACCTAAAGTTATAAACTTTATATAAAGAGTTAATTAAGCATGCAAGATCAATTCAACAAATAATTAAAGAAAATGTACACTCAAATTTACTGAATTTTGGAACTAGCCCAAAAATTATAATTGTAATTATTTTATTAACAACATTTTTCCTACGTAACATAAGAAATAAAACGTCTATATTGCACATTTCGTCGGAGCCTCAAACAAACGGTGGGGGTGTTATAGTAAAGCCGCTTAATGTAATATAAAATATTTGTCATAACCCTAATCACATAAAACTTGCTGACACCGAACTTAATAAATTTTTTATAATAATATATTTATTTAGCAACTTTCAATTCCTTGAATTGAAATTTGCTTATTAAATATTATTAAGCATAATGAAACTGTAAAATTCTTTTTCAATGATTGCAACATAGAAGTTAACAATTTCTCAATTCCTCGAATTTCATTTGGCCAATAAATATTGAAACTTATTTTAAGCGAATGTGCAAACTAAACATTTACTAAATTAAACAATTGCTTAGCAAGTAACTTGTCTAAAAAACAAAACCAAACTTTACAAAATATTTTGACAATGGAAAACGTTTTAGTTGCGGAAAAGCATCCTACTAATAGCAAGTCTGTCTCGAAAATACTTTATCAGATCTGCCATAGTCGCTGCTAAGGATAGCTATTTCCAGAAAGCGCAATAATTTTCAACTAAAACGAAACGCTTAAATAGTTACTCTGATCGAGCAGAGGATTAAAAAAGACTTCATAATTTCATATAATGCTGGCTCGAATATTGCCATACAGTAAATTAATTATCTGTATAAATCATAAACAAGTAAAAGTGCTGTATTCGGCTGTGCCGAATCTTAAATACCCTTGACAGATGTAATTCTTCTTTCTTTCTTTCTTGCTAAAACAGAAAGTAGCTTTAATTAAAAAAAAAACAAAATGATGTTATCAGTTACTTTTATATATAAGACAACGTTTAAATTTTTTGGTTAGGAAGCTATATATTTCGCTCTTCTTACTTCTAATACCTCTGAACGTCTTTCAAAAATATTAAATATGTTTAATTTACAAACAAAAAGAAAAAATCCGTTTCATGTACCCCAAAAGGTTCTAATTGTCCAACCGTAGAATAGTGTTTCAGATTTTTTTGGTTTTTAATACCAATTTATTTATAATTGGTATAAAAATCAAAAATAACAAATTATATGGTTACTTTTATGAATCAGAAAATGTCGATATTCCAACCCTGAAATTGGATTTTTATTATTTTGGTTTTTAATACCAATTTAACTCTTCCCAAGGTATAAAATAGGTTTAGTTCACTAAAAAAACAAAATATGGTTTTTATATGGGTACTTTTATGTACTAAAAAAATTTCGATTTTCCAACCCTGTAACCGAATTTTTAATACCAAATTAATTCTTCTTGAAGTATAGAATAGCTTTAATTCACTAAAAAAACAAAATTTAGAATTTATGTGGGTACTTTTATGTACCAGAAATATTTCGATTTTCCAACTCTGGAAGGGAAACTTTTTTAAACTTTTTGGTCACTTTCATGTACCATAAAATATTTTAATAATGAGGTTCATGCAACTCTTAATAATGAGGTTTATTTAAGAAAAACTTAAAATTTGTAACCATTTTGGTCACTTTCATGTACTACAAAATGTACAGTTATCCAACCCTGGAATCAAAATTTTGGTTTGTTTAAATATTTGATACCAATTTTGTTTTTCCTGAATTAAAAAATAGTTTTGATTAGTAAAAAACCGACGTTAGTTAGCTTTTTGGTTACTTTTATGTATAAACAAGTAAAAGTGCTATATTCGGCTGTGCCGAGTCTTAAATACCCTTCACAGATGTTATTTTTTCGTTTAAATTTTTCGGCTAGGAGGCTATTTCTAATACCTCTGAACGTCTTTCAAATATATTAAATATTTTAATTTACAAACAAAAAGAAAAAATTCGTTTCATGAACCTCAAAAAGTTCTAACTGTTCAACCGTAGAATAGTCTTTTAGATTCTTTTGGTTTTTAATACCAATTTTTTCTTCCTGATATATAATGTAGGTATAATTCATCATAAAAATAGCAAGTTATATGGTTATTTTAATGAATCAGAAAATGTCGATTTTCCAACCCTGGAAATGAATTTTTAGTTTTTAAAATATTTAATACCAATTTAGTTCTTAGCGAAACATAAAATATGTTTAATTCACTGAAAAAAAAACCAAAATTGGGAACTTATATGGTTACTTTTACGTACCAAAAAAATTCGATTTTCCAACCCTGGAACTGAATTCTTATTTTAAAAATTTTTAGTAGCAATTTAATACTTAGCGAAGTATAAAATAAACCTATTTCATTAGGAATTTATGTGGGTACCAAATGTATGTACCAAAACATTTCGATTTTCCAACCCTGGAACCGAATTTTTAATTAATTTTACCAATATAATTTTTTCTGATATATAAAACAGGTTTAATTCACTAAAAACATAAAATTTGGAATTTATGTGGGTACTTTTATGTACCAAATATATACCGATTTTCCAACTCTAGAAGCGAATTTTTGTTTTTTACCAATGCAATTCTTAGTGAGGTGTAACATAGTTTTATTTGACAAAATAATTTAATTTTTAAACATTTTGGTCACTTTCATGTACCATAAAATACTTCATTTGTCTAACCCTGGAGTCGAAATTTTGATTTTTTAAGATTTTAATACCGATTTTGTTCTTCCTGAATTATAAAATAGTTTTAATTAGCAAAAACAACAATGTCAATTGCCTATTTGGTTACTTTTATATATTTCAATTTCCCAACCCTGGAAACGAAATTTAAATTTTTTTACCAATGAAACTCTTAATGAGGCATGAAATAGTTTTATTTAAGAAAAACTTAATATATTTGTGACCATTTTGGTCACTTTCATGTACTACAAAATATTGCAGTTTTCCACCTCTGGAATCCAAATTTTAATTTTTTTTTTGAAATTTTGATACCAATTTTGTTTTTCCTGAACTAAAAAATAGTTTTAATTAGTTAAAAACTGACGCTAGTTGCCTTTTTGGTTACTTTTAGGTATAAAGTCATTTTACTTAAGAAAAACTCAAAATTTGCAACCATTTTGGTCACTTTCATGTACTACAATATATTGCATGTACCAAAAAAACTTTAAACTTCCCAACCCTGGATGTGAAATTTTAATTTTGTTTGTTTTATTTTTAACCAATGCAACTCTTCATGAGGTATAAAGTAGTATTATTTAAGAAAAATTTACAATTTTGAATCATTTTGGTCACCTTCATGAACTATAAAATATTGCACTTGTCCAACCCTGGATTCGAAATTTTGATTTTTTTTTTGAAATTTTTGATACAATACCAATTTTGTTCTTCCTAAAATATCAAATAGTTTTTTCAATTGCCTTTTTGGTTACTTTTATGTATAAAAAAAATTCAATTTCCCAGCCCTGGAAGTGAAACTTTAATTTTTAAAATTATTTTTATCAATGCAAATCTACATGACTTATAAAGTAGTTTTGTCTTAGAAAAACTAAAATTTTGCAACCATTCTGGTTTTTACATGTACTACAAAATATCGCACGTACCAAAAAAAAACTTTTATTTTCCCAACCCTGGAAGAGAAAGATTAATTTTTCTTTTTTTTATCAGTGCAACGCTTCATGAGGTATAAAGTAATTTTTTTTGAGAAAAATTTAAAATTGTTAACCATATTGGTCACTTTCATGTAGTATTATATATTGCACTTGTCCATCCCTGGATTCGAAAGTTTTATTTTTGAGTTTTTGTTACCAATTTTGTTCTTCCTAAATTATAAGACAGTTTTAGTTAGCAAAAAAACAACAACATCAGTTGCCTGTTTGATTACTTTCACGTATAAAAAATATGCAATTTCCCACCCCTAGAAGCAAAATTTGAATTAAAAAATTTTTTTTGGCCAATGCAAATCTTCATGACGTTTAAAGAGGTTTCGTTAAAGAAAAACTTAAAATTTTTTACAATTTTAGTTAGTACATGTACTACAATATACGGAATAGGCCGAAAAAAATGTTTGTTTCCCATCCCTGGAAAATTTTTTTTAGTTTTTAATAGACCATTGAGGCTTCCCAAAGCACGAAATAGGTTTAAGTTACAAACATTAAAAAAAATAATTGATTTTTGGTATACATTTTACGTCGAGAAATAGGTGTAAGCTTCCCAGCTCTGGAACCATACTTCAGATATTTCTGAATTTCAATATCCTATTTAAGTTCATTTCCAATCCAACGGTCCAAGAACGAAGTCTCTAGCTATTCTGGGGGCTTGGGAAAACTGATTTCACAGACAGACGGACATCGGTCAATCGTCATCGCTATTCATAAGGATCCAAAATATATATACTTTATGGGGTTTCATGTTGATATCGAAGAAATTACACACCCTTTCACTTTTTTGTGAAGGGTATAAAAATATTAACTGATTATTTAAGAAATTTCTGGATACATTTTTCAAATAAGGTTATAATAAACGTAAAATAATTTTTATGAATTACTCTGATTACACTGGTCAACACAACTCTTGTTTCCTTTAATTTTTTTTCTATTATTGGCTATTTCTGTGTCCCTGATTGTGAAAAAATACTGGGAGATTTCTAACAGCTCTACTGTTTGAAATATACAGTTTTATTATTTTGACGAAAAAGTACAAAAAAATGAATACATATGTTAAAAAAAATTCTATCGATAGTATTCAAATGATCTTTTATAACATATCCTTGAATGAATGAGATCTAGTTATATCTCGTTGCAAACTCCAGCAGTAGTCTGCCATCATATGTGAGCCCCAACTTCCCTGATATCGCTCTTCCATTGTCCGAAAATATCGATGAAACCTTTCACCCCGCTCCTCACTAAAATAACCAAGCTTTTGTGGAAATCGGTTAAAGTGATAGTGTTGAAAGTGTATTTTTATGCTCATGTTGCACTCTAGCTCTTGTAAGCTTGATAGCATGCGCTCTACAAGCTCGACATGGTCGTTAGTTTCTTTTTGCCAAGGAAATTGCTCATAACAAAAACAAATGAATGTCAAGCTCTGGATTCGACTTCAGTCATTGATTTGACAAAATTTGGATCTATCACGAGTTCCCTAATCTGCGGCCCATTAAAAACACCAGCTTTCAATTTTTCTGTACTTAATCCTGGAAACCTTCGTGAAAGAAAATTGAAACCTTCACAAACTTTTATAATATTTTCTTTTCCAACTTTTAGCTCTTCCCGCACTGGCCAAAATTTTAGTGACCAATGGTGTTGTTTGTCACGACAGTTGTGGTTTTGGTACTTAATTTTTTCCGTGACCTTTCAAACATTTGCGTATTCTTCTTTTAAAGTCGTCGAATGTGAAATAGGTATGGATCCGTACTTGTCGCCGTTATGAAGCAAAATACACTTTAACCTTCTTTTGCTGCTGACTATGAAAAGACGTCAATCACTACTTTGGTACTTTTTTAATCCCATATGTTGCAAAATACCACCAATATCGTGAAAAAAAACTAAATCATTCTCTTGAGAAAAATACAGTAACAGTTTTTTTTCTCGGGCACGATAAAATGTTATCTTGGTCTCCGGAGCAAGCAAATTTTTTTCTTTTAAACGAGATGCTAAAATTTCAGAAGCTTCTTTCTGTAAGTTCAGATCTCTTACTAAGTCATTTAGTTTTTTTCTGATTAAATCGTTGAGGTTCTGAAAGGATACATTTGTAGTCTGGATCAGAGTCTTCTACTGATGTATTTCGTTCGGATTCACAGAGATTTGGATCATCAGAAAATTCAGATGTGCTCCACGAGAGGTACAACCGTGATTTCAATTGTGGTCGTTGAGCGGAAGATAAGTTAGGATATGAAAATTTACTTCGATTTCCAGCGTTAATTCCGATTATTTTCGCAACGCAGAAGTAGCAGACCTCACGATGGTTTCCACCAAATCATGGGTGTTACGAAGATTACTGCATCTCTTTTTCCACTGGACTATAAGCGTAGACATATCACACATTTCTAGCATACAATATGAGGAACGCACGGCTTGTCCTGATTACATAATTTTATTTTGAATTATTCATGATACGCAGTTTTCACAAAGTCCGATACAGGTTTTCGATATTTTTTAAATGCATATTCACCACAGATATAGCAAAAACAATCAGGATTAAGCAGACAACATATTCTTGACGAAGCCATATTGAAAACAAGAATAGTATATATTTTAGTGTCCAATGAATAATGAAAATATAATTAATATATAATAAAATATATGAGTTAGTTGTAACTTAAAAACAAGAGCTGTTACAATGAATTTTTAGTCTTTTGTTGACCAGTGTTATAGATTGATTGAGATAATTAAATTGTACCAAGTAAGTCGCGGTAGTACCACGGTACCAACAAGGTCGGAAATGTATCATAAAAAGTACAATTGTACCATGTTTTCCTTCCGTGTTTTAAACCAAAATGTCTTGTCATACAAAATTTTGAAAGCGAATCATCATGGTTGATTATGAATCTTGCCTCCAGCCTTTATAAATTTACTATTTGCACTAAAATATGTAAACATCAAAGTCGTCTGAACAGCAAGGTTCGAAAATGTGGTTCAGAGAGCGAACCAAGTGGTTCACTTTGCCGTGGGAACATCAAATATGTTTTTTTTATATAAAGATTAACCAGTTAATAATCTGTGCTTAACCGAGTAGCACTCCTCAGTTAAACCCAAGTAATAACTGTCAAAAAAAATTTGTCTAAAAACTTCTTAGAGAAAGAATTTTTCGTTTTTTATTTGGTTTTTCCTCAATTTCTTGTTTATTTAGTTCAACTTCTGTAATTTCTAGTTCCAGTGTGATCTTTTTTTGATAGCTACTTTTTTTAAAGGAGTTTGATCCAGATCCATTTTTTGCAGCGACTTCAGTCCAAATATATTTGTTGAGTTTGTTTCTGTTTAAAACTTGTATAAATAAAAACAGTTATCACATTTAACTAAGACACCTGACAAGTGCTGACAAATAAAAATAGACATAAGTACTGATGATGAGAGAGTAGCGGCTTTCGAAAACAGCTGTTCTACTCTTGTTGTTGACTTTGCCTTGTACCGGGGAATATTTATAATGTATTTCTGAATTGAACAATTATTATACTCTGATATTTTTAAGCTTAAGGTCTCTTTATTTTAATTTAAAATATATTAATTTGCAATATTTCGTCACTCCTTTGTGTGACTTCTTCAGGAAATTGATATGAGCTGTCTATATACGAGTATGTACATAAAATATGTAAATTAAAAAAAAAATATGTATATAAAAGAAGAAGAACAAGTAAAAGTGCTATATTCGGCTGTGCCGAATTAGAAAATCAAAATGATGTTATCGGTTACTTTTATATTTAAGAAAACGTTTAAATTTTTCGGCTAGTAAGCTCAATGTATGGCTTTTGTTATTTCTAATACCTCTGAACGTCTTTCAAAAATATTAAATATGTTTAATTTACAAACAAAAAGAAAAAATCCGTTTCATGTACCCCCAAAAGTCCTAATTGTCCAACCGTAGAATAGTCCTTTAGATTTTTTTGGTTTTTAATACCAATTTATTTCTTCCTGGTATATAAAGTAGGTATAATTCATCATAAAAATAAAAAATAACAAATAATATGGTTACTTTTATGAATCAGAAAATGTCGATATTCCAACCCTGAAATTGGATTTTTATTGTTTTTGCTTTTAATACCAATTTAACTCTTCCCGAAGTATAAAAAAGATTTCATCCACAAAAAACCGAAATTAGGAACTTATATGGCTAATTTTATGTCCTAAAAAATTTCGATTATCCAACCCTGGAACCGAATTTTTAGTTTTTAAAATTTTTAATTCCAATTTAATTCTTAGCGAAGTATAAAATATGTTTATTTGACTGAAAAAAACCAAAATTGGGAATGTGGATACTTTCATGTACCAAAAAATTTCGATTTTCCAACCCTGGAACCGAATTTTTAATTTTTTAATACTAATTTAACTTTTTCTGAATTATAAAATAGGTTTAACTCAATAAAAACACAAAATTTGGAATTTATGTGGGTACTTTTATTATGTACCAAATATACTCGTATTTCGATTTTCAAACTCTGGAAGCGAATTTTTATTTTTTTATCAATGCAATTCTTAGTGTGGTGTAACATAGTTTACTTGACAAAGTCTCTGGAAGGATACTTCAAATTGTTTTCTTTCCCTAAACATAATGCATAGTCCCGGTTCACGCATTCAATTTTTGCTGCTCAACTTTTGATTTCTTTTTTCTGTGAGCAGGAGTTAGTCCACGAATAGTATATGTTTCTATTTCAATCTGTTTCAATTCATTGCCGAGTTGCTGTACGGAGCTGCTAGCACACGGGCAGCAAAAGTTGAACAGTGTGATCCGGTACATACACGAACTCGAATAGAATTAGATAGATTTTTGTCCAGTGAATTTTCTGCTAAATTATTTTAAGCACATTTTCATCAATTCTATTTACGAAACTGGCTTTGGAACGACATGTGTCTTACACAATTCCATTCTATATAAGGCAAAATTGGCTTTTTCTTCTTCTTATATATATATATATATATATATATATATATATTTATTTTTTGTTGGAAATTTACATACTGTAGGTACACTAGAGCGTTTCGAAAAAAAATGTTCGCCGTACACTACCGAATATAAAGCATTGTTGCAAGGTGCTTTCGAAAAAAAATTTTTTTTTGCCGAAAGTAGGCATTATTTTTCATTATATCTTCTACGTTTATAGTCGGAACTCAAAGAGTGATATGTCGATGTTTTTGTCTTGAGAAGGCAAATGTTTTTCTTTAATAGTCATTGGCCTCAAATATACCGTTATTGTATTTAACCACCAGATCTTAGCTCCTACCACCCTAAATTGCTAAAAAGTAAAATCATTAAACTTTTGCTAAAGCAGTTTTTCAATAATTCAAACAGAACTATTAAAAAAATGAAATATAATTTTTTTTGCCGAACGTAGGGATAGCCTATTTATTATATCTTCTATATTTGCAGCTTCTTGATTCGTCAATTGCCAGATGATGTACAACAGATCCTTTGTAGAAAATAACGCGTACTTTTTCCATGCCGAGAATGTTTTGTTATCGATGATAACACACCAAGATCCGCTAGTGCGTTCAGATCGCTAATGCTAAGATTTTATCAGCCCGAAGTGAAGCAACGGTTCGCATTCGTAAAATGTTCGGTCCACAAGTTCATAATATCACAAACTTTGAGAGTGACTCATATTTCAATATGATCAATTGTACCAAACTTGAATTGAGAGCCGTAAAAAATATAGCCAACTTGGATCATTTCAATATATGATTGATTAAAATTTTTATACCCTTCACAAAAAAGTGAAAGGGTATATATAGGTTTGTCATTTCGTGTGTAATTTCTTCGATATCAACATGGGACCCCATAAGATATATTCTGGATCCTTATGAATAGCGATGACGATTGAGCGATGTCCGTCAGTCTGTACGTGGTTTTCCCAAGCCCCCAGAAGAGCTAGAGACTTCGTTCTTGAACCGTTAGATTGGAAATGAACTTAAATATAGTCGTATTGAAATTCAGAAAGATTTGAAGTGTGGTTCCAAAGCTGGGAAGCTTACACCTATTTCTCGACGCAAAATTTATACCAAAAATCAATTATTTTTTTTAATGTTTGTAAATTGAACCTATTTCGTGCTTTGGGAAGCCTCAATGGTCTATTAAAAACTAAATATATAAAAATTTTTTTCCAGGGATGGGAAATAAAATCTTTTTTTCGGATTATTCCGTATATTGTAGTAACTAAAATTGTTAAAAATTTTGAGTTTTTCTTTAACAAAACCTCTTTATACTTCATGAAGATTTGCATTGGCCAAAAAAATTTTAAAATTGCGTTTCCAGGGTTGGGAAATTGAAATATTTATTCTGCATAAAAGTAACCAAAAAGGCAATTGACGTTGTTTTTTTTTTGCTAATTAAAACTGTTTTATATTTCAGGAAGAAGAAAATTGGTATTACAATCTTAAAAAATCAATATTTCGACTCCAGGGTTGGAAAATCGAAATTTTTTGGTACATAAAAGTAACCATATAACTTGCTATTTTTGATTTTTATGATGAATCATACCTACTTTATATATCAGGAAGAAAAAAATGGTTTTAAAAACCAAAATAATCTAAAAGACGATTCTACGGTTGGGCAATTAGAACTTTTTTAGGTACATTAAACGGATTTTTTCTTTTTGTTTTTAAATTAAACATATTTAATATTTTTGAAAGACGTTCAGAGGTATTAGAAATAGCTTCCTAGCCGAAAAATTTAAACGAAAAAAATTACATCTGTGAAGGGTATTTAAGATTCGGCACAGCCGAATATAGCACTTTTCCTTGTTTGATTTTAAATAAATTTTTTTTAATCCTTTTTGTATAAGTTAGGATAATAAGGGTAAGTTCTATTTGGGATATGATGGGCAAGTACAATGATTATTGAAGAAAAAAAAGGGAGAAAAAAACATCGATGTATCAAACTTTACGATCCGACTGTATATATGTATATGACAAAAAATTTAAAGATGCTACCCCCTACGTTTTTTTAATAGTTCTGTTGGAATTATTGAAAAACTTCCTTAGCAAAAGTTTAATGATTTTTTGCGAGCTTTAATTTTCTGGTATTAGGGTGGTATATTAGGATGGTAGGAACTGAGATCTGGTGGGTAAATACTACAAGAGGATATTTGAGGTCGATGACTATTGAAGCTAAACATTGCCCTCCTCGAGACAAAAACATCGATGTATCACTCTTTGAGATCGGACTGAAAATGTAGAAGATATAACGAAAAATGTATTTTGGCGACTCCTACTTTCAGCAAAAAAACAACAATTTTTTTTTCGAAACCGCCTTACAACAATGCTTTATATTCGGCGTGCTTTATATTTTTGCCTGTAAGGCGAGACCCTCTAATGTACATAGTCGTATTTAGACAGCTTATATTCAAAAGTCTCTACCTTAAAAAACAAAACTGTTCAGTAGAGCCAGAAAACCTTTATTTTTTAAATCAAATAAAAAAACTCACTAATGCCTTTCGCACCCATTACGGAATTATTTGTAATTTTAAGTTCCGTCTTTTGACTCTAATATTTGTTTTATAAAAATGTTGAATCAGAACGCATATGAGCTGTAGAGGCCGAATCAAAGCCCATTCGAGTTAATTCTCGAACGGTGAAAACTCCCAGCATAGCGTTATGTGTGTTCTTAAAATTTCTGCTTACATTTTTGCATGAACACTTCACAGCAATTTGTTCATATTTGCTACAATTGAAACCGGGGATCGTAACGGTTACGAGTGTTGTTTTAAAAGTTATATTTTAATTATTATTTCCTGAGTAATTTTTTGATTTCTATATATTTTTCACAAAACAAAAGTAATTTCTTAATTTTTATTTATTCTTCACAAAATAAAAGTTATTTCTTGATTGATTGATTTAAAGTGTATATTTGTACGTCTCTTAGCAACTCTTCTTCAAGTCGTTCATCAAGTTTTTTATTGCCAGGAATGAATAAAAATATGATATAAATTTTATTTTCTGTGGAATAAATAAAAATCAAGCAATAACTTTTATTTTGTGAGGAATGAATAAAACTCAGAAAATAATCGATAATTTTGATATATTAATAGAACTTGAAGAAATAACAATTAATACATTTGAAGGTAGTCCATGTAACAAGCCATAATTTGGAAATAACGTGGATATTTAATGCACTTTGTGATTTAATAGAATTAAATGGATCACGTCACTCTAGAAAAAGTTATAAATATTGCTCCTTATGCAATCGAAAGGAGATTGAAAATCTGCAACATTTTATAGGAAAGTGTCCAGCGTTAAATAGGTATAGACTACGTTGGTTCAACAAAATAATATCTGAAGAAGAAATAATTTGCATTTTAAATGGGGTTAACAACTGGACATATCTACAGCTATTGCCAGAACTGGCAATATCTACAGTATATTATCAATGCTTTGGCTTATCGAAATACGTTAATACTAGAATACAATTATTTATGATAAGAAAAAATTAATAAAAATTACTGTTGTATTATCGAGTTAAACTCTTTTTTTCCGGCTAACGACTAAAGTCACAGCCGCATATTCTTAATCGAAATATGTTATCTTATTTTTAAGAAAAATTTTGAAATAAAGAATACTACATACTAGTACTTTTCTAGTGCAAGAGGCACTTCTCTTATAGTTTGAAAATGGAAACTAATTGCTATTTGCAGTCTCTGATTGAAACACATTGATGCTTTGTTCTTGTGCACTCTTTTGTGAGAAGTCTTGTGAATCACCACCTGAACTTTTAACTCCATAATCATCGGCTTATATCCTTCTAGAAAACCAACTGGCATCCTTCATCTAACCCATTTATCGCCGATTTTCAATTCTTCAACACTTCTGAACTCGTTTAATCTTGTCGAGCAAAACTTCAGATTCAAATATTCGCCTGTATTCATCAGAACTTTTACATTCCCGAATGTGTGGATAAATTGATTCGTGAACTGATGTCCTGCCTTCGATTAATTCATTGTGATAAGATGGCACTTACCACTTACGTCAGCTTTTATTGTTATTAAAAATATGCATGTTGAAATCATCAACAGTAATTTGAATAGCCTTAAATCCAATACAAAAGTCGCATTCATCTCTTCTTCAAACATTTTATAAAATATATATATTGAATCTGATGGAAGCTTTTTCTAGCAGCAGTAATTGTAATAATCTTTAGGTACGAGGGTGGGTCAAAAAATCCGTGACTGTTTAAGTGAATCACAGGTTTTTATATAATGTTGTTTTATTTTGCAACATAGCCTCGTTCGAAGTCTGAGAGTATATGTGCATTTAGTTCAACTTTTCTCCAAAAATATGATTTGTCGAGGGCATCCAAATAGGGTTTTGTTGGTGAGATGATTTCTTCGTTGAAGTCAAATATCTCTCCGCCGAGCCATTTCTTCAAGTTTGGGAACAAGAAATAGTCACTCGGCGCAAAACCTGGGGAATAGGGCGGATAAGGGAGCAGGTTGTAGCCTATTTCATGAATTTTTGCAATGGAAACTTCATATGTGTGGACCCTTGATTATGGAGAAACGCGGCATCCATTTTACGAAAAGTTTGCTGATACCCAACTGATCATTCAAAATTGATTCGTATCGTGAATTTTTCAATTGTTTTGTTTGGTCGTCCAGAACGTTTGGCATCTTCCGTGCTTGTGCGGCCACACCGAAATTCAGCAAACCACTTTTTTGCCATACAAATGAATGGTGTAGAGTTCACATCATATTTATCAAGCTTATCCTTGGTTTGAGTGAAGGTTTTTTTCATAAGAAATAATGCTTAATGAGCACACGAAATTCATTTTCTTTCCAAACACAAACAAAATTTCGTTGCTTGTTGACAGAAGCAGTGTTGTCATTTCAATTAAGAGGCGGGAACTTCAAAAACTAAAGGACATATTGATCCGTCCACGTATACCAGCCTTGGTTCTAAAAGCTACTGAGATATATTATTTATTAGTGACCTTTTTATTTAGATTAACATAATTTTAATTTATTTACATTAACATAATTATGATTGCAAATGGATAGAGGATTTTGCATTCAAGAAAATTAGGCGTGGAAGTTGAGGAAAAATACAATAATTTTTATTATTTAATTAGTAAAATAGATGACCATCAAAAAGACACTGTCGCAACAATTGAAGATAGAGAATTTTGAATATAAGCTCTCGATATGTCAGTGCGGCAATAGTCGGTTAATTTCCTTCTTCTTTCGCTTTTTATTGCAGCGCCATTATTTTTTAAATCCATATTATTAATTTTTTAATTATGCGAAATTGCGCAAAACAGACATTGAAGTTTGTTCAAAATCAATTTACCTATTGGCCTATTCACATAAAATATTTTCAAGAATGCCACATCTGGATTGAAAGAAGTTTGTCACTTTTAGCTAAATTGATATCTTAATCCTTTATTGAAAACCAGCTTAAATTTGTAATAGTTTTGATATTAAAATGAACTCATACTGCCGATGAATATTTGTATTAATTTATAAATTTTTTCCATAATTTTTAGACCTCTCCATTTGGTTATTCAAAATAAAAGATGTAAATTAATAAAAAGAAGAATATATTAAAAAAAATATATAAAATATGTTTTTTAAAACAAAATTTAAAAATACGAGTATTAAGCAATTGAAGTTGTGATTGATGAGTGTGTGGTAAAATCACAAATTGACCTGTTCAAAGGCAGTATGTGACTGAATACCAGCTAACAGTGTGGGCAAAGTAGTGTTCGAGGTGTCCTTTACCTTCACACAAGGTAAGAAAAATTGTGTTAGAGATGCATACTGCCACCTGATAATGAATGCTAGAAAACACTGACCTCTTATTTGCATTGGAGGATAGGGAATTGTATCACGCTTACTTTGGGTACAAACGGAAAATGTTCACTCCATAAATGCGGCAATGCAGCTGAAAATGTGTGCTACCTTCGTAGATGAAAATTTTTGGGGGGATTTATATATGCAATAATAACTGCTCGTGTATAGTTATTTTTAAGACATATTTAATTATTTTTTAAGTCGGGCCAGCACTCAGGTGATGACCCCTACATATGCAGTGCATTGCGCCGGAAGTAGAAAGTATTGTGGTGACAGATGAGGAGATAACGACTTTTTTGTAGCAATTTGAAACTTTTTACTTCGTCGGAAAATTTTTTACCACAAAGCCGTCGAGGGAGCGTGCTGTTCATCTGCTCTTTAGTACATGATGGTGTCAGTCCCTGACAGTTATGTTCAGTGATCAGGGCTATACCTTCATCACTGAAACATGCTGGCTACAACTAACGCAACCATGCACTAATGATGATCAGAAGACACAATATTCATGACCGAGCGTGGGGTTGAACTCAGGACTCTCCGCTTCATAGTCTAGTGCTAACTACTTCAGCCAACAAACAAACTGGTTAATAATTAATAAAACTTATAGTGTGAACGGAAAACCAGCTATTTACGATTTAATATTAAATCAATGTTCGACGTTTGAACACTCTTGGTATGAAATCGTAGCACTGTGCATTATAAAAACCAAAAAATTAAAATATAATAAAATATTATATTTTCTACGCACATAAACCCTGAAATACACTAGCACATACAAAAATAAAAACAAGTAAACGTGATATATTCGGCTGTGCCGAATCTTAAATACCCTTCACAGATGTAATTCTTTTCGTTTAAGTTTTTCGGCTAGGAAGCTATTTCTAATACCTCTGAACGTCTTTCAAAAATATTAAATATGTTTAATTTGCAAACAAAAAGAAAAAATCCGTTTAATGTACCTCAAAAAGTTCTAATTGTCCAACCGTAGAATCGTCTTTTAGATTCTTTTGGTTTTTAAAACCAATTTTTTCTTCCTGATATATAGTATAAAGTAGGTATAATTCATCATAAAAATCAAAAATAGCAAGTTATATGGTTACTTTAATGAATCTGAAAATGTCGGTTTTCCAACCCTGGAACCGAATTTTTAGTTTTCAAAATGTTTAATACCAATTTAATTCTTAGCGAAATATAAAATATGTTTAATTCACTGAAAAAAAACCAAAATTGGAAACTTCTACGGTTACTTTTATGTACCAACAAATTTCGATTTTCCAACCTTGAAACCGAATTCTTAATTTAAAAATTTTTAATACCAATTTAATTCTTAGCGAAGTATAAAATATGTTTAATTGAAAAAAAACCAAAATATATGTGGGTACCCAAAATGTACCAAAAATGCCGATTTTCCAACCCTGGAACCGAATTTTTAATTTTTTGATACTAATTTAATTTTTTCTGATATATAAAATAGGTTTAATTCACTAAAAACACAAAATTTTGAATTTATGTGGCTACCTTTATGTACCAAATATATATCGATTTTCCAACTCTGGAAGCGAATTTTTATTTTTTTACCAATGCAATTCTTAGTGAGGTGTAACATAGTTCTACTTGACAAAAAAATTTTAATTTTTAAACATTTTGGTCACTTTCATGTACCATAAAATACTTCATTTGTCTTCATTTGGAGTCGAAATTTTAATTTTTTAAGATATTAATACCAATTTTGTTCTTCCTGAATTATAAAATAGTTTTAATTAGCAAAAACAAAAATGTCAATTACTTTTTGATTTTTTTTTTAAATTTTGATGCCAATTTTGTTTTTCCTGAACTAAAAAATAGTTTTAATTAGTAAAAAACTGACGTTAGTTGCCTTTCTGGTTACATTTATGTATGAAAAAATATTTAAATTTCCCAGCCCTGGAAGCGAATTTTAATTTTTTTTTAATAATCCTAGTCTTCATTAGGTATAAAGTCGTTTTAATTAAGAAAAACTTAAAATGTGCAACCATTTTGGTCACTTTTATGTACTACAATATATTGCATGTACCAAAAAAACTCTGAACTTCCTAACCCTGCAAGTGCAACTTTAATTTTTTTTTGGTTTTTTACTAATGGAACTCTTCATGAGGTATAAAGTAGTATTATTTAAGAAAAATTTACAATTTTGAACCATTTTGGTCAGCTTCATGAACTATAAAATATTGCACTTGCCCAACCCTGGATTCGAAATTTTGATTTTTTTTTTGGAAATTTTTGATACCAGTTTGGTTCTTCCAAAAATATAAAATAGTTTTAGCAAAAAAAAAACAACGTCAATTGCCTTTTTGGTTACTTTTATGTATAAAAAAATTTAAATTTCCCAGTCCTGGAACCGAAATTTTTATTTTTAAAATTTTTTTTATCAGTGCAAATCTACATGAGGTATAAAGTAGTTTTGTTTAGAAAAACTCAAATTTTGCAACCATTTTGGTTTTTACATGTACTACAAAATATTGCATGTACCAAAAAAAACTTTCATTTTGCCAACCCTGGAAGGGAAATTTTAATTTTTTGTTTTTTTTATGAGTGCAACGCTTCATGAGGTATAAAGTAATTTTTTTTAAGAAAAATTTCAAATTTTTAACCATTTTGGTCACTTTCATGTACTATTAAATATTGCACTTGTCCATCCCTGGATTCGAAATTTTATTTTTAATTTTTTGGTACCAATTTTGTTCTTCCTTAATTATAAAACAGTTTTAGTTAGCAAAAAAAAAAACAACAACATCAGTTGCCTGTTTGATTACTTTCACGTATAAAAAAATGCAATTTCCACCCCTGGAAGCAAAATTTGAATTGAAAAATGTTTTTTTGGCCAATGCAAATCTTCATGACGCATAAAGAGGTTTTGTTAAAGAAAAACTTAAAATTTTTCACAATTTTAGTCGGAATAGGCCGAAAAAAAAATTTATTTCCCATCCCTGGAAATTTTTTTTTATATTATTAGTTTTTAATAGACCATTGAGGCTTCCCAAAGCACGAAATAGGTTTAATTTACAAACAATAAAAATAAATAATTGATTTTTGGTATAAATTTTGCGTCGAGAAATAGGTGTAAGCTTCCCAGCTCAGGAACCATACTTCTGATCTTTCTGAATTTCAATACCACTCTATTTAAGCTAATTTACAATCCAACGGTCCAAGAACGAAGTCTCCAGCTCTTCTGGGGGCTTGGGAAAACCCAGGCCCCCAGTCAGTCTGTCACGTACAGACAGACGGACAGACTGACATCGCTCAATCGTCATCGCTATTCATAGGGATCCAGAATATATATACTTTATGAGGTCCCATGTTGATATCGAAGAAATTACACACGGAATGACAAACTTATATGTATATACCCTTTCACTTTTTTGTGAAGGGTATAATTACACAAAAGTAACAGTGGGCTAAACCGCAATTAACAACAGGTTCACCATAAGAGAACACAGTGTTTGTTGTACTTCACAGCACAGCACAACACAAACAAATGTATTGTGGGAAAAAGATAAAATATTTGATTTTGCCTTTTGAGAAAATCCGAAGATGTTTTCAACACGCAACAAAAAAGAAAAAGAAGAAAATATGCTAATAGCAACAATTTTGCATAAATCACAAATACTCTCAAATAAACACTCTCCAACTGTTAACAAAAGCTATACAACAACAAAATATACTCGCCAACGTTACCACCGAAAATATTCTTTTAAACATTTTAGGAAATGCACACAAAGCGCGTTCACAAATGTAAATGTACTTTTTTTTAAGAATACAATTTGCTCAAGGCATATCAACACTAGGTGGCCGCAGGAGCTATCGTATTGAAAAATATATATTTGCCATGACGAACATGCTTTGAGATATAGTTAAAAAAATTAAATAGGTGAAGCCACATACCTATATACTATGTAAAATAATGCTATCCTGCATCACATCTATTTTTAGTCGTTTTAGATCCCAGTTTTGGTAAAATGTTTTAATATAATATTTTCCATCAATGTTTTCTAATTTCGGAGATAAAATAAATGTCACCGAGTTCCTTTTTACCATGATTGACAGGGAAAATATAAAGCGAATAAAATTTTGTTTTTCTTAAATCTGCCTTGTTAATGATGCTTCTTCTCTCTTGATTTTAACATTAGCGCGTAATTTTCTACCAAAAAAATACGTGTGGTTTTTGGTGTTGTTAATTGTTCTACTAGTGAGAGTACCTGGTAAATCTATATTGTCTTGAGGTCACCTGTTATTAATTCTCCTTGAATACTTCAGTATCAGCAATTTGACAGTCGGTTGTTGTTTCCTAGTCTCTTGAAAAATTATCATTGTAAACATATTATATATGTTATTCGATCACAATGATAATTTCACTAATTAGAAATTCTATTTCTTTACACAAGGGGTTTACCAAATGAGTATCCAACAGGCGCCGTAATTACATGTGGGAGAGTAAAATATATATTTCATTTTTTTGCATTAAAATTGTACTGTGAAGTGATATTTTCAAACTGAATCTGAAGCGAATAAATAAAAGTGTTAAGTGGCGCAAATTAGGTATATTATTAACGCACTGATGATGTACGGCAAGATATCTTCAAAATCAAAGCATATCGTGGCCAGAGTCATTCAAGTTCGCAGTTTAAAGGGCGAAAGAAGTGTTATTTTTCCGCGTGTTCTCTATATATTATCGATTGACAGATAAATAATATGTTCTTCTAGCCTCAGACACAAGAAAAATTTATGTCATGACATAATTTACTTGGATAAAACCCTTAGAATACAATCCAGTCGCCTCAATACGAAATATTAAACATAAATTTCTTATTCCATAATGGTTAATATTTCATTATTCTGGATAGGACCAAATTATTATCGTTATAATCAAATTTAATAAATAACTTTTAAAATAAAATAATTTTTAAAATAAATTTTAGGATTAGTGTTTGCAGATTCATCTACTATAAGTTTCTTATAAACGTAAAAATTTTTAAGCAATTTTTAGAGAAAATAACAGTGTTATTTGTTATTTCCTATACAAAGTTGTACGATATTTTTTCGCTCTTTAGGTAAGTTAGGACAAGAATCAAATTATCAGTTGTTTTTTATTTACATTTGAAACTAAAAAATTAATCAGAAAACTTACAAAAAATATTTTTTTTTTTAATTTTGTTAACAAGCAAAACCAATTTTTGAAATTAATTAATTTAATTTTTATTGTGATCATAGTGTTTACGAATTTACTTATATTCATAAGTAATAATATACATATTTACAGATTTAATGGTGAATATAATTTTATTTGTTATTAGAAATGGAAGAAAAAAATTTAAAAAAAACTTACTTTTAAAATTTAAAACTGCTTAACTTACTGATTTTAAAGACTTAAAGTTAATTTAATTTGTGCATAGGTGTCTTTTTCTTTAATAAAAATTCTTGCATACGTGCATTTTAATTGTTTGCAGTTTAATTTCATTCACTTTTTACAGCTGTTGTCAGTGATGCAAATTTCTTGTTTTTAAAATGTTATTTTAAAAGCAAGGTGCTATTTTGCGTTCCAGCAGTTTTGGACAACTTAGTCAAAGTCCGAACTTTTTCGTTATGCACAAACCTAATGTTTCTAGAGTTTTTGGATATATGACAGATGAATTTATGGTGTGTGCAACTACCTACAAATGCTACTGCTAAGTAACTACAACTGACATACACTTCAAGGCCAACAAAATGATATTAAGTTCTACGCAAATAGTATATAAAAATTTACCCCAATTATTCTGGAAATACCTTCACCGAAAGGTATTATTTTCCGTAACAGTAGCTTATTTTTCTGGAAAATTTTAGCTTTATTAAATGTTACACGAAATAAAATATTTCACAATTGTTTGTCTACAAATCAAATTTTACGAATTATTTTAAATCAATAATTGAATTCGCAAAATGCGTGTTCTGTAAATCTTAGCCATACAATTTTTCACGAATGCAAATTGCAGGAGTAACTGTATATGTATGCGTGTTTGAACTGATATATTTGTTAAACTGAAAAAAACAATATGATTAAATGACAAAAGACAATATGATTAAATGACAAAAAAACAATATGATTAAATGACAAAAAAACAATATGATTAAATTTGATATGGTTCCTCTTTCAGTAAACATATGCTTTGTTTGTTGCTAGTTATCGATGTCTATATGTCTACATTGGTACGGTGCTCAAGGTCTATTAAAAATAAGTTTTTCTAAAACTTTTATTTCGTGCAATATCCATAAATAGACTATTCTAAAAACTAACAAATCGAGAAATATTCCACATCTAGGAAAAACCCACCAAATTGATGGGAAAATATCATCAATGGCAACGCTGGGGGCAGTGTAACAAAAGATAGTCTGTCTGCCTGTTTAAAACAATGCGCAATCTCTTATTAAGTCCCGTGCTCATTTTCTTTGCTCTCGTTTTCTTTGGGGTGCCACTTTAACAGTATGTGTGTACGTGTGTATTTGTTTGCATATAGAAAAGTTGGAACAGATTTGACTCATTTAATTTGGAGGAAATTTTGTACACACGGTGCTTTTTGCAAAGCGGCAGCAGCCAAGAGCTTTCAGTCCCGGATTGGCTGTTGCTGGGTAATGTCAACCTCTGCTAAAATCAAACGTGGTACTGAATGTGAACGGTAGTTTCCTTAAACCCGCTGCTAGCCTAATATATTTGCGGTTGTGTTTCTTTTTTTTTGGCAAAAATAAAAAAATTGTTACCAATTCTACTGTTGGCATTCAAAAGTAATTAATCATTAAAATTAAATTTATGCAGTTGATGAAACAAGCAAATAAAATATAAGAAAATTGTGCGGTTTTCTTAAATATTAAAAATTTTTGGTGACATTGAAAATTTGATTATTTTTTGAAGATTAAGAGGAAAAAAATATTAAAATAAAAAAGAAATTATGTGAATGAAGATTAAAATAATAATACGTAAATATTTCGGTTAAATAAGAAGAAACGAGGAAGTTCATTCAGAAATATCACAGTTAATTTTAATTTTGAAATATTTTCAAAATCAAAGAAAAGCTCTTGAATTAGGAAAATGTATTGTTGAGAATTATTTGAAAATAATACAAACGGAAATAAAAATTGTGCTACTAAAGAGATTTAAAGTTACGCCATTTTCTTGTGTTTGTACTTTTCTACTGCAGCTTGTTCTTCTTCTGATTTTGTGTGTGGTGTTGTTTTTTTATAGCTGTTTGGCTGCGTGCCTGCGTGTCTGTTTGTGTGTGTAAGTACGTATGGCTGTGGTTTGTTTATACGTATGTACGTATGTTTGTGTTAGTGTTTTTCTTTGCTGAAAATTCTAACCTTCACCAATACGTATTCGGACTTGGATTCTTCCGCATTGCAGCACTGATATGGCTAGACTTCTTACAGAACTTCATGCCAAATGTATTCCATTGTGTTTCATTATTAAACCCAAAAACTGTATATGTATATTATAAATCACGAACGAGCACAACGAATTTTAATCAAATAGAAATTAAACAAAAACAAAGCCCCAGCTAAAGCATCAGGAAAACTTTAACTGTTGTAATTGTTGAAAAATATTTCACTTTTTACTCACCAAAAAAGGACGTACGTTGTTGTTCTTCTGTTCGTTAATGGCTTTTAGCAATGAAATGTAATAGATAAATAAACAACCCCATGAGAGTAAATCTAGATTTAGGCTCCCACAGATAAACTGATAAACAAGGACAATTAAACTTAACTCGGCTATAGGAACAAGTCAACGAACCAACCAAAAACATAACAAAAGCCTCATGCTCTTCCCTCATTTACATTAAATTTGCAGTGTGTATACGCGTATATGGGAGAATTAAGGCTTTTAAAATTATGAAAGTTGGGTGATTAAAATTTATTCGAAATAAGTTTCGAAACAAATTGACATTCTAACTTTAAAATAAACGTATAAGTTTTGAAGTTAATTTTTAACTTTTTAGCTTTATTTTTCTATAGGGGCAAATAAAATCAATTGAAAGTCACACATAATTTTAAAATATCAATAGCAACTTGATCAATTCTCTAGCTCACTTTTACTTTGTATGATTTGCCTAATACTGGGGGTATTCAAACTGCAGTCATAAAGTTACATGTATGTCATAAAATAATAGCAGTGTGCTATTTCAAAATTCAGTCAGCTGAATTAGTAGTTAGTTGCTAGCAAAGAAAATAGAAATTTTAATATTTAAATAATTTATATAATAGAAATTTATATAAAAAAGAAATTTAAATATGTATTTAAAACTCAGGAGTGAATATACCCTCCAAAAAAGAATTGGAGGGTATATTCACTTTATCATTTCATTTGTAACGCAGCGAAATATCCATCTGAGACCCCATAAATTATATATATTCTTGATCAGTGATGAAATATAACACGATCTGAGCATGTCCGTCCGTCTGTGGAAATCACGATTCAGTCCAAACAAAAAGACCCAGACTTTTGAAATTTGGTACAAATATATTTTGAAGGATAGCACAGATCAAGTTCGTAAATGGGCTGAATTGGACCAGAGATAAAAAAGTTCCCCTAAGAAAAACTAAACCAACCTCTAAAAAACACCATAATTTGTTAACGTTTTTTTGTAATTTTGTTAAGCAAATGATACTTTTTTATATTAAAGAAGGCAAAAATAGTGTAAAAATTTAACAAATTGTTTTACTTAAGTCTACATTCTTTGAAAATAACATTTTTAAGCTTTCATGACGAAGCTGAGACGTAAACTTGTACCACACTGCCCTACCACCTCCTCCCCCTTTGCCCCCTAAATGACCCTATAACAATTTTTTTTTATATATTGTATATAATTATCCCAAAAATTTATTTTTAGAGTTTTATGACAAAGGTGAAATATCTTCCCCACAGCCCTTGCCAGAGCGGCCCCGAAAAAATACAGCTTTAATACCCTCCAAGAGAATTGGAGCCCATCAAGTATACATATTCTTGATCAGTGATGAAGTCTAAGACGGTCTAGCAATGCCCATACGTCGAATATAACGTTTTTACTTGTTTTTTTTTATTAGAAAATTTAACAAAATTTATTGAATGTAAAAATCAAAACTAACTTGATTAAAAATAAATCTTTGTAAAGTAGTTGTTCACTACAAAACTATAAAATCTTTATATATGTATATTTATTAAATTTGTAGTTATTCATGGGTAGACCAAAACTGCTGTTGCTGGTGATATGAGCTGAATAATTTTTTTGGCGCTGGCGAGTGGGAAAAAAGTAGTGGCTGCCAGTTACACAAGTTTTCCTTTGTATATATTCATACCTTGTGGTTTAATTCTTTTTAGTTATTTTAATGTTATAAAAATATTAGCGAAAAATATTTTATTATGATTGAAAATTAATCTCTGGGATATTAGAAACAAAGTTTGTCCTATTTCATAAGTTTCTATGGATAAAATATTTTTAATGAATTAGATTTTTATTATTTTATGATTGTTTATCTAGGCAGCACGATAACAATTTTTTAAAGTGTTCTAAAATAATAAGACATTATGATAGTATTACTAAATATCACACTGTGTGAACACGTCGGTTGTATATTTATTCTTGTCACTTTTCTTACAAGATAGTGTTCTAATTATGCGCTTGAATTTTATATGTTTCTTAAATAGTTGAAATGATGCCAAGTCTGTGGATATTCTATTTATTAGATTAATTTCTCAAAATCTTTTAAGTGTGTGATGATTAACACACGCAAAATAAATTCTTATTCATGAATAATTGCTTCATTCAATACAATTAAAAATTTCAAACTCTTTGAATCGAAATCCTTATCACAAGAAACATAAAAACCATTTGGTTTTTTATCGGGAGTTCTTCAGCTGAATAAGAGCTTAACGCTAGATTTGGTACCAATTTTTACGAAACCTGGCACTATTTACATTTGTAAATATTTTGAGTTTCATACGGTTTCTTTTGGTTTGTGCAAATTTTCTTTTTGCACTTTAGCTTGTTATATTCACGCGTGGTCGTGAGTAAGTCTCTACTTACGAGACTTCGAAATAATCTTACAACGTTTTTGACTTCTGCGAATTTCGAGCTTTGTTGTTCAGTATTTTATATGGATATATGTAAATTAAAAAATTTTAATACATCTCTAGTAACTCTATAATTATGTAGCTGTTGTTCATGTACTTTTATGTACCTGATATTTTTTGCTTGCTTATGAGCTATTAGAAACGGTAGTAGAAAATATTCACTCAGATGAAGAAAAAATTATAGCAGACGCTTTTGCAGTTATTTTAACTGACAAAAATATGAAGTCAGTCTGCACAACATATTTCGTGATAAAATGTAACCGTTATTGATACTTATTTTTTCTAATGGACACAGCAAACTGCTTGTGTAATGAAATGCAGATGCACTGAAGGGATCTACAAAGAAAAGCTTGTTCCATATGAAAATGCACAAAGGAACTCTCAAATAAAATGTGCTTTGTTAAATTCAATTAAAATTGAGGGGCTGACTTTTCCAAAATTTGTTTTAACATGATAAACATTCCAAGGTACAAACGAAAAGTCAGCATCAGTTTTTAATTATTCAACTTACACCCATACCTAAATACGGGCGGAAAGCGGAACGTTTTTTTCCCCTGAGCGTTAACGCTGAAATGCCATACCTAAACAAAAGCGGCTGCGTTATGTAAAAAAACAATAAAAACAGGGTTATCAAACAAACAAATTAAACAACCCTGATTATTTTAACAGCTGGACGGACGACATTTGTGATTTTGTTATTGAAATTTTGTACAAATTACAAACGTGCATACATATTTATGTATATAATCATATTGTAAATATTTTCTTACCACCATTTTCTAATACGAAGTGCACAAATTTTTTCTTTTATTATATATTTCATTTTTGTAAATCTTTGCTCTTTTTCTCTGGTTACAATTCTCTTCTTTTGCAACCAACTTCATTAGAAAACGCTCTGTCAAAATCGGGTTTTCCAATAGCAAAGCGTTGCCGCCGCGTTATTTCGGTATGCTCCATACAAAATGTATGGACATGAGAACTTTTGACAGCTAAAAAACGCTTGCCGCCCGTATTTAGGTATGGCAGTTACGCAGTAGAGTAGAGCTGCTGTATTCGAAAGCCGCTACACTTTTTTATCAGTACTGATGTGTATTTTGTTTGTCACGACTTATTAGGTGGAGTACTCGTAGATATGATAACAGTTCTTTTTATACAAATTTTATTAGGAATTTGCATACGAGAACTGTTTCAAACCGGTGCACATAATTGTATTTTGCCAATCAAGCCCGACATTAAAATTTTTGTTTGTTTATATTGCTTTTAAAAAGTTATTGGGTGCCCCTACATTGATGAAACTTGGCAGAAATATGTACTATGGTCATAGACTATTTAAGCTGGAAAATATGAAAAATTGGACCAAAGGAAAAAAAGTTCCCCCTAGAAGAACTAATCCTACCTCTGAAAAATTATATTTTGTTTTAAGTTTTCCCGTGCTTAACGTCGGCGAAAGTTCAGAAACCCAGGATATAGTAAAATGCTATTTTTTCCCTGCCCCCTTTTGTGAGCGGTGATATAAAATATTATTTGCAAAAATAATGTAAATATTAAAAGGAATGAATTGCTTACGCGTTATTACCATAAAAATAAATTTTTCATATTTTATAGGAAGGGTGAGGTATCCCTCTAACACCCACCTCCCCAAAACGCCTATGTCAAAAAATTTGTTTTTGCTAGTTTCCAAAATATATTCATTTTTAATTTTTTATGTCGAGGGAAGATGTCTTCCCAATGCCAAACCAATCTCTAAAGACAGGTATTGCCACTGTTTCTTCCAGCCGTGTGGCATGGATGGTTAAAAATTGGTAATTTATCGTTGTGCTGAATGTCAATATATTTTGGAATTCTTTAAACACTGCTTTACTGCTGGTATATCACCATCTCCTTGACATTTTGAAATTTCGCACGACTTTCTGACTAAAAATTAGATTAATGTAATATTTGGAATAACTCTAACCTTGTATACACTTTTTCCATATTACTCTCGAAGCTCTAAAAGGTTTCTGACAATAACCATAATATATAGCAAAAAGCTGAGTACCTGCTGGCCAGATTTGTTTCTTTTGCAAATATATTTTTATCTTTGTTCTTAATAATAATAAAAAAGCCAATAGAAACAGGTACATTTATTTTGCTCGATCAAATAACGCCAAGTACAACGCAGCTGCACAGGTAGCTAAAAACTCCTATAAGGGTGTGGGAGAATTATTGCTTCGCGCATTTCTTTTTTTACACATTAACAACAGTGTTATGTGTAATAATTTAAATAACAAACATACACCTACAATTATTAAAAACTAAAACATTTTATGACTGACAAAACAGTTTCTTACTCATATATACATATGGAAGATAATCAAAAACAGAAAAATGGTGAACTTTTCGAAAAATCCAAAAAAGAAAAAAATTGCGCAAGGTTTTTTTTCCTGTTTAAAAGTAGAGATTTCATATTTTATAGTGAAGTATAACATTTTTCGCTTTCAAAAACCTTTTGAACAAAAATATCTTTTTTTTTAATTTCGAAAAAATTTTCTTATCATAAAAATTTAAAATAAAATCTTCTAAAAATTATTATAAGCAGCTGCTCATATAGCCTTTCGCAGAGAAAAAAATCAATGTAAAATCTTTATTCGTTTAGCCGCAAAAAAATATATTTGGGGTATTCACACTGGTTGCTATTTAGTCATATTGTCATAATATTTTAGACCAGTTTAAAAAAGTTGTTGTTGTGCGGCATACAAAAAAAGTCATAAACTCTTTCATGTATGTTTTTGTTTTGTCATAAAATAGCTCTAGAGATCTGAGTCGAACGGCTGAAAATCTTTAGGCGAGACGGCGATAGTATATGTTTGCCGCCGTTACTTATATATGATTCACGAGTAAAAAACGGCTAAAAAATCATTCATACCTATATGTCTGTACATTAAATCACATTTTTATAACATAAACAAAATTAAAAGAGAACTAAATCGCAAAAAATAAATATATACAAGTGAAACATTTTTCTCGTTCAACTTACGTAGCTGGCAGCTACTGAACGTTTTTCCGTATGCCGCCGCAAAAAAATGTATTCAGCTCATATCAAGGCAGCAGCTGTTCTAGTTTATACATACAAATTCATTTAGATATTCTTGTGCACCAGAAGACAAATTTAATAATTTTAAATAGAAATGGAGTTTTTAGACGATTCATCTTTAATTGTATTAATTTTCTACTGCCTTGATAACAGCTAATTACAAATGTGTTATCTTATCAGCTGATCGATGTTTGAAATAGCATACTAAGTTATGACGGGTTGTTCATACTAGTCATATTTTTCGTGCTATTATTTTATGACTTTATGACTACAGTGTCAACTTTCCTGACTTTAACAGTGTCGCAAAACGACAAATCTCAAGCAAAAGTCTTGAAAATTCACTATACGAATTTTGTTGTCTGTCGAGCTGCGTACTTGAATTTTTACATATCTTAATTTTCATTTTTAGTCTAATGCCCGGCTAGATTGGTCAAATACCCCTATGTGCGATGGTCGCACCCGTGTTGCCGTTTGATTATTTTCTTTATGACCCATTTTTTGGTATTTTTTGTTTAATTTTTTTTGAAACTTAATTGAATTCAATCAATATAGCAACATGAATGTTCGATAAAAGTATTTACATAAAAGGTGCTTCTTACAAAATCGTTGTTTGTTTGTTGAAATACTTTACAAAGTAAATTTCCAAAGTATTTGGTGCACAGATGCCGACCGGGTGACTTAGACCATATGCCGGCGATGTTATTAACCCGTATTTTTTTCCGTTACTGTGACTGACTGTACACAACCTTTGCCTTTACATAGGAAGTAGCAACGTAGTTAACCACGGAATATTCTTCAGAAGAACTGTAAATTTATACAGTTATCTGAGGCGTTGAAATTAACTAGTGCGACACAAAACTCTCGAAAGAGAGTAAACGATCAGTGGTCTGGCTGCACTTAAAAAATAATTGCCAACGAGGCTTGTTGTTAACTGACTCAGAGCTGCATTGCGACTAACTGTCTTACAACATATTTTTTTTTAATTTTTTTTATAAATTTTACAATGGCCCTATTGAGAGGCGAGTTCGGTGAACACTTCATTAAACTGGCCACTTAGATATTGTGACTTCTCGCAATTGAACCTTATTTTGTGGGCTACGTTAAGGCTTATCTGCCTGTTTTTGTAAAAACGAAAATTTTGATTCTTTTCACAATAACAGACACTATGTTTATAAAATAAATAAATTGGCTGCCACCTTCGAAGGGTTTGCTCCTGACACACCGGCCGATATTTTCGAGAAAGTATGAGCTAAATTGGACCCACTACGTGACTGATATTTTATCTCTTGTTCAGTTATTATTAGTGTCTTTTATGCATAACTATAATAAAACAAAATGAATTAAACAATAGAAAGTTTCATATAACGAAGAAAAAAATTTGAAAAGCCCAAAATATAATGGCAAATATATATATATATATATATATATATATATATATATATATATATATTTTTTTTTTTTAATATTCTTCTGTGTGCAAAAAAGAACTTAAAAATTGGTCGCTGAGTCGAAACCATGTCCTATAGAAATAAACAGAATTTTTACTTTTTGTCTGTTCCAGATGCTTTGTCAGTTCAAAGTACACCGCGCTCTTAATGAAACTTTGTCATCTGACGTTGGCGCTCACAGGCTATATCGAAGCAGGTAATCGACTTTTACTGATTCAAAGACAGGCCGCGGAATAGGAGCTTAAACAAATACCGATATTCTGATCATATGAGTGACCATTGACCTTGCAGGTTATCGCTGAAGCTTAGTTTAATTTAGATGAGTGGTCCGCAAACGAGAGAATACTGTCATTAAAGGCATCATCATGCCCATACATATATAATGTATGAATTTATGGTGTTTCGTATCCTCAGAATGGGCGAGCACTTTCCACAATGCCTAAGTCAATGCCAGTGGGTCGGAGCTGAAACCGACCACGACCCGCGCAAAAATAGGATCAAACAAAGCAATCAAAGAGAAAAAGTTTAACTTACACTTGTTCTTCCTTAAACGTTCCCATGGTAACTCCAATCACGAATTTAAGCATCCTACTTTTAGCTTAGACTAGCATTTAGGAGATATGCGATGCATTGTGCCGGAACTGCGAAAATGGATTATGTGAAGGAATGTCCTCTTGAGGAAGCTTATTACACATACGAATCGTTAGGCCAAAGAACGAGATTTCTTTGTAATGAGTGATGCGATTCACTGGCTTCTCAATCTCAAAGGAATGCGTCCCGAGCGTGTGGTTCGTAAAAATATAGATTTTCCTAATATCACTGGTGCACATTTAGTTCTAATAGCGGTAAAACAATTAAACACACCCAATGTTGAGTCGATTCTCCAATGAGCCTATTGACTTGGCTATTCTTTTGTTACCGCGAAGTTTCTTCGCCCTCAAGAATGTATTCCATTTCAGTCGGATGTAAGTAGTATAAATAGTGAAGAGGTGAGATGGAGTGAAGTATGTCTTATTGTGTCTGAAAAAACCCAATTCACCAAATACTAGAAGCCTTTTAGTTTTATCTCTACTAAGTGAGTTGTACAGATTCTTAAATAATCTGAAAGTAGTATTTGTAGATTATCTGAGTGCCACCTTCGATAGCGCTTACTCCGTAATTGCATTTAACATTTCAAAAAGGATATATCAATCTGCTTTGTTCAGTGCTGAGTCTGCTCTGATTTCTTTCTCTAAATGTGTTTCCGTTCCACAATCTATCGACTTCACTATTTTTCCGTTTAGCGTCATAATGCGTGTCTGAAGAGTCCGTCAATTACTCTCGCAGTTTCTGTTATAACATAAATCTTTGTGTGCAATACGTTGGAGGTATCTTATAACCTTAGAAAAATTGAAAGGTGAACATTCCCATGGAACACAACTGATTCATAAACAGGGTCCGTAAAAACTGGAAAAATATTGCTTCTAGTTGCACAATTTTCCTTCCAATCTTCCTTGTAAAGAGTCTAAAAACTTCCTGCTAAT
>OX637533.1:39925304-40077804 GCA_951800035.1 Linnaemya tessellans | reverse complement strand
TAACATTCTGAATGTTTCGATATGACGTTTTTGTTATACTGCCTACAAAGAATTTATAAATACAATATTCCTTCACACACTAGTTGTGCAAAGTGATTGTGCACTAGGAATAACTCAAAATAAATATTATTGTAATCAAACGTGTAAAATAAATGCTTTTCCCGCTAACTTTTGGTTTTGTCAAAGCCTGGATTTGTGGCTTGTATTAAATAGGTTTTATTTGAAATCTAAAATTATTGTGCTACTAATCCTGTTGTTACATCAGCACTTTCGAGAGTTTAATTGTACAAAAACTATTTAGTTGTGTAAATCTTTTTATGTTATACAAAACATTTACATACATCTGTATGAGTGTATGTATGTGTGATTAGTAGACATGGAATATGCTTGTCATTGTAGTATGGAAAAAGAAAACAAGGATTAAGATGGAAAATAAAAGGAAACACAATTGAAAGGCCTATAGATGGTTAAAATTCTTCTCACAACTGGAATGGGAGAATGTCATGCTTGTTTTAAATCATTCTCTTACCACACGAGTGGTGCTCTACACGCCCAGCCACTTAAACAAGACATGCAAAACCCCCAACTATTATTCCACAAAACAGTGCTGCCAACATGCCAAATCGAATCCACACAGACTGTTGATTCAATTTGGCATGTTGGCAGCTGTTTAAATAACTTTTCGGATAAAAAGTTATTAAAACAGTATAAAATAAAATAAATTTTTTACAAATTAATGAGCCCAAAGCGGCATACATATACAAAAATATTAACACCGCAGTGAAAGCAATAAGAGTCTGAACCAGAAAAACAAAATTTGGTAATGTATACTAATGTTTCCAATTAACTTCTAAATCTAAATCTTAGTTGGCAGGAGTATTCAGCTACCTACCACACACTCTCTGCCCAAAATCTTTGAAAAAAAATATAAAAAACGTTCGATCTTAAAAGCCATTCCTGGAACTTCTCGCTAATTTTAAGCGCTAAAAATCTTATTATTTTAATATTAAAAGTGCTTTAATTTTCGAATGAATCAGTCGATTCCCACGTGCTAAGTGGTGATTAATGTAGCTCTTCGATACCTATCGAAAACATCAATTTATCACATACATAATTTCGGAGTGTTTTGAAAAATTCCCTATTTTCGAAATTTTTATTCACGATAACTCACGAACGCGTGAACCGATTTATACCAGGTTGGTAAGGTTCTACGTGGTTTTTAATTGTCAAGAGATGATTAGTTTTGGAATCGATCGGCAAAGCCGTTTAAAAGTTATTCTAAAAAAAAACTTTTGAAAAACTTTTTTTTTAGTTTTTTGATATTCCCAAAATATGCACCGGTACGAATCGGTTCAAAATTACAAGAAATCTAGGTTTGAAGAAACCTTTGGAACCGAGGCCAGTTTGGTTCGATTACTTTGGGCCTTTGAAAACTTATAGTCGGGTCACATACTTACACACACACACTCAAACTCAAAACTTCGAGATCTGGTGAAAAATCGATTTTTTCAAAACGAGTAACTTTCCACTTTTTTAAAAATTTTCTTAGCGGGAAGTTAGACATGGATAACTTTTCTTTCACTTTTGAGGTAAATAACCGCTTTGTTTACTGGTTGAATAGCATATAACGACGGCAGGCTTCGAACATATGAGACTTCCTACTCTGAGGTGTGTTGTCTTTCTACCTTCTTTTAAAAGCTTGTACCATTTGTACACATATTTATGACTCTGGGTATGAGACTCAGCGTATGCGACTATCAACATTTAAGTTTTTTTGACAGCAGAAAATAGCCGAACACTTAAAACACTTCTAACCTTTACGACTTTTATGACATGCTAACTGGCTGGAACTCCTCCTTTAATGCGACATAGTCGTATCTAAAAAAATTAAGTTAGAAAAAGTCGATTAAAGTTTTCCAACTGCACGCTTTCAGATAAGATTGCTGAATTTTTTTAAATATGTAGACGTCATGAATGAAAACTTTTATCTAAATAGCTCAAATTTAATTTTTAGAGATACGACTATGTTTCATTAAAGGAGCGATATGTTCGAGATCTCCTTACCATAAAAAACTAATCGAATGTGTGTAGCTGGCTGATCAGAAGAATTCAACACAATATTTCACGACTCAGCGCTGGCTCGAACTCAGGACCCTCCGCTTCATAGTCTCGTGTTCTACTATTTCAGCCAACAGCACCCTCAATATATTAAGCCATCGATTTATGCAAACTGCGTAAGTGCTTGGAAATCAAATTATTTCATATAAACATCCTCAAGGAAAAATGCGGATGTGGTGGAATTCCTGGTACATTCATTTAGTTGTTTTCAGTATTTATTTATCTAGTCAACACCCAACTTATCGCAGGCAAAAACAAGGTTTCATTTCATAAAACATATTTAAAACTGGGGGGTTACTCTGTAATGCGATGCGAAAGGAATTGCTTTCGCATTTCAATGTTAATAGCATACAAATGCGTTCAGTTTTTCATTCGCATCGCATTACAGAGTAACCCCCCTGGACTTGTGTCGAACTCGTTCCTTAGCTCGTTTTTGAGAAGGACCTATCATCGCACCAACGCAATTTAAATGGGTTTGATCATAGATCTTGTCAAAATCGAGCGTATAAACGAGTTTGACACAATTCTATTGAAAACCAGTTCGAAAATGGTTGGGAACATTTTTGCGGAAATTAAACATAATCAATATTACAAGGAACAAAACAAAAGCGAAATCAGCACGATTCAATTAAAAATTAAGGACTAAAATCAGTTTAATTTTGCGTTACGCAGACGAACATCTTGAGCGTATCTAGGTACATCACCACTTGTCAAATGACTTGGTAGCATGTGATAAGTCATCTTTTAAATTTCTTCTTTTAAAGAGTACAAAATGTACAAAATCTTCAATAACACTGGTCAGCGGCAAATCCTCCTTTAAATAAAACTATGTGGACTATATTTATTTTGCTGCGCTAAACTCAAGTCCGTTTTCGCTTTTTTCCCATCAGTTCGGAATTTTTTATAGGCGTGGCAAATTTTTTCATCTAAATTAGTCAGGTACGGTGGCATGTTTCACCCTGCGGTAAATTGACAATAACATCCACATTTTTTAACCGATTTTTATGGTTTATAGCTTATTTTATTTTTAAGATATGTAGCTTTTAGAAAAATGTGCAAAATGCTGAATATTTGCTTTATGTTGTTTTTAATTTCATTTTTAAACCAAAAAAATTTACGAATTTTGCACGAAAAAACTTTTTTTGTCCATTAATTTCTGAATAATTCCATAAGAGATAGAGAAAAATTATATTCGACTAAAATAAATACAATTTTGTTATACATATTCTGGTGTTTTACTTTTGAAAATCGGATGACTCGTTCTCGAGTTAGGGTGAAATATGTCCTCGTATCTGACTAATTTAGGGGGGAAAATTTGCCACGCCTATAAGAAAAATTTCGACCTGATGGAAAAAACCAAAAACGGATTTGAGTTCAGCGCATCAAAATCCATATATAGTAGTCCACATAGCTTTATTTAAAGGAGAGACAAAAAATTATTTTTTGCAGAGCAGTGTAATTAAGTGCATAAAATTTTTTTGTTATTTAGCCATTACGAGCAGTACATTTCTGTTTGGTTTTATGTGTTCTTTTAGAAAAGAGTTGTTGTTATATTTTTAGGGCTTTCAACTCCGTATGTGCTTATTTTTTCTTGCTGCACACAGAAGTTCCTTTCATTCGTTGGAGTTCTTGTGCTTAATTAAAATTTTTTTAATTTGATTTTTTCCCTTGACATAAATTCCGCCTTTAATTAGTAGCTGAGTGGACTTTATCATCTCTGGTTTCTAGGAATCTTGGCAAAATTTTTATTACAGCAAAACAGTATAGTTTCCAATACATATGTTTTTGGTGGAGAAATAATTTTATGGGTCATAGATGTCAATTTTTCAGTTTTCTCTGAAATTGGGCTGTTTTAGGGCAATACCTGAACGATTTGTGTGAACAAAGAAACAATGAAAATTTAATTTTAATTTTAGAACACTATTATGTGCATTTATTAGTTCATAAACTAATTCTTAGAGTAAATTAATAAATTCAACAACTTGCAGGCATCAAACAAGACACTTCTGTTACAGCAAACATTTGAACTTGTAACAAACGCAATGTATATCACATTAGGCTGCCAATTATATTTCAGTTGGAATTTGTTTCACTCCAACCCCCAGATTAGTTCGAAATGCTAAAAAATGGTCCCTTGCTCAATCGGATGTTGGGATAGGGTGTCCCTGCCCCCCCCAAAATCTGCAAAATACCGGATTTTTGGCTTTGATTGTCAATAACTTCGTTATTATTTATTTCACAAAAAAAGATTGTTAGTAAAAGTTATAGATCAAACTCAGCAGAACAACTTTTGCTCACAATTTTTTTTGCATCTCTAATACCTACCGAATTAAAACAAGTAAAAGTGCTATATTCGGCTGTGCCGAATCTTAAATACCCTTCAAATATGTAATTCTTCTTTGTTTCTTTCTTGCTACAACAGAAAGTAGGTTTTATTAAAAAAATTATGTTATCGGTTACTTTTATATTTAAGAAAACTTTTCAATTTTTTGGCTAGGAAGCTAAATGTTTGGCTCTTCTTATTTCTAATACCTCTGAACGTCTTGCAAAAATATTAAATATGATTAATTTACAAACAAAAAGAAAAAATCTGTCTCATGTACCCCAAAAATTTCTAATTGTCCTACTGTCTTCTAGATTTTTTTGGTTTTTAATACCAATTTATTTCTTCCTGATATAATTCATTATAGAAATCAAAAATAGCAAATTATATGGTTACTTTTATGAATCAGAAAGTGTCGATAGTCGAACCCTGAAATTGGATTTTTAATTTTTTTGGTTTTTAATACCAATTTAACTCTTCCCGAAGTATAAACAAGATTTTATTCACAAAACATCAAAATTAGGAACTTATATGGTTAGTTTTATGTACCAAAAAATTTCAATTTTCCAACCCTGGAACCGAAGTTTTAATTTTTAAAAGTTTTAATACCAATTTAAAATATTAAGAATATTAAATATTAATTATAAAATATTAAGCATATTTCACTAAAAAAAACAAAATTGGGAACTTATATGGTTACTTTTATACACCGAAAAATTTCGATTTTCCAATCCTGGAACCAAATTTTTAATTTTAAAAATTTTAATACCAATTTAATTCTTAGCGAAGTATAAAAAAGGTTTAATTCACTGAAGAAACCCAAAACTGGGAACTTATATGGTTAATTTTATGTACCAAAAAATTTCGATTTTCCAACCCTGGAACCGAATTTTTAATTTTTCAATACTAATTAGATTTTTACTGAAATATAAAATACATTTAATTCACTAAAAAAAATATTTGGAATTTATGTGGGTACTTTTATTTACCAAAAATATTTCGATTTTCCAACTCTGGAAGCGAATTTTTACTTTCTTTACCAATGCAATTCTTAGTGAGGTGTAACATACGTCCATGTGATGGAAATCGCTTATGGCATGAAATAAAGCGTTTTCGATTCGAATTTCGATTGGTGTGCTGGAGGTCGCAATCGCTCAAAATCGTTCAAAAGAAATTGGGGTTTTTCAAGTCGCATGTGATTCGACAATCGTGCGATTCATAGCACATACATGATAGTTTTACTTGACAAAAAAATTAAAATTTTTAAACTTTTTGTTCACTTTCATGTACCATAAAATATTTCATTTGTCCAACCCTGGAGTCGAAATTTTGATTTTTTAATATCTTAATACCAATTTACTTTTATGCATAAAAAATATATTAATTTCCCAACTCTGGAAAGGAAATATTATTTTTTTTTGGTTTTTTTTACCAATGCAACTCTTAGTGAGGCATGAAACGGTTTTATTTAAGAAAAACTTAAAATTTGTAACCATTTCGGTCATTTTCATGTACTACAAAATATTGCTGGAATCGAAATTTTTATTTTTTTAATATTCGATACCAATTTTGTTTTTCCTGAATTAAAAAATTTGTGGAAAGGAAATTTATGCAAATTTGTGGAAAGGAAATGGACAAAACAAATTGTGAATTTGGTAAACATATTTGTAATCTGTTGGTTCCGGATTGTACAGACATTAATTTTGCTACACATTCTCAATAATTACTTTGGTAGTGTTCTTTTTATAACAACAAATTCGTTCTTGTAATTATTTAAAAAAAAACGTTTTTTATGTAATAAAATATGTAATGAAAATATACTTTTCATTTAACAGCTGATGGGGTGACCATATCCAAAAGTAGGCAACAGGAGGAAATACTATATTAAATAAAGTGTTCCAAATTAATAAAAACACATCCGAAAGATAGAATTTTGTGCGACGGATAATGAATGTTGAGTGTGGTCTGAAAACTAGCAAAATACAACAGATCCCTCTCTAGTGTATTTTCAATTATTGAACAAGTTCCATTGAATTGTCCAGTATTAACTGCTGTCGTATCCAAAACCAAAGTTTTTACATAATTTTGCAAACCACATTTAAAAAGCGATTTGCAAATAACCATTGCTTGTGCTCTCCCAGTACCACGCTTTAATGCAGGATTATAATAATATTTTATCAAGGAGCGAAGAACAAAAACAATATATGTTGCAATTGTTACCGTTTACGTTTTCCAAATTGCAATAGCGAAACCCTGTTTTAACTAAACAAAAACCAAAACCATAACAAACAAAAAATATTTGCCACATATAAAATTAACATATAAACGTATAATTTTATCCGATTATTTTTTTTTTAATTTAGTAGATATTAGAGATACGAAACATATTTGTGAACAAAAGTTGTTCCTCTGAGTTTGATCTATAACCTTTACTAAATTTTTTTTTTTTGTAAAATAAATATCAACGAAGTTATTGACAATCAAAGTCAAAAATCATGTATTTTGTAAATTTTGTGGGGGTCATGGGGCACAATACCCCCTCATCCGATTGAGCTCACATTTTCAAGGGACTATTTTTTTTAGCAATTCGAACCAATCTGTGAAAGAAGAAACTTCATATAGTTAATTGGCACCCTAATATCACATAATTCAAATTACAGCTCAGTCACGAATCAATTACCTTCTCTTATGCTTAAAACGTTTGTACTCAAATACATTCCCCATTCCTGGTAAATAATAATTTCGTATAACTGAAGATAAGAAATGGATTGTAAAGAAAATAATTTGAATTTAATTTTCGTATTCTATTTATGGGCATCAGTTGTACAGTTAAATACGGGTAAGTAATTACTCTAACATAAGTCAAAATGACTTAAGTAAAATGGAATTAAAACTGCCCTTTAGCTCTGTGCATAAAAAGTTTCAAATATTGAATCATTTTGTTATTCTGGAAGCAAAAGTTTTGAGCCATTGAATTCTTCATCTAAGCCAGTACAATGCAAAATCATATCGTTTATTTCAAAACGAATTATTTTAGCACAAGTTAAATTAAAAATTTTCTTACATGAATTTCTTGTTGTTTTGAATTTGATTAAAAAATGTTTGGGGACAATTTTCAATCACCATATGTTTTGGCAATGTGCCGTCTTCTGTGTTTATTTGTATGAAGATGTCAGGCACATGACCGAAACCGGTCTGTTTAAGGAATCAAAATAGATTACAACGCCAAAGGTGCGACAGTGCACACTGTCAATAATATGAGATTCGATTTTTCAGATCAGCATTATTGCATTATTGTGTTACTTGCCATAGGCCTGTTTAAATAACGGAGGCATAACACCAGTTACCGAACATTACCGACTCACTATCGTGTAATAAAGAGCGCATTGCGGCATCCTCTTTCTTCGGTATTGAAGCAAAAAATTGCCGACGAAGTAAAATAATAAATTTAGTACATTTAATATAATTTGAGATATTGTTTCAGTTAATTTATTAAAAATAACATTTCAAATAGAAATTGTGAATAATAAAAGGCTACTACACTTAAAATAGGTAGTAAGTAAAACTAAACGAAAGTTATTTTAAAAGTCTGTTAAAGAACTTTTCTTTTAAATTGGAAAAAATTTATCTTTAATTTTCAACATCAAATAATTAATAGCTTTTCCTTAAAATTGTAAAAAAGTTTCTTAAAATTTTTTAATTTTTACTGCTAACAATCGATATGAACAATATGTTCATATCGCTCCTTCATAGCAACATAGTCATATCTCAAAAAATTCGTATATTTAATTATTGAAAAAAGTACTGCATATGTCAAAAAATGCAGCATTATATCTCAAGCTGAACCGGAGTATCTGAAAGCGTACATTTGAAAATCTTTTATCGCGTTTTTCTCAGCTAGAACTTCTTTGAGATATGTGTATGTATCATATCGTTCTTTCGTGTAAATACATTTGAAACAAAAAAAAATAAAATGTTATTTTTGTTTTAAATTGATTTATTCTGCAGAACGATATCGAGGGACATCGTGGGACACTCAGTTAATGTTTAATGAAACGGCTACTACAAATTCTTTCGCAATCTATCCTCTCAACACCATCTTTCTTGTGATTGTTGCGGCATAATGATTAGCATGATTAGGAGTCATACCCTGAGTACCGGCCTGGTTAAAAATATTAAAATTCCCATCGGAAGAAAAATAATATAATCGCACCAATAAATATTTGGAAAATAATACACAAATTGCATATTCCATCCCCAAATATAAGACAATCAGTCATGTCACCTAATCCGATTCCGTTCGGCATTGATTCCGTATTTTGGTGCTTGAAAAAAGCAAGAGGGGAAAAAGGTGCTCCGGAGTGGACCTTTTTTATTTTCATAAGTTAATTCTGTTTATGATATTAAAAATGATTTCATTCCGAAAAATTGTTTTGTTTATTGTTTTCTGAGAAATCCAAATCTGGGTTCAAGTCCGTTTCAGAACGAAACTGAACTCTGTGGAATGACTGATTATATATATTAGAATTCACATAAAAAAAATTAAACACTGGAATTTTCATTCAAAGATTTGGGTCACGGTTTTGAATAACAATTCAAAGAACGGCAACTCTGTATGAAGCTCTCCCTCTCTGTTACACACTGGCACCTGTATAAAAATATAAACCAGTATGTGAGGGCGTGTGTATATGTGTGTGTGTTAAGCAATCAAATAGTATTTACACATGCTGTAAAAACTTTTATACTCTGCTTGTTTTGCTTTAGAATACACAAGCGTACGAGTGAGGGAATGTGTTTATTAGAAAAAGAAGTTTTCTGCTTTAACCGAAAAATAACTAACCTCGGATACTATTTATTATCATCATCATCCCCACTGCCACCACCAGCACCAAGTACATACATATGGACTCAAGTACATCGCCAACTATTTACTACTCAGTCACACCACAATTACACATTGAACTTAACAAACCCCGAATACATACTCGTGCTCTTCGTGCCTACCGTTCAAAGTACAACAGTTGTTCGTTATGTTATTACTTCTTTTCGCAGAGATGTGTATGGGCTAGTACATATGTGCATGAGTACTGCTTGTTGTGTCTGAGTGTGTGTGTGTGTTCGTCACTGATGTCGGAAGCACGTAAATCACAAAATTTACTTCCGGTTAAAACGGTGTTTGTATACTTATATCTAAACTTTTTTCTTCGTTTCTTTTTGTGTATTTAAACGCCTCCAAAAGCAGTAGAACAAAAAGAAATTCGAGCTAAAAGGAAACAGTTGATATTTTATAATTGAACCTTTATTTGTTTAACATTTTGGGGCTTGTTTTTATTTATTTGCCTGACCTTCTTCTTCGCAAATATCAAAGTTTCAAATTATAGTTTATATAATTTAATTACGTTTCCAATATAGCGAGAACACTAACAAAAGCTTTTCAGTCATTGTAGGGAGTTTACCAAAGTTGTGATAAAAACATTTACGTTCTTTAATAACATTAAGATGAACTGCCTCTGGAAATACGTAAATCTTCCAAAAATACTCGCAAAACATTTATTAAAAACATTGTTGCTTCGTAAGTATTTTATTATCCGATTTGTAATTTATAGTCCCTGTACGAACACCGAACATGAAAATATCAGAGAAGAGGACCTGAACTGATCATTTAAACGAGACTTTGCATGGTGTCCAACACTATCAGTTCGGGCATTAAAGTGCTCATAAGCACAGTCGATTAAACTAATCTAGCCTCATTTGTAGTGCTTTGAAACTCATACGTAGATGAACTAAGCATGATCAAGTCATAAAATGATTTCTGACAATCCAAAAGATGTTCTGTTTTAAATGTTAATATAACAACATTTGGTCTTGACTTCTTTGCATATTTCGCAAATATTTCTTTTATAAACTATTTTGATTATGCGCGAGATTGGAAATAACTGAATAAACTATTTGTTTGTTAGGAGTAGTTAGTACTCTCGACTATTTCAGTTAATAAATTTTCAAAAAATAAAATTAATAACCGTTCAAGTCCCATATCATATAAAGGTTTTAAAATAAAAAAGTTAATTATTTCTATTATTATTAGTAGCATACTTTACAAATTAAATTTGTAAAATATTCGTGCACAGATGCCAATTGGGTGACTGAAACCATATGTCGGCGCTGTTGTTAGCCCGTGTTTTTATCCGTTTCTCTTACTGACTGCACATGGCTTATGGTCAACGTAGCTAACCATTTTTAATTATGAGAATATCTCCAGTAAATGTTATTAATTGATTTTTATCGGTGCCCCGATATATCAGATATATCATCAACGAAACAGATCTGATTGATATAATAATATATTTAATATTATTTAATAAAACAAAATACATATCAAAATTTAAGGTAAAACTGTATTTATTTCGATTGAGACATGGAACAGTTTTTATTGAAAACAAAAATCGTGTAATTTATTTTATATTGTATGTATGAATATGTAATACATAATTTTTTTATGCATCTTATCGTCCAACAGTATTGATTGTTTAAAATGTATTTTTTTGTAAATATGCACAATATAAATAACTTTTCAACATTCTTGCTAATAAAAGTTAGAAGAAACACTTGAAAAATGGTCACGAAATCACATGTATAAACTTCCAAAATTCTCTGCACAATTTTTTGCAGGTGATTTAATTAGATCAGTGTTATATGTTGTTTTTTTTTAAATTTGTTGTGTAAAGAATAAGAGAATATATGAAGGGCTTTTTTAAGGCTAGTTTGAAGAGATAGTATGCATATAAAGATGTAAACGACAATCGAAGTTAAAAATTATTACAATTTTTGGTAAGCTTTCTCATAAAAATTATTATGGCAGAATAAATAATTTTTTTAATATTTTCATTCAAATGCAAGGCAAAAATGGAATAATGGTCGCGTCGTTGACAGCCCCAAAAATAAATTTATAAGTAAATAGAAAAATCAATAAATACCACTTAAATACAGTTCAGTTAGAAGAACATCCAAAAGGAAAACATGTTTGATGAACAAATTTTACAAAAGACTCCCATCATGGTCAGCTAATAGGGAACTGCTTTATTATAACAATACAAAAGACAACAGGTATTTTGTTTGTGTAAATATATTTAAATATTGTCAAAACAGCTGACCAAAGCACAAAAATCGTGTTTAAGATTTTACATAATAACAAAAACATCTTAATAAACAAACATTGGTAAAACGTAAACAAAATACTAATGGGGAAGCAAAATATAAACAACTTTTGACCATTGGAGTATTCGCACTGTGTGCTATTTCGTCACATTATCATAAAGTCTTACGGCCTTATTCACAAAAATTTCTTAATTAAGCGTTATTCTTTAGTTTTGTTATTCAACGGATTTTGCTTATTAAGGTTGTAATAAAAATTACTATTCATAAACGTTAAATAACGCTAGTTTAACAAATAAACGCTTTTGTCAATTTTGCCTTTTTATGTTGGCAACGTCGTACCAACTTCGTCGCAATTACATGTCTAGTGATGCACACAACTACAATTCATTATTAAAGTAGTTGTCCAAATTTAAAAACTATTAAATGAAAAATCTTGAAAAACTACCTAAATATATTTTGAGATATGATTTTAAAACCAATAATTTATAAAAAGAAATAAAAACTAAGGAATTTATAAAAAATTTGTTCGAAAAGTGTTTGTTTTCCCAAAAACTAGGCAAGTTATTAGATACCCACTTATGAATCGCATTTGTTTATGCATCACTATTCTATTGTTAGCAGAATTTTTGTGTGATTTTTAATAAAATAAGACTGTTTTGACAAAAAAACTTATAAAATAAATAAATTTAAATATTAATTATTATTAAAAATGGAAAATGAACATGCGAAAAGAAAAAGATCAAGCAACTGGGTTGAAGAAGATAAAGTAAGTACATAATATCCTATTCCAGAATGCTAATTTATCTTTTTCTACTTTTATGCACACATACATATGAATGAAGTTATTACTAAAGGAGCTTGTAAAAGAGAGAGTTTCTGATATTGAAAATAAAAACACGGACACAAATACAAATTTATTAACTTTTAACTAAAATGAGAAAAGGAGACTAAATTAATCCATGTAAGACTGAAATGAATATTTTTAATTTAAATGAATATATGTATGTATATCATTATCCAACTAAAAATATTCATACATGTACCTATAAGCATTATTTAAATTCAAAAAGCTCACATGCAGGCCGTGGAAGAAGCTTTTTTTTTTTTTTTTTCTTTATGAAATGAATTCTAGTTTTATTTTTGTTTTTATAAAATGTTAAACATTCTCAATTCTTCATAAAATACATATTTATGCAGAATTTGTTTTCAATAGGCAGCAGTTTTAATTACTACAACTTGTTAGGTGAACCGAATTTGTGTTTTTTAAGACGGAAGAAAATCTATATATGTATATATGAATGTTGTTTATTTGTTTGTTTGTACCTTATAGTTAATTGGGACTCTGGAATATTTTGGAACGTCGGGCGCCTGATGCTCCTGCGATGTTTTCTGAAATTTTGAAGTAAAGATACATATCTTTCACGACACAAGTTTATTTAACTTACCAATTCTTGATATCAAATTGATCACATCCATTGCAACTTCATTTAATTTTTTTATACATTTATTTCTAAAGTTCTACCAAAAAGAAAAAATTAAATTTCTGACACTACTGAAAATTCAAAACAATGAAATGACTCTTTATTAAACGGTTAAACAAGGGTAAAGGCTTAAATAAAAATGTGTAGTTTTGCAGAGGTTTATTAAACGTAAAATAAGCTATTTAACGTTTATGAATACACATTTAGCGATGTTTGCTTATTAAACTGTTAATAAACTGCTAAATATCGTTTATGAATAAGGGGGTTATTATTTAGAACAGTTCAAAAAAATTGTTGTTCTGCTGCATACAAAAAAGTCATACACTAATAAGTCTTATTGAGATGTATTTATTGCTTTGTCGTAAAATGGCTCTAGAAATCTGAGTCGAAGGGCCGAAAGCCTTTAGTCGGGACATAGTATGCATATGCTAGCCGCCGTTTCTTATGTTCGTATTTACATTACAACAAAACAGAAATCTGCTTGAAAACTATACTTTAAAAATTATACGAACTTTTTGAACCCCACCCCCTTAAGTGGGCGTTGTTACATGCAAAAGTAGGGTAAAAATTTAACAAATTGTATTACTTAGGCCTACAACCCTTAAAAAATTAAATTTTTAAACTCAGACGCAACCTGATCCTCCTCTGCCCTACCACCCCCTTTGCCACCTAAATGACCATGTAAAAATTTAAAAATTTTTTTGCACTTAGTTATCCCAAAAATTTATGTGTAGTGTTTCATGGCAGAAGTGAAATATCTCCTCCACGGCTTTTGTCAGACCGACTTTGACAAAATAGAGTTTAAATACCCTCCAAAAAGAATCGGACTCCATAAAGTATATACATACATATATTCTTGATAGTGATGAAGTATAAGACGATCTAGCAATGCCCATACGTCCGATAATATGAGGAGGTTCATAACAAAACGCAATAATTACATTTAGCAGGTTTTTTGATTTTTTGACTGAATCCTATTTTACACATTGAAATCTATATTACCTTTATTATAAAGCATTCCAAAACTTAATAACTATACTGCAATTCAATATCAAATATAATTGTTCAATAAAATGCAATAGTAGTTAATACCTTTTGCTTTTGTTAAGGTAATTGTGAATAAAGTAACTTACAAATTTAAATATTTGCAAATAAAAAAAATATTTGAACATACTGCCTGGCCCACGATGTCACTCGATATCGTTTTCTCATATAAATATATTTAAATCAAAATTTTGAAATTTGTTTTTGTTTTAAATATATTTATATGAGAAAACGATATCGAGTGACATCGTGGGCCAGGCAGATATTTATGGCAGAAGCAACAGTTCTGATATCTTCAACGGTGCAAAATACCCCCGAAGTCGCTTGATAATATTCCTCTTGGTGTTGCAATCAGTTTGGAAAAGATAGTACATATTCTAAAACTACTAGAAAAACATTATAGCCACGGCTGGTCACAAATTTTGGAGTTAGAGCATTATGCAAATATATTTTCAAATCAGCAAGGAAATAGCGGCAATGATGAAGTCGATTCAACTTTATGCAACTGTTTGGAGGATAACGTTGAAATGAAAGTGTGACATAATAATAACTTTTTGTACTTCCTCAATGAATTGCATAAATTTGGATTAAATAAATTTAATTTAATAAACGTATTTAACATAAAAAGTGTTTTCATTTCTCTACAAGTATTTGCAATTTAAATCAAAATAATATAATACAAATCTATTCAAAGCAAAAAGTAAAAGTTCCAGCCCTAGTTCAGATCAAAACGCAATATTTTTTATTTTTTATCTTGGACCAGCACTCAGGGGATGACCCCCTATATATGCAATGCATTGCGCCGGAACTGAAAACGAAGGGATAGTATTGAGGGGAAAGATGAGAAGATAGACAGTTTTTTTGTAGCTTTTAACCTTTTGTACTTCGCCGGCTAATTTTTGCTACAGGGCCGACGAAGGTGGATGCTGTTAATCTGCTTTTAGTACATGATGGTGTCAGTCGCTGCCAATTATGTTCAGTGACCAGTGACTATGCCTTCATCATTGAAACAGGCGGACAACAACTAACACAACCACGAACTAATGCTGATCAGAAGAATTCAACACAATCACCCCTATCTTGAATAACTTTTCCCTCGAAATTTTTCCCTTTTCCTTAAAATTGCAATCATGAAAAAATTCCCCGTGAATGATTTCTCGCTAAAATTAAATTCCCCTGATCGTGAATGATTTTTTCCCCGGGACTTTTTTCACTTTTCCCTTTAATTTATTCACTTAGTTTTTGGTGGGGAATAGATTAAAAAATGTTAGTATTTTCTATTATAATTCGAATATTAGAGTTTGCAAATTTTATTTTTGTGGCAAGACCCTTTAATAAGACAAAAACTTATATTTTTTGCAACAAATCAATTGCCTGCTTCTTTGTAAAACTTGTTGCTCCAATTCTAAAGATTAAGAATATTTTTAATTTGTTTTGTCTGGTTTATAAAATGTATCCAATTTATTTCATTACTAAATATTTAGTCATACTATTTTTATTTTTTTTTTAAATTATTGCATAAACTTAAATTTTTCAACACATATTCTTTGATTTTTCATGTTGTTTTCGGCTTCTTCTCGTTTTTTGCATTCACTGAGAACTGATAGCGGGAATAATTTCTTACGGTAGATTCACGATACCATTTTTCCCTTCGAGTGGAATAAAAATTTCATGTGAACAAAAATTCCCCTTGTTGTTCACGATAGGGGTGAATATATCATGACTCAGCGCGGGCTCGAACTCAGGATCCTCCGCTTCATAGTCTCGTGTTCTACTACTTCAGCCAACAGCACCCACTATCACACAGTTCAAAGCAAAATGAAATAAATACTATGATTCGGACCAAAACGCAATAATTCCAAATTTGTAACACACTGTCCGATGAAGTAATCAATTTTTGATTCCATAATTTTTTTTTGTAGACAATAATACCTCAATAGTTGTTTTTATACCCTTCACAAAAAAGTAAAAGGGTATACTACAATATAGGTTTGCCATTCCGTGTGTAATTTCTTCAATATACACATGGGACCCCATAAAGTATATATATTCTGGATCCTTATGAATATCGATGACGATTGAGCGATGTCCGTCTGTCTGTACGTGAAATCGGTTTTCCCAAGCCCCCAGAAGAGCTAGAGACTTCGTTCTTGGACCGTTGGATTGGAAATCAATAGAGTGCTATTGAATTTCAAAAACATCCGAAGTATGGTTCCAGAGCTGGGAAGCTTACACCTATTTCTCGACGCAAAATTTATACCAAAAATCAATTATTTTTTTGAATGTTTGTAAATTAAACCTAGTATTTCGTGCTTTGGGAAGCCTCAATGGTCTATTAAAAACTAAATGCGGATTCACCCATGTTGTCCGAACAAAATTTTTGTCCGGACAAATTTTTTTTTATATGTAGTTTGACGTCTCTCTTCTTGAGAGAGAGAAAATATTTTTTACGAACAACTCTCAGCTTGAATTGGTTTAATTTTATATTTTGTCCGGACAAAATTCAACTGAGTTGCCAATACGTTAAACTTTTTCACATAAAGTTGAGGTGTCATTTTGTGTTTGATATATTAAATTGTGTGTGAGACTAAAAAAATAAATTTTGAGAACTAATATTATCTATTTGTTTCTGTTTTATATCTATTTTGCTAATAACAATGCTTTATGCTATTCAATGGCTATAAGGTAAAGCAATTTACTCTTCTCGTCCATTATTATTATCACAAATTCTTGAAAAATAGTTTAAAATATGTAATATCCAAATATCTAAAATATCAAGAAGCCAAAGCCAAACATAAAAAATCACTGCAGTACTACCATTTTGCAAAACTCAATTTTTATATGAATGGCAACTTTGATTTTCCGGACAAATTTATCGAAATGAGTGAATCGTGCTGCAGAAAACTCTCAGTAAAATAAATTTTGTCCGCACAAAACTTTTGTTCGGAAAACATGGGTGAATCCGCCTTAAAAAAATAAAAAAAATTTTCCAGGGATGGGAAATTAAAATTTTTTTTCGGCCTATTCCGTATTTTGTAGTACATGTAGTAACTAAAATTAATAAAAAAATTTAAGTTTTTCTTTAACAAAACCTCTTTATACGTCATGAAGATTTGTATTGGCAAAAAAAAAATGTTTAAATTCAAATTTTGCTTCCGGGGATGGGAAATTGAATTTTTTTATACATGAAAGTAATCAAACAGTCAACTGATTTATTTTTTTGTTTTTTTGCTAACTAAAACTGTCTTAAATTGGTATCAAAAATTCAAAAATAAAAAATAAAATTTCGAATCCAGGGATGGACAAGTGCAATATTTTATGGTGAATGAAAGATACCAAAATGGTAAAAAACTTGCAATTTTTCTTAAATAAAACTACTTTATACATCAAGAAGCGTTGCACTGATAAAAAAACAAAAAAAAAATTAATGTTTCGTTTCCAGGGTTGGAAAAATTAATTTTTTTTTCGTACATATATTTTGTAGTACATGTAATAACATTTTGGTTGCAAAATTCGAGTTTTTCTTAAACAAAACTACTTTATACCTCATGAAGATTTGCATTGATAAGGAAAATTTTAAAAAATTTAAATTTCGCTTCCAGGGTTGGGAAATTGAATTTTTTTTTATACATAAAAGTAACTAAAAAGGCAATTGACGTTGTTTTTTTTACTAATTAAAACTATTTTTTAGTTCAGAAAAAGCAAAATTTGTATCAAAAATTTAAAAAAAATCAAAATTTAGATTCCAGAGTTGGATAACTGCAATATTTTGTGGTACATAAAAATGACCTAAATGGTTACAAATATTAATTTTTTCTTAAATAAAACTATATCATGCCTCATTAAAGGCCGAGTCAGATAGAACTTTTTTGCTTTGCGTGACGTTTCTAACTTTAACAGAAACGCGCCAAGCAAAAGGTGTATGTCACAATAAAAATTTTACAACACCCGTGCACTGTTTCTTTTCCATAAAAAGTGGTTGATAATTTTGGTATTATACATATTTTCTTAATATTTATTGCATAAATTGTACATATATAGTTAGCATTTATTAAAACACATTCAGATATTTAAAATTTAAGTCCGAATTTGGCAAAATAAAAAAAAAAAGATTCCCGCTGATTGTCGAAGCACGCAAAAAGATGAGAGTTGCCCAACTTTACGCTACGCGTTACGTTAAAAGTACATTATGGACATGTTTCATATAGGTATCTATATTTCATCTTAAATGTCAAAGTAAAACTATAACGCAACGCGAAGCAAAAGTTTTATCTGACACGGCATCGGTAAAAAAAAATTTAAATTTCGTTTCCAGGGTTGGGAAATTGAAATATTTATTCTGCATAGAAGTAACCAAAAAGGCAGTTGACGTTGTTTCTTTTTGCTAATTAAAACTGTTTTATAATTCAGGAAGAACAAAATTGATACTAAAATCTTAAAAAATCAAAATTTCGACTCCAGGGTTGGACAAATGAAATATTTTATGGTACATGAATGGTGAGTGTTTAACAATTTTAATTTTTTTGTCAAGTGTGGGTGCTGTTGGCTGAAGTAGTAGAACACGAGACTATGAAGCGGAGGGTCGTGAGTTCGAGCCCGCGCTGAGTCATGAAATATTGTGTTGAATTCTTCTAAACAGCATTAGCGCGTGGTTGTGTTAGTTGTTGCCAGCCTGTTTCAATGATGAAGGCATAGTCACTGATCACTAAACATAATTGGCAGCGACTGACACTATCATGTACTAAAAGCAGAGTAACAGCACCCACCTTCGTCGGCCCTGTAGCAAAAATTAGCCGGCGAAGTAAACGGTTGAAATAGCTACAAAAACAACTGTCTATCTTCTCATCTTTCCTAATCTGTCTCCTCAATACTATCCCCTCGTTTTCAGTTCCGGCGCAATGCATTGCATATATAGGGGTCATCCGCTGAGTGCTGGTTCAAGATAAAAAAAAAAAAAAAAAACTATATTACACCTCACTAAGAATTGCGCTGGTAAAAAAATAAAAATTCGCTTCCATAGTTGGAAAATTTAAATATTTTTCGTACATAATAGTACATACATAAATTCCAAATTTTGTGCTTTTAGTGAATTAAACCTATTAAATATTTCAGAAAAAATTAAACTAGTATCAAAAAATTATCAATTCGGTTCCAGGGTTGGAAAATCGAAATTTTTTGGTACATAAAAGTAACCATATAAGTTCCCAAAATTTGGTTTTTTCAATGATTTAAACTTATTTTATACTTCGCTAAGAATTAAATTGGTATAACAAATTTTAAAAGCTAAAAATTCGGTTCCAGGGTTGGAAAATTGAAATATTTTTGGTACATAAAAGTACATATATAAATTCCAAATTTTGTGTTTTTAGTGAATTAAACCTATTTTTTATATCAGAAAAAATTAGATTAGTATTAAAAAATTTAAAATTCGGTTCCAGGGTTGGAAAATCGACATTTTCTGATTCATAAAAGCAGCCATATTATTTGTTATTTTTGATTTTTTGATGAATTATATCTCCTTTATATATCAGAAAGAAGTAAACTGGTATTAAAAACCAACAAAATCCAAAAGACGATTCTACGGATGGACAATTAGAACTTTTTGGGGTACATGAAACGGTTTTTTGTTTGTTTGTAAATTAAATATATATAATTTATTTGAAAGACGTTCATAGGTATTAGATATAAGAAAAGCCAAACATTTAGCTTCCTAGCCGAAAAATTTTAACGTTTTCTTAAATATAAAAGTAACCGAAAACATCATTTTGATTTTTTAATTAAACCTACTTTCTGGCAAGAAAGAAAGAAAGAAGAATTACATCTGTGAAGGGTATTTAAGTTTCGGCACAGCCGAATATAGCACTTTTACTTGTTTTTAAATATTATGTCCTACTTACTTAAATTACATTTTGTCGTTTATCCAAGAAAATGTTATGGTGTAGTTATTGAGTTTTGTTATGGACCTCCTAATATGTTCTCTGATCTTCCCCTGCACAACCCCTACACTTCCCTTTGTCCACTAAATGACCTTATCAAAAAAAGCTTTTTTTCTACACTTAACTACCCAGAAAATTTCGTTCTTAAGTTTTTACGATTTAGGCGAGATGTCTCCCCCACGGCCTTTCTCGGAGTGAGCCTGTATAGAGTTTTAAAATTGGTCACAGAAATGTCTTAAAGAAACTGTGATTCAGCACGTTAAACATTTTTAACTTATCGCAGTCCCTTTTTTTCACCTTCATATAAAATATTAATATACCGGGTCCTTCAAACACCTTTTTTTTTAAATGCTATAAAAAAAACTACTGAATATTTTCTCAAATTTCTTTTTTTATTTGAAAGTTTAATAACGGAAAATAATTTCATTCAAATGGCTGCCTCGGCTGGCCATGCAGTAGCCTACACGATCGGTCCACTTTTTAAGCACGTTATCGATTGTGTGCAGCTCTATTTCACCAATGGCTTCACGAATATTATCCTTTAAAGCGTCAATTGTCTCTGGCTTGTCGGCGTAACACTTATCTTTGACCGCACCCCACAAACAACAGTCCAACGGTATCAAATCGCAGCTCCGAGGTGGCCAAACGACATTAGCTCTGCGGCTGATAATGCGATCTTCAAAAACAGGACGCAAGATATCGAGTGTAGCTTCGGCTGTGTGGCACCTAGCGCCGTCCTGTTGAAAACAAATTTTGCCAATATCATCCTCTTCAATTTTTGTGGACAAAAATTCGTTCAACATGGCCCGAAAACGATCGCCATTGACTGTAACGGCCACTCCTTGCTCATTTTCAAAGAAAAATGGCCCAATTATGCCTCTGGACCAAAATCCGCACCAAACAGTGACTCGTTTTGGGTGCGTCGGCTTTTCAATGTATGCGTGTGGGTTTTCTGTGTCCCAAATGCGACAATTTTGCTTGTTTATATACCCGCCAAGATCAAAATGAGCTTCATCTGAAAAGATGATTTTTTGGCAAAGTCGGCATCTTATGTAAGTTGATCGCAGGCCCACTTAGCGAAGCGTTGTTCAAGCGTATACACAACCATATTCGTTCAACGGAAGGATAAGACTAATTATCTGTCAAATCAGACCTGACATAAGTGTTACCATTCATGAAATAAGCACTAGTTGAAAAAAAACGTTAGATGGCGGACCCTTTATAAATCGCTTTTATGCTGACGGAAAAGTGCCTCAGTCATGCTCCTTCCAACACATTGGAAACGACCGTACTAAAATAAATTTTTGTCTTGTTTACTTAAGCGAAATACCATAAATATTTAAATTTTAATAGGAATAAAAATTAAGCTTTTATTTACTAAATATTTGGAGGGTACTTAAGATTCGACCCTGTCGAATATAACGTTTTTACTTGTTTGCATTGATATTAACTAATTACAAACGTGTTATTTTCTTAACTGGGTTGTTCACACTAATCATATATTTTCGTGCTATTATTTTATGACATATGATTTTATGACTATAGTTTGAATCCCCCAAATATGAAAATAGTTTAATGACCATTTGAAGAATTGCAATGACCTATATATTCAGCAATGTCGCCAATGTTGAAGTATTCGCATTCGCCCCAGTTGAAACTTAATTCTATTAAATTTCAATAAAATTAAAATTTATATGCACTTAAAATCAAATCGAATTAACGAATAGAACAATTTCTATTAAAACAAGAAGTGATCAATCTAAATCAAGATATGCACGGAAGAGGCATTTTCCGAAATACCTGCTCGGTAAATTATATTTTGAAACATACAGTTCTGAATTTAATGTTCTACAAAAAACTAATTAACAGCGTTTTAAAATACTTTTAATTGCTGATGAAAACCTTCCAGCAAATCAATAGTCCTGTAAAAAAGTAACAAAAGCACTGAATAAATCGAATTTCAAGTGTGAAGACAAATTTGAAAGTGTATAAATTAAGAGTATCGCACCAAAGCTGACGTGATTGAAGAACTATAAATTACTTTTGTCTAACATCATTTTGTCATTGTACACTGCGGTGCAATACCTTTTTACACGTTACTACACAGAGCAGGCAGTACATATATGCGAGTACTTTAGGTGAGAAAGTATTAAAATCCCCAATATCAGAACAAGGAATCTCAAAATTCTCCACTTTAAAATATTAAATCCAAAATCAAAGTTGTTCTTCATAGGATTCTTTTGTAATTAAAATATACATACGAGTACTTCAAATAAATGTAAAGAAATGAATAATGAAAATTGGATGAATTTCGTATTGTGGGATATTAAACTATTAAGAAAAGATTGATAGGAACACAACCACAGGAATGAGATTTCTTTGTCTGTATTAAAATAAGGAAACATTAACGGAAACACATGTTTCTCTAACATGCATATGCACAAACATTTTGAACGCCTGGACCGAATCGAATCAAATTAGTCGCGTTTCAAAGAGATCTGTCAAACTTAAGTTTCCTGGGACTTGGAACCGACCGATAGATTATGAATGATAAAAATTAATTTCAAAATATGTTTTTTTAACAAATTTTTTAAATGACTTTATTGTTCGATTCTACAAACTAGTCAGCTCTTGATATTGAAAACTACTATTAACTAACCGGGTTAAAATCGGCTGATGCGTCCATGAGTGAATGAAGAAATTCTAAAAAATCTTTTTTCTTTTTTAAATTCGTAATTACATAGCTGATGAACTACTGCTCTCGATTCTTTTATAGAATTCGAAAAACTACATCAATCACCGTGGGAATCGATTGATTTATGCAAAATCAATATCAATTTGAAAAAGAAAATAATATTGTTTTAAAAAATTATTGTTCGTCTTTTGAGCTCGAAGAGCTTAAAAGCATAGATAGCAAAACGAAAAAAGTATTAATATTCAAAAATTATGCCCGCTTCCCTTACAGCCGAAATATCGGCCTGAAATAAGCTGCTTTTCTCCTCAAAGGCCGTCCTACAACCACCACTGTATGCTCTGGTTTCGCATCCCCGTTCTATTTCTGTTCTGTTCCATTTAAATATATGTAATTACATTTGCTACTTCTCTTTTCGAATCTGGTTGTATACTTTCAGCAAAAAGGGATTATACTTAACGTGACCGACCCGATTTCGTAGGGTAGCTTTAAAATGAGAATTTGTCATTTAAATACTTTTATTCCGTGGATTTTTCTTGAAATATAGCAATAGATTAAACAAGCAATTACAAAGCCAGCAATTTTTGTTCCCATTTTCGCGTGTAGATACCCAGTGAAAAGTATAAAGCAACAAATTTCAAAAGCCGTCGCTCATTAAATACTTCTAATTCGTTTTCAAACGACACAAAAGTTTTAGAAGTAAACTGGTGGAAAAAATAAATTTTTACTTCTTTGGTAAACCGCAGTTTATATTAGTATATTAGTTTATATTAGTATATTAGTTTTGCCATAAATTAGCTCCAAAATACCCTATTGATAAAAAGAAATAAAAAAGTGTGATGTGGCAAACTTTTCTGCAATTGACCTGGGGGCAAATTACGGCATTCCATATCGATCGAAATTTGTATATAAAATGTATGGAAATTTCGCTCGATATCGAATGCCGTAATTTGGCCCCTGATGAGCTAGAATCTCGTCATTCAGGGGTTTTCGGGTGAGTTGTTTTTTTAATTTATCAGATTTGTTTTAATATCTTTACTCAACGGTTTATTTTAATTATAACTATTTATTTCACTTTTAAAACACTTTTAAATCACTTTTTACCATCAAAGTCCCTTTTCTCTAAAACTTAAGGCCGAGACACATAGAATCCGTCATACGTTATACGTCGCCTTTTTCAACTGACAGCTGAGTTGAAATACATGCTTTCTTATGTGAGTTGCCACATTCAGTACTTCTGCGTCAAAGCAAAGTACGAAAGTTGGCCAACTTTTAACTTTTGACGTACGTTGAATACTTTGACAGAAATCGATAAGCTTTTCAAATTGTTTTAATCAATTTTTTGTATTGTGTGTTCAGGAAAAATTAAATAATATACAAACAAATTTTATAAAATATATAAATTTAACATAAATAAATAAAATGGGGAACATACAATTGATTTAATATCCGTCAACAAAGTACTCATTGTGCCAGCCTTTTCCGTCAGTACGTTAATGTCAGTTGAAAAAGGCGACGTATAACGTATGACGGATTCTATGTGTCTCGGCCTTTATTTTCTTTTAAGTTTCCATGTCACATCTGTATAAGTGCGTACTTAAGAATACGATTTTTTAATAACTATTTTACGGATTATTCCGATAAACAAGGAACCAAGAACTAGAAATTTATTGCCTGATGAAAATATTGCTTTGATAAAGACATTTTTAGAAGTGTCTCAATTTGACTAAAAAGAAAAATTATCACGTGAATTATACTTAAAAACTCATAAGTTGGTGCCTCACTTTTAAAATAAAATGCATAATAATATTGGTGAAAAAGTAATTAGGAGTAAATATTCTGTCCTAGTGTGGATTTAAAATAATCTTCAAAAAAGGTTGGTTCGTTAAATTTTGTACAACGAACCGGTGGCCGTACAGACGATATGCCCTTATTGGTAGTGATTGTGGTCTATTAGCAAGGAGGTCGTGGTTTCGATTTCCACCAAAGACTATGTGTTTTTGCAATTTTGAGGTAATACAATGGTACCTACTAGTATCCAAGTGGGCGATCGCAAACTAACCTCATCAAGAGGTTTGAAAAGATAGTGCTCGTCACTAAGGAATATTCCATTTTGATATTGAATGCGTATGCTGGCAACTTCAAAATGGTATCGCTTTGTGAAGAATTTCTAGCTTGTTGGGTACACTGTCCGAATCTTCGACTACTTTGTATAAGCTGCTGTTGTATGAGTTCATGCAACTGAAGCGGCATATCAAAGTGTTTGAGCATAATTACTCTTGCCACACTGCATTATTTTAGGCAATCCATTATTTTCAATCATCATAATTACAACAAAAATAATCTCACAGTATTTTCTATCATTTGCTGCAAAGCATTTAATGAAATATTCTTTTATATATATTTGGCCTTTACGTAATTATTGTTTGGTGGCAGAAAGTTTGCTGGTCACTAGACTGCGGTTGCGGTAAAAAAATGCTGCATTCAAAACTGTGTTCCATTTGAGTAGGATTATTGGACGGATTTCCACGTACATGGAAATACATGTATAATAACGATCTTTTAGTGACAAATTAGCTTAAGCGAAATTATCGCAGAACATGTTTCATAAGTATAAAAACACTTTGGAAGATTGGCAAAATGTATTAACTGTTCATTAATAGCTTTGCTTTGAAATTACAAGCTGGAAGATGTTATCGTCCACCTGATTATTCGTGTTTAAGATCTAGGCAAAATCCGCCCCTCAGTGAACAAAATTTAGTGACTTAAAATATTTTCTTAAATTTCAAATAGTAAAACAAAATTACATATTCTCTTCAATAATAAAAATAAATATTTACTTAGTAAGTTTTCATGGTTTTTTATTGTTTTTATTTGCAGAATGAATTTCCGTTTAATTTTTTAACTTTCGTTTTCTGCTAAAGAAAATTATATAAAAACGGAAAATAAAAAGCTATAATTAAAAGAAAAGTAATTAAAAGCAACGAAAATTGTAATAAAAAAATAATAATAAAAAAGTGAAATAAAACACTTCAATGTAGAAAAATCAGTGCATGTTTCAAAGTTTATGAGCGAATGTGTTGGTATTTTAGAAAGAAAATTGTACATAAATAAATACACCATAAACAACATCCGCAAATAAAGAGTTGCATTTTGAAACACAAAATACATGCATACATACGACATAATAAATATTCTACAACAATAACAACATCTTGAACATCATCATTATTGTCAACATTTTCGCCGTTATTGTGCTGTTAATTGTTTAAATGTGTTCGTATTGTCAGTGAGCGCTGTCAATGACTAGCATTGGTCATTGTGGTGTGTTTAGTACTTCCCATTGTACTCCTCAAAGACACACTGCTACTTAAACACATGAACCGTTAATCTGCGTTACGGTGTAGGTACATGGTAAGCTCATGTGTGTGCGTGTTTGCTTATTGCCTTGCTACATTTCGGTTTATCTAACGGCAATGGTCATCGTGACTGAGTGATTTAGTGCTAGTGTGCGTGCTATACCATGCGTTTTCCGGTTGTATGAAAACTTAATTTAAATTTTCTGCTTGAAAAAGAGGAGAATAAAAACAAATTTATTTATAATTCAACTTTAACATTCTATTTGCCAACCTGCCTGCCTGTCTACCAATCACTCAGACATAATTCACACAACAGAACCAGAAGCAGACAAATCAGCAGAATTAATATAAAAAACAACTCAACTGCCAAATGAAAGTGGAATTGAAATAAACAACAACAACAAGAAGAAGAAAAGGAAGAAAGCAAAGTAAGTTTAAAATAACGTGAAAAGTGAAATTAAGAAGAGAAAATATTTTTGTTTTCATCATCCTTTATGTGTTTCTACCCCCAAGCACACATACCAATGCATGATAACATACATTTGATTTGTATGTACATATTTATTTATTGGTATGTGAGATGTGTTGTATAAACAGAAAACACACTTGCATATGTATAGATTTACTCCCATACATACTACGTACGTACATACATATATTTATTTCTTATATAACCAAACACATTAATTCAGAAACTTTCGTTTGTTCGCAAGTATTTAAAATTGTCTTTTAACTTATTCAGCTCCATGTTTTCGTTGCTTTTCACTTCTTCTCTTAAATATGTAATCGGTTTTTGTTCTTGTAGTTGGTTTTTTGTCTGGTACCAACATTTGACGTTTATAAATGACAGTGCATTCTTAGTAAATACTCTAGTAGAACATATTATTTGTTCTTGTTGCTTTCATGCGCACGCAAAAAAGCAAATATGCTTGATGCTACCAGCAGCAAGGAACAATATACTAAATGGAGCCGCTTAAAATTGGGGGTCGAAAGTAACAAGTCTTTTTAAAACTTCAATTCAAAAAGTATGATGGAAAGATCTATCTATTCTATATTTATCGTTCTATCGTATGTTAACTAGTTGCTAAATAATTTATTTTCGGCCAAAATGTCTATAGCAGAAACAAAGACGGCCTCATGTACTATTTGTCAGTGTGTCCACGTAAGACTCGATGAGGGCCTAAGTTGGCCTCACCAAAAAAAAAAGAAGAAAACACGGGATCACAATTCGTATGCGGGCTCTACGAAAAAGTTTATGCTTTCGGTAGCGATAGTGGTTATCAAATATTTTAGCTGCAGACAGAAAATATCCTTGCCTGTGGGGACTTGTGACAAAACCTTTGATAGCGTTTCCTTCATAATTTCTTATTGAAAAAACAAAACAAAAAAGTAAAAAGCAGATTGAATATCACGGAACGAGAAGATTTGTTATTCTTAAAACAACTGAAGCCAGATATTAATAATTTGCTATCAGTTCATCGAGCACAGCCCTTTCATTAAAAGTACTATACTATTTTTACTTTTGTCACTTCGAATGCAGTGTTTTTTGAAATAAGTGAGAATTCATTCATTCCAAAAAATTAAAGTTGGATGATCACTTCTTTTAACTTCTGCTAAGAAAATTTTAAATTTTCAAAAAAACCGGGAAGATACTGGGTTTACCGCGTTTTGAAAACATCGAGTTTTCACCTGATGTCGATGTTTTTAGTTCCTAGGAAGCTTTCCTGGCTACTAATGAGAGCGTCTCTCTATGCCTGTGTGTATGTATGTGTGTGCGTTTATGTAACTATGTGACTGGTTCACAATTTTAAAACGGATAAAGCGAATAGATTGAAACCAGTCGTATTTCAAATTGTTCTTTCAAACTTATATTTCCGATTCGAACCAGTAGATTTCAAGAAATCTTAAATAAAACTAAGAAAACATTTTTTTGAAAAGCATTTTTTTCTTAAAAATTATGAATTTGTGGTTGGAGCTCAGCCGCAACGCAAATTTCCACATTTTTGTCGGGTTTGAAAATATGGCAAAAATGTAACTGCAGGGCTTCACCGGAATCAGCTAAATTTTGAATTTGGTCTATGAAGAAATAAAGTTTGGGAACTTCTGCACTAGTCAGTACCCTAATTTTGTAATTTAATTCTTTTTAAAAATCAACTCATATCTGCTGATTTGATAATGTCATATCTTGGTTATATGAATAGAACCGTGCAACTCACCCACTTTGGTGTGGATTGCATCGATAATTAAAAGATGCACCCTCTAACAGAAACTTGGCGACTAACATTCTGCACAACTACAATAGTAATACTCCGTAAGTTAGATTGAAGTCCATTTTTAAATAAAATATTGACAGCACTGCCGATAGAAGAGCGGCACCTACCACACAAAGAAATTTATAATTTTCTTGCAAATTTTACTGTATGATGTTTTCCTTGCTACAAATATGCATAACATATATTTGCTTTTTGCTAAAAATTTCTATTCGAACTCAGTTTTTAAAGAAACATTTATTTTCCTAAGGGATTGGTAGACGACAAATTCCCAATAAATTCATTGTTTTCATAAGGCCATTTTTATTTGAAGAAATGCAAAAAATATTGCTCTTTTACACCGGATGTGACCAGTTCTGAATAGAAATGAAAGCCAAAACCTAATTACTCGGAATTCTCGTCACTGAAAAACAAAAACAAAAAAAAGAAGAAATTGTATCGTAATGCTGTGTGCCAACCGATGAAAATCATTTCATAAGGCGCATTGTAACTTATAAAACAAATAAAAGTGGCAACACTAGTCAAGTAGAAGTCTGTAGACATCAGCTTTTTTGCAATTATTTTTTCCGTTTTTATTTCAAGCCAGAAACAGAAAAAGGACGAAAAGTTGTAAAGCTAAAATGTTCACCAAAAATTTTCCTTCTATGAAAGTCATACATGACACCTAAATATACAACTACACATACATATTTGTTTGTTTGTTTAATTTTTTATGTTGTGCTTTAAAATTACATTAAGGAGATCTTTGAGTCTGTCTGCTATTGTAGTTATCAAATCCATGTCCTGTTTCAAAAGTAAATTTAAATGGAACACAGATACTACTTTTACTTTGATAGAACTTTTATTTCATTAAAATGCTTGGGCTGCTGTCATTTCAATGACCGCCTAATTGGTTGCAGTAGTCGATAACTTTATGGTAGTTTTCGACCACTTTTACGCACATTTTAGGTGGTACTACTTCGATAACAATAAAGCTAAAATCAGTCGTGTTGTTCACAATCTTTCATTTCATGCAAAAAAGTCGCCATTGTGAACCGTAAGGTAGCCGCAATTGCTGGCGATTAAAGAAGGTTTGGTACATCATTAAGGAGAACTATTAATTTTATTTACAAAAATATTTGCAATAGAAAAATAAATTTAATTAAAGTTGCCATCCCTGATACAAACCCTCATAAATTGGGTTGAGCGTACGATTACTATTTTCGCAATAAAACACAACTTCAAATAACATGTTCATAATTTACTGCATAAAATATTTTTATATGAGGTATGCAAAATTGAAAAAAGTGTGTGTTCTAACAAAAAGCATAAGTACATAAGTACATTAAAATCCAAAACTGCATACACATTTATAAAAGCCATAAATTTAAAAAAAATATATTTTACGTGCTGCTTATAAAAGCTTCACAAATTAAATGCAAATAAAACAACTTTACAGGCTGATAAATTCATACAGACAACTTTTAACTCTTTTTTGTTCTTCTATGTGGCGAATATTTATTTGTAACAGTTTGCAGCATGAATTTATTTATTTAACAAAATTTATTAGTTAATTATCCATTTTTTGTGTGAAGTATTAAAATGCTTTAAAATTTTTTTTCAGCGTTATGTGTTGCATGAGACACGCACCATTTTGCATAACACATCCCAGAAACTCTGCCCTTGATGCCTATTATTTAATTAAATGCAACAAATTTCATGTAATCAAAAGTTCAATTACAGTCTAAGAACATTTAATTTTTCAATGCTAAACTATATTATTTGAATACATGACACTTTGAGTTCTGTACATGTAAATTAGTATGAATGTGTGTATTCATATGTATGTGTGATCTTGGACGCCAATTCGCAAATCCGAAACATGAAACTATGCGGCTACGAAACGTTTTCTTCAATAAATCAATTGTGGAACGAGCTGTGTGACATCTTGCGCCGTCTTGTTGAAACCACAGCTCTTGCACATCATGGTTGTCCAATTGATGAATGAAAATGTCAGCAGTCATGTCATTATAGCGGTCACCAGCAGGTAACATTCTGTCCAGCGTAGCTTTTAAAGAAGTACGACCCAATAATTCCAGCAACGAGTAAAACACACCACACAGTCAGTTTTTTTTGAATGTGACGGTTTTCAACAAACACTTGAAGATTATCATCACTCCAAATACGGCAGTTTTGTCTATTGACGCATCCATTCAAACACAAGTGAGCTTCATCGCTAAACAAATTAGTTCATGAAAATCGGGATCAACGGCAATCTTTTTTTGCAGAATTCGGAAGCGACCTTGAGCCATCAGTCTATTCTTGTTGAAAAGCCAAACCAAACCAAACCAAATCATTTGACAGCTGACAAAATAGTTACTAATAGTTAAAAAGTGTTGTCAACTTAAAGTTTTATACCTCTATAAAACACACCCTTTATTTAATTATGAAAGAGTACATTATGTTGACTGAAGTAGTTTACACGAGAATGTGAAGTGGAAGGTCTAGAGTTCGACCGTGTGCTCAGTCACGAATATTGTGTCGAATCCTTCTGATCAGCTTTAGTGAATGGTTGTGTTAGTTGTTGTCAGATTGACACTGTCATGGTCTAAAAAGCAGAGTCACAGCACCCTCCTTCGTCGGCTCTGTAGCAGTAAAATTAGCCGGCGAAGTAAAATATGAAAATAGCTACAAATAAATTCTCTCTGTTCTCATCTTTCTTCGTGTGAGCTTTCAGGAGTATTTCCTCCTTTCAAGTTCTAGCGCAATGTACTGCATATGTAGGGGTCGTCACCTAAGTGCTAGTCCTACTAAAAAGAAAAAAAATTATTTTATAATAAGATCGTTGCGTTATTAAAAGAAGAACGATTGGTAACAGAATAGGAACGGTGTATTATCAAAACAAGAACACTTGCTCATGCAATTATACAAACCTGTTCTTAAAAAATGGCTACCACTCGTTTTTAAAGTAGGCTCTGACGTTCTTAAATCAATTTTAACACCAAGAAGTACTACCGAAGTTAGTTTTGTGCGAATATCCATTTCCTCAAAACTACATTGGGATTAGACAGTGCAACCAAAGTTCGGTTGCAATCCATAATCAACTTATAGAATTCACAAAGTGTACTCTATTTCCGCTAAGACTGGGGCAAAATATAATATTCTATCTTAAATATATTTCAGTATGAATGCATATATTGAACTTCATGATTATTATTCAAGCTCGAGTTCAAATCTGCTCATCTAAAAACTATATTTTTATTTAAGAATTTATTATATCAAGAGGAATTTTTATTAAGTAGAATATTTGTAATATATTTTATAACCCTCAAATTATCCATCTCATCTCAAAATATTTGGAATTCTTATTGAGTAGCACGTACTACCGTGAAAAATGCGAAAACTTATTAAAGAACGCTGTTGAGATGATATAGAACCCTCGAAATCAGTACTTTTTCTTTTGAGCTTGGATTACAGTTCTTAGCTTAATAATTAAATGAATTTCGGTATGAAAACATAGAATAAAATGTTTCCCCCGTTTTCATTTTGTTCTTCAAAGTATTAATACTTTTTGAATTTTACAAAACGCAAGGACCTTCTAATGAAAATCCAAAAATTTCAATTGTGTCCGAAACACATGCATCCATGAAAAGAAAAAACTATTGATTGAAAAATAAACTGGGAGAAAAACATGTGCATAAAAAAGTAATCTAGTTATAATACGTTTAAAATGCATGTTTATTCAATTCTGTATTATTTGCTCAAATAACCTTGATTTATTTATATAAAAAAATTTTTTGTTGCAACTGCAATATTTGTAGTTTCCATAGAAAACAAACATAAAACCAATTTTAGGGTTTTTTCGTTTTATTTTTTTTTTTTTTTTGTCAAAACTTGTGAACAAATAATTGAAAAGAACTAATGAATAAATGAACCAGTGATTGCATGACTGTGTTAAGGATGGTTTCGTTTTTTGGCACCTAATTCGTGTACAGGAAATGCATTCAAATTTTAATAATATATAACCAACAGCTGTGTGAATGTCAGTGCCATGCCATCCGTGCAAAATGAAATAAATGTTCGTCATCAGATTTGAAATGAATACCTAAGAAATGCTCAAAATTCACACAAAAGCAAAAACACATGCGAATAAAAGTACAATAGATCACTTATATGCAAATTTGCTTACACTTGCATTTATTTATTGGTCTTGAAAAGAACAAAAAATTAAACATTAAACGCACATGTAAGTGGGAGGCGAATACAATACAAAATGGCACACATAAACAGTTACTAGCTGAAACAATACGAAACGTAAGTAACCGAATGCCAAAATCCTTAGATAAACATTGGTATACATACAGACACTTACATATTCCAAAGCACTGATATGAAAAGTCGCTGTCGTTGTATCTAAAATCTATAGGCTGTCAGCTTTATTTGGGTTTGGTACCACAAGACAATGTGACGACACCGTTACATGTCACTGTCGATGAACAGTGGTACGATAGCAGATAAAAAAACATTATTTAAATCAGAAAATGTGGTATGAGGAGGGCTGTTCAAAAATAATGCGAATTTAAATTTCTCTCAAAAAACAGTTGCTTATTCATCGACACTGTGGCAAAGAATAAAATAGCAACAAAACTTTTTATCTTCTTTGTTCATCTGTCATCTTTACACTATTCCCTCTTTATACGGTCCAAATAAAAAAATCAATTTTTCTATCCGTCCCTTTGAAGTAGACCCACTCAGATATAAAAAAATATCTCCGACGTTTTTTCCTATAATCGGAGCATTTTTGCTATGTTCTTGAGCTTGCTCAGCGATTCGTCATACTTTCATGATTTTCTTCAATCTTGTCGCAGGTGACCAAATCTGGTGATTATGGTGAGTGATGCATGATTACAGTGTTGTTTTTGGTCATCATGTGACAAATTTGTTGTGACAACTCAGCAGTATTGGAAAGATCTTCGGTACCGCACGTTTCGAAATTTCTCAAAAATATCATCAGCCAACCGATATGATGACTTTTCAGCAATTTCTCTAATAGCGATTCGGCGATCTTTCATATAAATTTCTTCACTTTCTCAACATTTTTATTGGTAGTCGATGTCTTGGAACTTCTATCTGTCAACATTTCAAGTGCTTTTGAGAGCTTAATGCTATTTTTATATAAAATTATGTGCAGAAAATCGCCAAACACGCGAAACATTTCTAATTTTTATGACTCTCTTAAAAAAACTAAACATGGTAAACAACTGAGCCTGTGAACATTAGATTGATAAGAGTGTACAAACAAATCTAATCGAATTTAGGTAGTCGCGGAAATTAACCTCTTTTTGTAGCAGACTTCGTACTTATGTATCCAATTAGGTGACCCGTCATTTTGCTCAAACTTCTAATTCCACTCGAAACTTCTCTTTTTTCGAGTAAGAAAAGTATAATTTGGATTATAGGCACCAAAACTTTGTGCTGGCACGACGACAACGGAACTTATTAAACCACTTCCTAACTATTGAAATCGACGGCACACAGTTCCCATAGGGTTTTGTCAAGTATTTCCTTGATTTCTGTGATATTTTTCTTAAACAAAAAATAATGCAAATTTAGCAGTAGTCCATTAATAGATGGTGGATGAAGACATTGTGAGAGGATTTCAATTAGTATTGTAGTTATCAAATAGCCCTCGTATGTCAACTTAAATGAAAAATTATTAAAATGGTTATTCTATTATTTCGTTTGAAAGTTGTGATGATTTCTACTGGTTTCGCGTATAGAACTGCAAACATAGCAAACAGACAACTCGAATATGATCCAATTGATCATATTGAATTAAGAGTCACTCTTCTAGTTTATAAAATGATCGATTTGTGGACACTTGACGACTGTGGGCTGACAAAATCTGATCACCTTCATACAAAAAAATTACTGCCATCACACTTCGTCGGTAATAATAGTACAACATTTCTTTGTATTTAAGCTTCATCATTGAAGTAAACCCAAGTGAAAAGCGCAACTGCAACAGTCATTTCACAGGTAAAAAGAAACGAAATAGCAAAACAAGGTAAAAGCGTAGTAACGAGTTATTTCATCCATCTTACGATTAGAGATCATTTTAGTATGTTATACCTAATGAGTATAAATACAGCCGATTTAAGAAAACTTTTGAAACAGCTACTCCTATGTTCTGCAAAAAATAAGGGTAGAAAGTCTTCTAATAGAATTTCAGAAACACTCACCTAACAAAAGTTTAGTAGTTTCTTGTGAGCGTTTATTTCTGAGATTAAAGTGGTTCATTAGATTGTAAGTAACTGTGATCTGTTGAGTCAATACAACAACTGAATACCTAAGGTCAGTGCTTGATTTATAACGGGTGATTCAAGTATAGATACTTTTTTCATTAGCCTTTTTTTGACAGATCACGTGTGAGTCGAGTCATACTGCCATGTTATTTTTGTTTAGTATTGTTTGGCATTTCATAATGGAAAGACTTACGCCTGAACAACGTTTACAAATAGTTCAACTTTATTACGAAAATTCACGTTCTATGAGGAATGTGTTTCGTGCAATCCGCTCAACTTATGGTCAACATAATCGGCGTACTGAGCGTACTATCCGCCATCACCCATTTTGAGACCCAGCATTAATTATTGGATAATATTCGACCGAACAGACGACGTTCATCACGCTGGGATGAAAATATAGTGGCCGTAGCTGAGAGTGCACATTTCTTTAAAAATGATGACGGTGCGAACGTAACCGTCAATGGCGACCGTTATCGTGCCATAATAACCGACTATTTGATGCTTGAAATTGAAGCTCGTGATCTCGGCGACATTTGGTTTCAGCAAGACGGCGCCACTTTCCACACATCGCATCAATCAATGAATTTATTGAGAGAACATTATGGTGAGCACATAATTTCACGTTTTGGGGCGGTCGATTGGCCACCAAGATCGTGTGATATCACACCGTTAGACTTTTTCCTGTGGGGATATGTAAAGTCTAAAGTTTATGCGGACAAACCCGCTTCGATTCATGCCTTGGAGAAAGACATTACGCGTTGCATTCGCCAGTTACCAGTCGAAATAATCGAACGAGTCATCGAAAATTAGACTCAACGGAGGGACCAACGGCGACGTAGCAACGGCTAACGTTTGATGGACATAATCTTCAAAAAATAAATGTCAAAGAATAATAATAAACATTCTCCACTAAATTTGAATATTCTGTGTTTTTTTCTTTAAAAACCTCAAAATCGATTACACCTTATATTTTATTTTAATTTTATTTAGGACAAAACATCGGTCCCTTTCTAATTTTTGTACCCTTCATCAAAAGTTTATATAGTTTTTAGATTCCGTGTATAACTTCCTCAATATTAATATGCGACTCCATTCTGGGGTCTTTTGAATAGGGAAGTTGAATAAGCGGTATCCGCCTGTCTGTGGTTCCAGAGCTGCAATATTTAAACATATTTTTTGGTATATAAGAGAAACAAGCTAAAACAACATTTTATTTTTTTTTGTTAATTAAAACTGTTTTATATATTAGGAAGAATTAAATTTGTATTAAAATCAAACAAAATAAAAAAGACGATACCAGGCATGGATAATCGAAACCATTTTCGGTACATAAAAGTAACCAACTAGAAATAATGTTTTCTTTTCATTATATATTAAACCTACTTGTTGTCTTTGAATGAAATTCATTGATATTAGAAATCAGAAAAGCCATAAAGGTGGTGCTAGAGCTTTAAAATGTTTTCAAATACTGAAATAACTCAATAAAACGAAATTTTTTCTTTTGCAATCAAACATATATAATATTTTAATTGAAAATAAATTAGTCTTGGACACCAGAAAGATCAAAAAGTTGGTTCCAGAGTAGCCGTGAATGTGTATATATAATCCAGACATATGACGCCGAAGACACACAAGACGAGATAAGCGATATTGTCACTCAGCTGCATAGTTATTGGAATCGATCGGAAAAGTCTCTTAAAAGTTATTCTAAAATAAACACTTTCGAAAAAAAATATATTAAGATTATTTTTAATATATCTCGAAATTTGCTGGTCCAAAACGGTTGCAATTAAAAGAATCCAATTAAAACCAATTTTTTGGATTTTTTTTCGTTCACAAAATCTCACGAACGCATCAATAGATTTTTTTGGTTGGTAGTTATCGTCGTGATTTTTGATTGCCAAGGGCTGGTTAGTTTTTGAAATGGATCAGCAAAACCATTTAAAAGTTATTCCAAAAAACAAAACACTTTTAAAAAATAATTTTTTTGAATTTTTTTTATATATACGAAAATGTACCAGTCCGAATCGGTTATAATTCAGAGTAAATTTAAGGTTGAAGGTATCCTTTGAAACGCGACTAGTTTGGTATGATTATGAGGAATACTCAGTTAAGCTTCCTAGGAACTCAGAACGTAGAGATCTCAGAACGGAGAAGAGCTAGTAACTTCTCACTTTTTTGAACATTTTCAACTTTCTTAGCGGGAAATTAAAAAAAATGCGTGCTTATTGGTGATAACAAATAAATATTTTCCAAATATATGACGTGTATCTTCGCCAGAATCTCACCAAATACCAACTTAATTTGACAACTGTTAGTGGGCATAATATAATACCACTTTCAGCAATTGTTAACTATTAATCGCCGTGCAGTTGTCTTCTATAAACCGTTGTGACGTTGATATTTTAAAAATTCGAATTTGTTACAATTATTAGCAACTTGTGTCGTGGTGTGTGGCAACGTTTGTCCTCTTTGTATATTTCATTGCGTGGCCAAATTGTACATTTTTAAATGGCAACACAAATGCGATGTCACAAAATGTCATAGTGTGTTTTCAGCTTAAAAATGTAGAAATATTCCTTTCCTGAAATAATATTGATTCCTCCTAAGCAAGAAAAACGTATGAACATTTAAGAGCCGACAGTTGGGTGCCACATTTTCTGGATTGTAAAACCTGAATTACACTTTGAAGCAAAAAGGCATTTCATTGAGTGCTTCCTATCTTTAAATTTAAATAAAACAAAGTGTGTTTGTAAGATATCATCGAAGTTTTTATTCCTTTGGAAGACCTATTGATGCCATTGTATGTGGAAGATAACATCGTTCAAAGATCCACCACGGTCCTCTAGGTGGAGCTCATACGAAATGTTAAATTTTCCATGACTCTACGCATAAATCATACTAAATTTAACCGAAGGCATGGTTTACATTGGCTTTGGAGGCCGCTGTCGTTTGTGGCTTATTTGGATACACCTGAGTCTTAAGAAACCCTCACAAGAAAAAGGCTTACAGTGTTAAATCGCACGATTCCGGTGGCCAGGTTATGTCATGTCGTTGGTATCCAGATGATCTAGTTTCACGTTGTTGTGAAAAATATTTGGACCGATAATGCCAAGAGCAAGAACCAATGAATTTTTGGGAATGGATTGGTATCATCAGAAATTTGACAATTTTGTCACGTATGGGCCTCATCGCTGAAGATGATTTTTCGACGAATATTACTGTTAGCTGCCAACTGTTACAAAACCCATTCAGCTATCACATGTCGATGTCTATGGTCGTTTACCTTCTGTTCATGTGTCAGTTGAATGTTGCAGGCCCAAGAGTTTGGTCTGCGAAGGGTCGAGTTCTTGCGAGCGACGCGATATAAATTGCCTACGACTCTTCTGCATGCTTTCGCGGACAGCGATGATGTTTTCGCTGCTATGGGTGTTTGTCTATAGTTCACTGAACCAGTGGACTAAAATTTATCTAGCATATTGCAATTAGTCCTCTCGGAGGTGCCATTACGGCAACAGTAAATTCGGGAAAGTGCACAGTACGTTGTCCGAACAGATTATAATTGAGAACTAATTTAACATATGTAGTCGTTAAAACTGTCAAAGTTCGTAAGTCCCTGTTGAAATCCCCTATACATATTTTGTTTATGTATTTGTACTAATAAATAAAATAAAGGATCCTTGCTAATAAATGAAAAAATACCGAGAAACTTAAATTAAAATAAGAGCTTTTTAAATTAAATTAAGATTTATAGGCTAATTATTCAAAATTGTTATTACTTTTTTAATTGAATTTAATATAGCAATATGAATGTTCGTTAAAAAAATACTTATATTCAAATTTAAGCTGTAACTTGAGCTAATAATATAAATGAAAAATATTCACATGTACTTAAGTATAAAAGAATTCAAACCAAAAAAGTTTGGCATAATGGAACAAAAAATTCTGAAAAATAGGACATGAAGAAAGTAATCAAACGGCAACACGGGTATTAAAACAAAAATGTGTTACCATCAGGTTGAAACAGTTCTGGTATACAATTTCCTAATAAAATTTTTATAAATAATATGAGACTCAACTCAGCCACCTAATATACACAAGCACTGATGACGAAAGTGTTGAATTGTTTTCGAATTTGTACTTTGCAATACAAATACTTTGTATTTATTGTTTAAGAAAATTTATTTTCAATCACTATAGTTTGGCATAATACTTTAATGTAAAATAAATTTTCTTCACTCTGTTCAAATTAATTGTAAAGTAAACACGTTTTATAAAAAATCTAGAAAATAGATTGTTGGAGTTTTTATTCGACTATACATAAAAAAACATAAATTACAACAGGTTATGGGCCAACTCCTGTATTTACGTTGAGCATAGTCGATATTTTGTGAGCAAACGAAAAAAAAAATATTCAAGATGAGTTCTGGGTTTCAAATTGAGAAGTTGGATTCAAACAATTATGAATCTTGGTGTATTCAAATGAAGAGCGTATTAGTTCATTCTGAACTATGGAGGATTGCAAGTGGCGAATGTGAAAAACCGCAAGATGCTATTCAATCGGAACAATGGTCAGCAAAAGACGAGAAAGCTTTAGCAACAATCATGCTGTGTATCAAACCCTCAAACTTAAATCACATTAAAAATTGTAAAACATCGTTTCATGCGTGGTGTAAGTTGAAAGAAATTTTTCTTCCTAGTGGTCCTGCAAGGCAAGTCACACTTTTTAAGCAATTAATTCAATTTAGAATGGAAGACGGTGATAAGGTACAGCAATTTCTGGATAAATTTTTTGCAACAGTTGAAAAGTTGGTTGAAATAAATGTAAAAATTATGGACGAATTGCTTGTGATTATGTTATTATCGAGCCTTCCAAAATCATTTGAATCGTTTGTAGTAGCTGTAGAAACTCGTGACACATTACCAACATTGAGTATGCTTAAAGTCAAGTTGCTAGAAGAAGGTGAAAGGCGTACAACAGAAATTAATCATATAGAACAACAGGCATTTTCTGCATCAAGAAGAAATCAAAATCAAGATTCAAAATCAAAAGGGAAAGGTAAATGTTTCAATTGTGGTCGTCAGGGACATTTTGCTGCACAATGTCGAGTACGGAATAAGAATCAACATTCCGGTAAGTTCAATCAAAAAGCACTAGCAAGTTTTTTATATGGAACAACATCTTTAAAGAAGAATATTTGGTGCGTCGATAGTGGTGCTACATCACATATGTGTAGTGATCGTAGTTTGTTTACTTCTTTCGAGGAAATCAATGAAGTAATAAGTCTAGTGGGTAACAATAACATAGAATCAAAAGGTAGAGGTCAAGTATCGTTTAAAAGTGGGCGTTTTATTATAAACTTAAACAATTGTAGGTACGTTCCAAATATGCAATGTAATTTCATTTCCGTGGCGTCTGCTGTGCAGAATGGATTAAGGGTAGAATTTTATCCAAGGAAAGTTCTTTTTATTGAAAAAGATAGAACAGTTATTTTGAGAGGAATAAAAGAAAATAACATTTTTATTGTCAAAAATGACGAAAACTCAAGTTGTTATTCAGATTCAAAGAAGGAAAGCTTAGAAAGATGGCATCAAAGATATGGCCATTTAAATTTTCAAACATTAAAAGATATATATTCAAAGAATTTGGTCCATGGTCTAAATGTAGAGAAAAGTACGTCAGATATAGTTTGTAAAACATGTCTCAGAAGCAAAATTTGTTCCAAACCATTTCCAAACTCCGAAACTATATCAGGAGATATGTTAGACATTATACATAGCGATGTATGTGGACCAATGAATGTGAAATCAATTGGTGGATCAAGATATTTTGTTACATTCATTGACGATATGTCAAGAAAAATATTTGTTTATTTTTTAAAAAACAAAAGTGACGTATTTCAAATTTTTAAGAATTTCAAGGCCATGGTAGAAAATCAATTAAATAAAAAGATAAAAATTCTTCGCAGTGATAATGGAGGAGAATATATTAATAAACAATTTGATAATTTTTTAAAAGAAAATGGTATAAAGTGACAGTTAACCTCTCCTCACACACCTCAGCAAAATGGCGTTGCTGAGAGGGCCAACCGCACTTTAGTAGAAATGGCTAGAAGTATGATAGTTAATGCAAATTTGGAGGAATATTTTTGGGCAGAAGCAATATCAACAGCTGTTTACATTAGAAACATGTCATTAACAAAAGTACATCAAAATAAAACTCCAGAAGAAATATGGCTTCGAAGAAAACCAATTGTAGCACATTTCAAAGTTTTGGTTCAACAGCAATAGCTTTAGGTAAAACTATCAAGAAGAAGTTTCATCCTAAAGGAGAAGAGTATATAATGGTCGGGTATTCTGAAGAGTCGAAAGCCTACAGATTATATGACGTTGAAAACAAAGAAGTAGTAGTGAAAAGAGATGTTATGTTTATTGAAACAGAATTTTTGAGAAAGAAAAATCACAATGATGTCGAAAACATTTTTATTGATATAAATCTTATTAAAGGAAATAAAACTGAAAACTTAAATGAAAATCCCTCTACTTCAAAAGTTGAAAATACAGATATAGATCAACATCACCATGATTATTCAGAGATCAAAGAAGAATTTGAAGAAATAAATAGAACTGCTGATATAAATATTCGTACGGGAAGACCTAAATTAATTAAAACTGGCAAGCCCGGAAGACCGAAGAAACAGTATAGAAACGCAATTAATTTGATGAATGTAGAAGAAATAAACATTCCAGAGACTGTAAAAGAAGCTTTAAATGGAGTATATGCCAAAAAGTGTATAGAAGCAATGAACAAAGAATATGATTCTTTAATTAAAAATGACACGTGGACCCTAGTTGAATTGCAAAAAAAATCAAAAGCCTATTGGATGTAAATGGATTTTTTCTTTGAAAAAAGATAAATATGATAGAGTAGAAAGATTCAAGGCAAGGCTCGTAGCAAAGGGATGTAGCCAAAAGTATGGTATCAATTATAACGAAACGTTTTCGCCAGTTATAGGATATGCAAATCTAAGACTTCTTTTCGCAATAGCTGCAGAGCATGAGTTGTATATGCATCAAATGGATGTTACTACAGCATATCTAAATGGAGAACTTCACGAAGATGTATTTATGAAATTACCAGAATATTTTGAAGCCAAAAATTGTCCTAATAAAGTTTTAAAACTAAAAAAAATCGTTATATGGACTAAAACAGTCTGGACGAGAGTGGAATTTCAAGCTAGATAATGATTTGAAGGATATGGGATTTGTTTCCTGTCCAAGTGACCCATGTTTATATACAAGACATTGCAATCAAAAGCTAAATTTTATTGCAGTATATGTTGATGACATTATCGTAGCAAGTTCAGATAAAAGCGAATTGAACCATATTAAGCATCAATTATCAAATAAATTAAAAATTGTTGATAAAGGACCTTTAAATTATTTTTTAGGAATGGAAATCAGAAGAACTATATTAAAGAATTATTGGAAGAGTATGAGATGAGCGAATGCAAACCAATGCCCACACCTTTGAATGAAGGATTTCAATTAAATTGTTCCAATAACAATACAGATAAAGTTAATGAAACCGAATATCAATCTCTTCTAGGTGCACTGATGTATCTCGCCCTAACAACTAGAGCAGACATATTACATTCTGTAAGTAAGCTGTCACAAAGAAATAAAAACCCACATTCAGAACATGTAGCAGCAGCAAAGCACATTCTCCGTTATTTGTCAAGGACGAAAGATTTCAAACTTCACTATCATAAAACTGGTAAGCCAATTGAAGGTTACGTCGATGCAGGCTAAGGTAGTGATCCAATAGAACGCAAATCATATACAGGATACGTATTTTTCTACGCTGGATGTATATTTTCATGGGAGTCTAAGAAACAACCAACAGTAGCTCTCAGTAGCACCGAAGCGGAATACATTGCTTTTTGTGCCGCAACTAAAGAAGCAGTTTATTTGAAAAAGTTGTGCTTAGAAATCGGTGTAAGTACTTTCCATGAATCCATTGTTGTAAATGGCGATAACTTAAGCGCACAGCAATTAGTGAAAAATCCAGTGTATCATGCACGAAGCAAGCATATTGATATCGAATATCATTACGTCCGAAATGCATACAAGAACAACGATATAATTTTAAAGTATGTACCAACTAACGAAATGATTGCCGATTTGTTAACTAAAAATTTAGGAAAAATTAAACATTCTAAATTTACTGATTTAATGGGACTGTATTAATTTTACTATGTTTTTTTGTTTAATTGTATAACTTGTTTTAAAAGTATTTTGTATTGAGGAGAAGTGTTGAATTGTTTTCGAATTTCTACTTTGCAATACAAATACTTTGTATTTATTGTTTAAGAAAATTTATTTTCAATCACTATAGTTTGGCATAATACTTTAATGTAAAATAAATTTTCTTCACTCTGTTCAAATTAATTGTAAAATAAACACGTTTTATAAAAAATCTAGAAAATAGATTGTTGGAGTTTTTATTCGACTATACATAAAAGAACATAAACTACAACAGGAAGCGTTGAGGCTTTCGAAAACAGCTGCTCTGCTGTGTAAGTTGAATAACTAAAAACTGATGATGACTTTCCTTTGTACCTTGAAAAAATAAAACAAAACATTTTCCAACAATTAGCCTACAAATCTTAATTGAATTTAAGATAGCGATATGAATGTTTGTTAAAAAATACTTACATAAGAGCTTTTTATTTATTTAAAGCTTTATTCACAAAAAAAATACATATTTTTGTTTAATGAGTTACATCCTTAAAATTTTATTGAAAATTTATAAACTTAAACGGTTCTGCACAGCGCCATTCTAATAAACAGAATTGGTATATTACAGTTATAAAACATAAAAAATAAAAATTTAATTGTTTTAAATGTGAATAAAACTCTTATTAATAAGTGAAAAACGTAAATAGAGACTAACTGCTGTATTCACAAAAATTAATGTGTACTTCAAGTGTGCTTTAGAGTAAAAATTTCATAGAAAATTTATTTTAAAGTGTTGATCAAGTCTGCTTCATTTTTTGTGAATACTGCTGTAATAATTAAAACACAAGCAGTTTTTGTAAATAAAATAATCCTTTTATTACGGACTTTATATTAAAAACAAATTTGAGTTTTTTATTGTTTTTTTAATATAAATTACAAACGAAAATATTTATTTTATTTGCAAAAACAGGTAGTTAAGTTGTTATTAAAGTTTTTATTTATTCAAAATAAACAAAGCTTTTCTTTACATTTACGGCAAAGGAAAAAGAAAACAAAAATGTAACTGTTTGTATATCTTTTGAATAAAATAAATTGAGATTAATAACGAGACTTACAATTAATTCACGGTGATAATTGTACGAGTACATATAGGAATTTTAAATTCTAAGAAATGCATAATATTATTTACAGTTTTAAAGTGAATACTATTGCGACATCTGTTGCTTGTTTACTTGAGCTTTGAGAATATTCCTTTGGCTACTGACCTGTTAAAAATAAAAAATGTGTTTTGTTGAATATAAAATGTACATTCTATACATGTATATTATTATTATTATTATTATTATTAATATTTTGGAAAAACTTAAAAGGATATTCGCATCCCGACTGTGTCACTTTTAGCTAGAAATAATAAAAAAGATGGCAGCTCTGGTCATGGCCACCCACCTGTTTCCATTGCTGACACCTTATGCAGACAAATATAAATATTTACAAATTAGTTTGCATTCATTTCGTTTAAGTTCAACTTAACATTCCTCTGCGTGTTATTGCTGCAATCAACTGAAAACTATGCGAACAGGAATTCTCTCTGGGATTAATAAAAATAAATAATATGATGTAAATGTTAACGAATGCGGATGGTCAATCATGTGTATAACAGAATTGATAGTACAGATACACACGTACATACATTTTTATTTAGGCAATCAAGTCAAGGATATCATATTTGAAGAATAGATTGTAATCCAATAACAAGTAATTTTATACGGATATATGGATATTACCACCGATACGTAATTATTTTGATGAAATTAATCAGGGAATATATATATATATATATATATATATATATATATATATATATATATACAGAATTAAATATATTTCAAGTAAATGTAAAGTAATGTTTTTATATGCTATTATTTTACCTAAAAGGGTGCTATTATTTTATGACTTTTTTATATGCAGCACAACAATTTTTTACACTGGTCTAAAATATTATGACTTTATGACTAAATAGCACACAGTATCTGTATTTCGGTTGAGCACGATTGCATGGAAATGCTCATATGCAAATTAATTTTAATTAAGGGTGCTTTCGGATCGATTTCCCTTTCTCCAAAATGTTTTCATTATCTTGCGAAATGGTTTTTGTTATTCAATGTCTTTATAAAATCTAGCTAAGGTGTTTTTCATACTTCTTCTTCTTCCTTAGCAGTGTTGTCAAATGCATGGTTTTTGCACCAGTGCATTTTTAAATTAAATTGTGGTGTTTTTTTTCATTAAACCCTAGTAGCGACTTTTTAGGACTGAGATTAATATTAGTATTTAACTACAATCAACCAATTTTACAAAAACTACTAATCCGTTTGCTGGTTTTAAATTGAAGCTTGAAGCGCGTAGAATTGCTATTTTCAACAATATGAAAAATTTCAAAAAATTGTTTGCATATGTTCAAGCTTCTTACCAAATAATTTACTATTATTAAAAAGTAGTTATTATTATTATTATTAGAAAAATACTTTGCAAATTATGGATACGCAGATGCCGAGGGGATGACTTGGCGATGTTAACCCGCCAAAGAGGCTTGAAGTTGACTGAGTCAGGGCTGCCTTGGCGACTGGGTGTGAAATTATATTTTGTTTATTTGGTCCAACAATTATTCATTTTATACATGTACATGTGTACGAGTGTATTTGCTGACAGTTTTATTTTAGGATTAAACCACCAACGTTGGGCGCATAATCTAACGAATACAATCAGTTAATTAAGCAATTAAAAACTAAAAACAGATATTAAGGATGACTAAATGTCTAATATCAATGATAAAAACTCACTCTAAATTGACGAAAATAATTTCTCTAACTTAAAAGAATTTTTTTTTTTTTAAATAAGTTCTGTTCCATATAAGTGTACGAGTGTAGCGACTGCTGAAAACAACGTTGTGCTGATCTGCTGTATAGGTTAGAGTAATAAGTTAATGTTAATTTTATTGTTAGGAGAGCCTTTGTTTAGAAAATTGTTTTCAATTTTTAAAATTGCATTTATACATGTACATGTAATTTTGACCACAGTATAACCAACAACATTGTGGGTGCTGTTGGCTGAACTAGTAGAACACCAGACTGTGAAGTGGAGGGTCCTGAGTTCAAACCCTCGCTGTGTCATGAAATATTGTGTTGAATTCTTCTGATCAGCATTGGTGCATGGTTGTGTTAGTTGTTGCCAACCTGTTTCAATGATGAAGGCGTAGCACTGGTCACTGAACATAATTGGCAGCGACTGACACTATCATGTACTAAAAGCAGAGTAACAGCACCCTCCTTCGTCAGTCATGTAGCAAAAAATTAGCCGGCGAAGTAAAAAGGTTGAAATAGCTACAAAAAATTCTCTATCTTCTGATCTTTATTCATCTGTCCCTTCAATACTATTCCCTCCTTTCTAGTTCCGGCCCAATGCACTGCATATTTAGAGGTCATCCCCTGAGTGCTGGTCCAAGATAAAAAAACATCTAGGCGAAGAAGGTGTGTGCAACAATTTATGTCGTGAAGTCCAGTTTTTTAGAGTAATAATTTTTAATATAGATTGATTGACAATGCTAACCCTAATTATGATAAATACTTAAAATTTAGCAGCTTCTAGATTATCGCTTAAAATACTTGTAAACATCAGAGTGACCAGAGTTTAAAAGGTGCTAAAGAAAGCTACAAAATTAAATTTTTGGGGCATTTTTAATATATTATTTATTTATGGGCAATTTTCTTACGTGTGGTTAATTGAATACATAAACACAATAAAAATTATTGATTTAATTGTTTTATATATCTTAAATTATTAAGCAATGAGGTCAGTTTTTATACAAAATTATTAAATTATTGTTTTATTTTCCAATATTTCGTATAGAATATTGCAATATTTGAATAATATAATACTTCAATATTTTAGTAAATAGAATTAATTATAAGGCAGATGCTGCTCAGAATTAAATACATTTCATTTCCAAAAAAAATTTAATAATAGTATATAAAATATTTTTAAAAATATTGTTTGTATAAAAAAATACTGTTTTTAGTATTAATTTTTTGTTGTGTTGGAAAATAATTTTGTTTAAAAATTTTTTTCTTACTTCAAATAACTTTTTCTTTTTATGACAGTTTTGTTAAAAATTGCATTAATTAATTCATTTATATTAGTTCACTGAAGAAGTGTGACGAAATATTGGAGAATAAAACAATAATTTAATTATTTTATATAAAAGCTGACCTCATTGCTTAATAAATTTAAGATATAAAAAAAATTTTTAAATTTCAAAATAAAATAGTTATTATAAAATTATTGATTTAAAAATAGAACGACATTATGTTTGATTATGACAGTGTTCTGAGAAACGTCTGCAAAATGATACGTTTCATTAAAGCAGGTACATAGTTTTCTAGGAGGATCAGACATTTCAAACTTAGAACGACAATCTCTTGAAATAGAGTTTAAAGGAATGAAGTAAACGCTGCGGAATATTCACACACACACATTGCCCAGTAAAAATTCAGAATTGATTTTACCATTGATAACATTTAGCATAAAAGAAGTGTTGAGCATTTTTCTCCGTCTCTTTAAAGTTGGTAGATTAATTTCAGCTGATTTCGTAGAATACGATAGTAAGTGCTAAACGACTTCTATAAACTATTCTTAGACAGAAATAATTTTTGGGTGGATTCGAAACGTTCAATATGGTCGTTATATAGCGGATCCAAAATTATGCAACCGCATTCTAAAATTGGCCGTAATAATTCAATATACAATGCTTTAGTGGCAAATTGATCATTAAATTGCTCTGCTAGAATAGTCGGGAATTTATTAACAATCTTAGAAAAATGTTGGACAAAGTTAAGCTGAGTATCTAGTAAAATTCCCAAATCCGTGACTTCGTGATGCATTTGTAAATTATAGCCATCCGGGCAGGAAGTGTATACAGGTATATGTGATCTTAAAAAATGCATGTGATTACACTTTTTAAAATTTAATTCCACTTAACTGAATTTGCACCAAAAAATTAAAAATTATTCAAATTGTTCTGCAAGCAGTAAATAACAAATATGAGTCTTAAAACTTATATTTTTTCTTATTTGAAACTTGTATTGTATATGTTTTTGAACTAACTGTTCTTCACATATTTTGCAATTACTTTAATCAAAGCAAAAACTAAATAATAATATCTTGGTATTATCTAAAAAAGTCGCTTAAATTATAAAACTTAAAAAGTATTTTCAAAGTCATAAATAAACAACAAAATATAAAAAGTTCTCTTCAGATAACTGCATAGATTTACAGTTCTTCTGATAAACTATCTGTGGTTAACTGCGTTGTACTTCTTATGTGAAGGCATAAGTCGTGTACAGTCAGTCACAGAAACGGATAAAATACGATTTAAAAACGTCGCCTGCATAAAGTATCAGTCACGAAGTCGGCATATGTGCAGTGATACTTTGCAAATTTACTTCGGAAGGTATTTCACTAATAATGGTAAAAATATCTTCAAAGTAAAAAAAAAACTCGTGACACTATAATACAAACAAAAAGATGTCACATAAACTAATTTTTAAGATATTCCAAAAGAACTTTTAAGATATTTATTTCCTCTGACTAGATCTGACTAGACTGATTAGTCGTTATTGCGAATCTTTGGCGAGATTAGTTCTGTTACAGCTGAGTAACAGAACAGTCCGGACTTTTGAGAGTAAAAAGTAAATTTCTCTCTAAGTTTGTCAAAATTGTTGTAAAACAAGAAACCACAATCGTAAATTTTTAAATATTACTGCAGGCTACTTTCTAAAATAAATTTTATTTTGCTGATTTTAAACGCTTAAAATGCATAACATTTTTAATGCAAAGAGTACGCATTATTGGCAGCAGCTCTAAAAAGTATATGAAAGTGAACTGAAAAAAAGATAAGGCAACGAATGCATATTTTTTATACTAAAGAAACGGAGAACTATGCACAAATTCACTTATAACCTCAAGTCTTAAAAAAACATTCCATTTTGGTTTTTAATTAGTTTTTAAGCAAAAACATTTTTCCTTTTTTTCTGATTAATTTTTCAGCTTCAATTGTAAACAAAAAACAGCTGATAATTTAAAAAGAACAAGTTGGTGCAACTTTGCACAGGAAATGAAAAATTTTACTTTCTTAATTTCTCTCAAAATTGTATAAAAATTGTTACCTGGAACGCTTTTGGACTGATTTTTGCTGACCGTTTTGTTATGCATCTGGAACACACCTATTATGTACTACTATAAAAGCGAATCACACTTGTGATTTCATGATATTCGTAAAGAATCTGTTTTTTAACTAATGCTGTTTTCAAGATATATATTATAATTGAATATACGTTAGATCCTTTACTACTTGAAGACAAAAGTAAAATTTCATCACAACAGAATATAATTCTTCAACAACAATGAGTAGAGTTGAAGCCACTGTGGCAAACTGCCATGAGAATGAACGAAGAAATGATGTGTGAGTGAGTTGCGATTGTCATCATCAAGTTATTGAGGAGGCGGCTGCTAAAATAGTTTTCCATGCACATGAATATGAAAAATTTCGCAATTTGCATGAATTATGTATGTATGTAAGCATCAATATATGCCTGTATGTGTGCATGTATGCGACAACACGTACAAACACTTGTATTAAACACAAATGAATAACTCATGTGTTGCAGTGTCAATGAGTAAAAATTTTGAACATGTAACCAACTTTAGAATGCGGCAATACACATTTTGTAAGCAAACCGACAGACGGAGAGACGGACGGACGTACACAAAGCCAAATATAAAATTTTTGTCTACTTGCACGATAATCATATTTGTTATTCAATGTTAAGCACAAGGTGACATATGCATGTTCATACATTCATACATATGTACATACATACGTAGTGTGTATTTATGTATGTATGCGGATAAAAAATATATTCTTGCCAAGATTTCTAATTTCATTTTATATATTCTTGCTTTCAACATAAGATATCAATCATCTATTTTACTTACATACTTCTATGTGCTAGTATGTGTCTGTGTTTGCAGCACTTATTTGAACAGACAGCATGTTGCAAAAACATGCAGAGTGAACTGCAGCAACATTATGAATTATGATGTAAAAGCAAATGCAATTGATAGAAGAACATAATTGTGATTGTAAAGCTGATAATTATATATATGATTGATGTAGTCCATATTATTACATACATTAAATTAGGGCGTCCCTCAAATATACCTTGGAAATTATCGCACCGTCACAGTTTTTATTGGCTTTTTGGGTAAGAATCAAGTTTAAGAAGCCACCTGTAAGTATACAATGATATACATACAGAGTTGCCGAAAGAATACAAAAAGTCAACAACAACTAAAAAAAGTAAAAGTGCTATCAGTTTGTTATAATTCTGAGGCGTTTATTTCAGATCTATACCGGTATACCTTTTTATAACTCTTTTTCTTTCTTTATCAATTTGCATACAATAATAACAGATTAATTTAAAAAAAAACATGTCTAGTGCACCACCTCCGTGTGGAGGCACCATCTTTGATGCCTCACCACCAAGGAAAAAAAGGAAAGAACTTAAACGAAAATGAATTCCCGAAAATTACTTTCTCACCATTAAACTCCAAAGATAACCCCAAATTTGTAAAAATGAAGTCAACAGACGATAAAAAAACTTTAAATTCCATCAATATATTTTTGCTTACTAAAGCTTCGAACGGTATGACCTCGGAAAATCAGAGGAAGCTAACTAAATTCACACGAGACGAAAATCTGTTAATTCTAACAACTACTTAGAGACAGGCAGAATTGCTTATTAGAGCAAAAAAACCTTCTATATATGCGACATAACTTGTACGTACCACGATAAACTCAATACGGTAAAAGGTGTTGTTTTTTGTCCCGAGCTAAAAAACCTTACTGAATCGGAGATTCTTAGTGGATTGTATGACCAGCATGTCACCGAAGTCCAAAAAATTAAAAAACTTGTCAATGGAAATCCAGAAAACTCACCCTTACCGAGATCAAAGTAGGTTTTGAAAACGTTAAAGTTGATCATTATATTCCAAAGCCAATGCAATGTAAATTATGCCACCGAGTTGGCCATACAAAAAATAGATGCAATGGAGCTCCATTGTGTAGCACTTGATCTATGCCTCTTCACAGCGAAGAATCAGTAAAATGCATTAACTGCAGTTATCAGCACAAATCAACAACAATTAATCGAATTTCTTTAGCTGAATCAACTAAATACGTAAATACAAACTACGCTGCAGATCACTTTTCAAAAAATATTCCAATTGAACATTTACCAACTACAACAACCGTTAAAAATAATTCAGGAAAAGCAGAACAAAACGAAAGAACTAAAGAATTACCAGACAATTCCAATAATCAAAACCAAACAATATCAAAAGAAACCAGTATAGAAGAAATAAATCAAAACCAAAGCAAAAGAGAAAATAAAGAAATCAACAACATATCAAACTCTTCAATTTCACTTCCAAATAGAGAACAAATGTTAATATTAATAGCCTACAAGCAGAACTTCAGGCAGTTCTGTATAAAACAAATAACAATGAACAAGCAATGGGCATGTAATGGACTTGTACCGAGCTCTTTCGTTCGCTCGTTTTTAGCGGGAGCCTGTGATCAAACCAATGTAACTTAAATGGGTTGATCATGGGCTCTTGTCGGGGGCGGGCGGGTGTAGGACGCAAGTCTAATATGTAAAACATAAATAAACACCGATAAATAGTTTCTTACATATAATCAAAATATATCTCTACATGAAGGTGTTACAGTGGAATATAAATGGTTTCACTCATAACTATTCGAACTTGCTATTATTAAATAAAAAGCACAACTTTGATATTATTTTACTGCAAGAAACTAATATTGCTATTAGTAGAAAAGTAAAATCACTAAGACATTACAATTCATACTTTCATAATACGCAATTTTCAAGTAAACAAGGTATAGCGATTTTAGTTAAAAATAATATTCCACATAAATACCTACCAAAATATTATAGTGGTGATTTCCAAATAGCATCCCTGGAAATTTCTCTAAATCAGAAATTACTCATACAAAATGTTTACCTCCCACCGTCCATAACAATCACCAAATCAATGCTTGAAGAGTACATTAATACGTCACCCACCAGCAACCTAGTCCTAGGAGATTTCAATGGTTGGAGTCCCCTATGGGGTTCTTCAAACATGAACCACAGAGGCAAAGTTATTGAAAATTTCATGAACAACCACAATCTTTTCGTTCTTAATAATGGGCAAAGCACCCATCTATCTACCCACCATACTCTCACAACAATAGATATTTCGAAGCTGATTTATATGGGAGTGACCATAACCCAATCATAATAGACTTCCAATCCGATAATCCTCCAATAAATTTCATACCAAAATTAAAAACAGAATACGCCAATTGGCCTCTGTTCTCCGAAAAATTAGATATTCAATGCAATGAGAGACAAAAGTCGTCCAACATTAATCAAGAGACAGCACTTGTTACAAAACCAATATTATCCGCAGCAAATGTCTCCATACCAAAAAGCCATCCACATAAGAAAAATCACAACACCTTTTGGTGGAACAAACAATTAAACGATTTACAGAAGCAAAAGAAGTCACTATGGAAAGAGATTAAATCTTCTCCCGTATTATCAAAAATAGTTCAATACAGAAAACTGAATGCTGTTTTTAGGAAACAAGTAAAGGAAGCAAAGTCTCAAGCGTATAAGGAATTCACCTCAAATATTTCACCCACAATGCCAATTCAAAAAATCTGGCAAACAGTCAAAGCATTCTCCGACAAACCATCTAATATACAAAACATACGCGCTATTAAGAGAATTGATGGTTCAATCACAACAGACTCACAAGAAATAGTTAACTTACTAGCTTCAAATTTTGCATCCATATCATCTAACTCCAATTTCCCAACAGAATACCTAAACAGTAAACACCTAATTTTAAATTCCGAACACAACCCAACAAGATTAAGCAAATCCGCAAGAGAATTAGAAAAACCTTTTTCAAAGTTCGAGTTTGACCTTATACTCAAAAATACAAAAGATAATAGACCGGGAATAGACAAAATTACATATTCTATGATCAAAAATTCTTCTGAAAATTTTATGTTACGTCTAATTGATCTATTCAACGAAATTTTTACAAACGGTATCATACCCCACAATTGGAAAAAAGCAGTCGTAATATGTATCTCAAAGCCAAACAAAAAAAGGACGAGCTCGATTCCTATCGGCCAATCTCTATTATATGCCTAAGCAAAACTCTTGAAAAACTAGTAGCAAAGCGGCTTTCCTGGTTTATCTTTGACAACAACCTTATAGATTCAAAACAAACGGCATTCAGGCCTAATAGCAGCACAATAGATGCTCTTATGCATCTAGAATATAATACAGCCAAAACTATCTCATCCAGAAATCACTGCTCAATACTCAGTATAGATTTTGAAAAGGCATTTGATAAAGTAGGAATTCATTCCGTCTTAAATCAATCGTCATAAAGAATGGAAAATTAGTAAAAATACCTATAGTTTCGTTAAAGCCTTTCTAACAAACAGAACTTTTATAGTAAAGAATAATGGACGCACATCTTCTACCCTGCATCTTGAAAACGGTATCCCTCAGGGGTCATCACTGTCGGTGATACCATTTTTAATAGCCTTCGAAAAACTCAATAAAATAGTAGCAAATCATAAACAATTTTCCCACTGCTTATATGCCGACGATTTTTATATCCTCACTAAAGTTACAAATGTAAGCACCACACAAAACAATCTTGATAAACTGGTTGCAGATTTAAACAAATGGTGTATTACATCAGGAGCCAAAATATGTAAACCTAAGTCTAAACAAATATATGTCTGTCGTAAGCAAAACTGCCACACCCCAAAATTCAAAATAAATGATACCTACTTCGAAAATGTTACTGAACTGAAAATACTCGGGCTTACGTTTAATAAGAGATTTAACTGGCACAGCCACATAAAGCTCCTTTCTAAGGATTTGTCAAAACGTTTAAATATATTACAATCAATAAATGGATCATCCAGTGAAAGCCATATCGACTCATTGAAACATATCTTGAAATCTTTGATCATAATTTATGGAAAAACTGCAAGCTCTAATCTACGGCCAATCAAAAAATATTATCATGCGGCACTACGTATAACAACAAATGCTTTCTACACAACCCCAATCAGAAGCATTCTACACGAATTTAACTTACCAACCATAGAGGACAGATTTACAAAACTCCTCAGTAATCAAATCATTAAAATTTCTCAACAAAAATCAAATATTTCCTATCATGATTCAAAAAGCTATCTCAAATTAAAAAGGAAACCGAAAATTAAAACAACAATTGCATCAATCCATGACTTGGCACATTACACCTCAATTTTTACTTCCGAAAACACAGCCATTCAAACTGCTATAATCTCAAAACCTCCGAGGAAAAAACTAGTAATTTGCTCAGACAGTCTATCATCTATTAAAGCAATCACGAACACAATTATGAAGGAACCACTAATAACACAGTACAACAGCCAATCTGGGGGGTGAGAAATTCCAAGTCAGGGTGATGGTACTAGGTCAGTATAGTAAAACCCTCAAAGGGTTTGGCGTTCGTATGTGTCAGTTTTTTTTTATGACCTTTTAAATTTTTTCCTTATCTTGATGTTTTTTCGCTTAGTTGTAACATTTTGGCAAAAACGTAGTTTAACATAACTCGAGAACCACTTGTCCGATTTTGCTAAAACAAACTCAAAAAAATTTAGAATTACAATTTCTTTAATCCGTTCATATAACGTTTTTCTTTATAATCAACAGTTTTGCCGGTAAAAATAAATTTGTGGAGGCAAAAAAATATTTTTTTGCCTAAAAATTAAATTTTTTTTTTTAAATTCATAAAACATCCAAAACGGAAAAAAGGATCAAATGTTATTAATTTCGTGTAAAGTCACATAACAAAATGCGACATAGATGATAGAAATCGATTAACGCGTTCTGCTTTTATTTACAATTAAGTGAAGGTATCCCATTTTGACAAGAATATTGATATTTGTTTTTATTCAAAAAAGTGTCATTTATCGCCTTTTTATAAATTTTCCCCAATAACTCCAGACTTCTGGCCATAAACTACTAAAAAATTAAGTAAACATTTTTATAATTTTTCATTTTATTTATTTATTTTAATAAATATTGCCTAGACTTTTTCGATGGTGGTTGTTCGGGACTAGTGGCATCGCATTCATCGCTATCATCAGTTTCTGAACCACACATAATGTCAATGTGTGACTCCACTGTTGGCCCTTCTCCATCTCCTGAAAATTCTTTATCATCAAGATCATCCTTGTCTTGCCACACAAGCTTACTCCACCAGCAAATTTCCGCAATTATTGCACTCGGCGACTTTTTGCCACTATATATGTAAGTTTTTGTTTTATTAAAATGAGTTTGAAAAAATAAAAAATCAGTATTACCTCATTTCAAATGGCATAGCAACTTGATGATAGCGTTCACCTTGTTCATCAGATTCGGTAGCCAATTGTTTGCAGAAGTAGTCCAGATGATGATGTAAATAATGGATTTTCAAGGACATGTGGACACCAATTTCCGAGAATGCTCTTAACATCCTTGCGACAGCAACATCGTAGTTGTTAGAACGATGCTTTCCCAACAAGCCTTCTATTACTTCTTTGATTGCCTGCCATGCATTCAATACAGCGTCAATCAAAATATTGTTGAATGCGTCACTTTTAATCAGCTTTCGTATATCTGGACCATTTAGTACGCCTGATTGGAAAAAATTAATTTGTTAAGGTGGAAAATCATGGGAAATGAATGTGATATTATAACTTACCTTCTTTAATTTTACTTTCGCTGAGTCTCGGGTAAATTAGTTTCAAACACAAGAAAACTTCATCTCTTTTGGCGACAGTTTTGATAAAATTCTTAACAATTCCAAGTTTAATATGCAGTGGAGGCAGCAATATCTTCTCCTTCGGCACTAGAGGCTCACGAATAATATTGGCCGTTTGTAACCTGCTGTGCTCTCTGAGTTTCCATCCGTGGCATGCATATTGGTCACCGGAAAATCGTGAGTCCCAATCGCACAAAAAGCACATATATTTTATATAGCCGCTTTGAAGACCGCAAAGCATTGCTAAAACTTTTAAATCGCAGCATATGCGCCACATATGTTTGGCGTAGTTAACCATTTTTAAAATATTTTCCAGTGCATCATATGTTTCTTTCGTTTCTGTACTATAGGCGATTGGAACTGAAGGTTTTTTATTGGTCTTATGCAGTAAAACCGCCTTCAAGCTGAGTTTTGAACTGTCAATAAATAATCTCCAGTCATCTGCTTCATATTTTATTTCCATTGCGTCCATCAATTTTCCTACATCCGGGCAATATGCAGAAGTTTTTTCATCATTCACAAGGAATAAACTTTGGAGTGTTGCCTGACGACTTCGATAAGCTGTGGCTTTCACACCGGGTGCCAACAAATTGTTTGATTTCAAAATGGAAGCTAGCTCTTCCGATTTATGCTGTGTTAATTCCAATTTGGCAACAATTGAATCAAGCTTATTTTGATTTATTAAAATTGGCACATTGGATACTGTTGGCTCATATGGGGGATCATCACGTGCATGATATGTCGGAGCAGTCGTAGAAGAGAAAATATCTGGGCTAGAAGCTTTTGGCACAGGAATGTGGTCCGAATGAAATAATGGTGTTCCGGCACTTGCAACACCCACGTAATTATACGATTTTCTTATCCTTTATGCGGCTCCTTTATTCGCACATGCATAGCAATTCAATGGATTGTGACCTTCGCCAGGATTAGTCCAAGTCATTGGGATACCGAATGGCATACTTTCACGTCTTCTATTTTTCCAATCCATTAGACGGTTGTAGCAGCTTTTACACACTATATTTGGTACCCAATTTTCGTTCACTATAACATTTTGGTTGAAGTACATCTCGCATGTTTGAACAAAATCAGTACTGAAATTTCCACTTTTTTTATGTGTTGAGACATATTGACCACAGCAGTAGCAAAAGCTATTTATATCTGGCTTGCACAGTTCCATATTCTGTTCTCTTTTGTTCACTTTTAAAAAACTGGAGAAAAACCACTTTTACTGTTCGCGTTCGTCGGCACTTGTTGAATGTCAAAAATCACAGAACCAGTGTGAGAAAGAAAAAATGTATAATGGCAATGCATGTTTTATGTGAACATTACAGAACCAGTGTTGCCACATCAATATTTCTCTTTTAGTACAGTAGAAAAATATGAGAGAGTTCGGCTTGTGAGTGTCAATGTTTTCTCCAAATAATGTTGTGCATACCTGGAGCAAATTTTTGAAATTCATACATTTACCTAATTGTAAATAAATGAGAAACGCGTGCATCGATTTTCATGATCTATCCTTTTTTTTGCTCATGAGTTATGTGACTTTACGCGAAAGTAATTAGTTTTGGCACTTTTTTCCATTTTGGATTTTTTATGAATTTAAAAAAAAAATATTTAAATTTTTAGGCAAAAAATACTTCTTTCCCTTCATACATTCATTTTTAACTTCGAAACTGTTGCACATATATATAGAAACAGATTAGAGAAATTGTAATTCTTAATTTTTCTAAATTTGTTTCATCAAAATCGGACAAGTGGTTCTCGAGTTATGTTAAACTACGTTTTTGCCAAAATGTTACAACTAAGCGAAAAAACATCAAGATAAGGAAAAAATTTAAAAGGTCATAAAAAAACTGACACATACGAACGCCAAACCCTTTGAGGGTTTTACTATACTGACCTAGTACCATCACCCTGACTTGGAATTTCTCACCCCCCTTGACAATAATCCCAAAAATGTTCCATAGTGTAATTTATACTCGAGAGCTTTTGTTACCGCAAAAAAATACCAAACTGTTATATACTCCAGGTCACTTATGTAGGTATCCGTGGAAACGAGTTTGCAGATAGCGCAGCAAAAGAAGCAGTCAAATCACCATCCCCGATGATTAATAATTATACAAAAAATGATATTAGCAAACATATAAACAAAAAAATTAAAGAAAAAAACAATAGCTCTACCAATCTTTCACCAAATAACCACTACAAAACAATAAACCCAACTGTCAAATCTATATCATATCCATCTAGAATATCAAAATACCAACAAAAAATTCTAACCAGGCTTAGACTAGGACCAGAGACCTGCGCCAGCCGACTTTGAGCCGGCTAAGCCGAGCCGCTGAAACATTTCGATGAGCCGCCGCCGCCGGTCTTTATCCGGCTGAAATTGGCTCGAAGTTAGCCGCCGATTGTCGCAATAATCCATAACGGAGAACCTTAACTTTGAGTTTTTGAAAAGAAATTCATATATTTTTTTGTTTATTTCACATTAAATAATATTCAAGAAGTACGTATAAACCAAAGTTTCGAAATATTTTTATTACCTTATAACTACATGAAATCTAGCCGATTCCAATTTTTTTGAATGGAATCAAGTATTGCTGCCACCAAATGTATCTAGCAAATTTTTAGTCGACATGGAATCGTCCTTTTGCAAAAGAATACATTTTAATGCTTTCTTCAAAGGTAGCACTTTCTAAATTTTCTTCTATACTGTCCATAATATTTTCAAAAAATACAATATTTAAATCTATCGTTGAGTACAAGGCGAATTCATACAAGGTGAACTTACTTATGCAACTCTGTGTAAAATTTATTGAACTGTCAAACGAAATGCTTTGGAAAAAACAATGGCCGCACACAAAAACGAAAAACCAGAAGAGCACTTTGACAGTTCAATCATTTTGCCTTGGTAACAGCTGATCACCAATTTCTGAACTAAGGCCACCTGGTATGAATTCGCCCTGCGTTGAGTATTTCCGGCCCTGGAAATACTTAGTTACTTCTTCAAAAATTTGCAAAAACTTCGTTAGCTCTTTCATGAGCAGTTTTTCCATCGTGTTTAGGCCAAATCTGTTTTTCCCAATCCTACTAAAGCTACATTTACTATTTTCGTATTATCCAAACTATTATTATGAAACTTTTAAACATATATAGGGGATTCACACTGTATTTCAGTTGAAAAAAAAAACAAGAAAAAACATACTTTGTTTCTTTGTATAAATTAAACGAAATCGATATAGATCATGAATGAGTTCTCCATCCCACATCTCCGCAATCTTTAACCCAAAACATTTTTGGCTCTTAAAAATTGGAGATTGCATTCTGAGAAAGCCAAATTAAAAACAAAAATTTTGCATGGTTATTTTCTAATTTTAAAGCCTTTGACCAACCTAATTATTCTAAAGCTATGTACAGACGATTGTCAGATCTAACAATATTGTAAGGCCTGACAATGTGCTGACAATATACTGAGAATGAACAATTGTTTTAATATGGTAAATTGTCAGTTTACACGATTGTAAGAAAACCTTACAATTTCATTGTCGGACAGTTGTAACACAATAAATTTATCTACCAACAGAAATTGTCAGTTTACACTGTTGTCAGATTCTCTCAGAGAACATCGATACTAGTACATTTTATTGCCTACTTTAAGGGGACATGAGAGAGCCAATACAAAATCAAATTGAAAGTGGGCCTGCGATCGACATACAGAAGATGCTGATTTTGCCAAAAAAATCATCTTTTCAGATGAGGCTCATTTTGATCTTGGCGGGTATGTAAACAAACAAAATTGTCGCATTTGGGGCACAGAATACCCCCACGCATACATTGAAAAGCCGACGCACACAAAACTAGTCACTGTTTGGTGCTTTCCAAAGGCATAATTGGGCCATTTTTCTCCGAAAATTAGCAAGGAGCGGCCGTTACGATCGTTATCGGGCCATGTTGAACGAATTTTTGTTCAAAAAAATTGTGGAGTTGTACGGCTCCTGAATGAATTAATTCAATTGAATCATTCATTCAATTGAGCGAGGTGAATCTTTCATTTTACTGAGCGTTTTTAGCTCTTTTCTTTCACTTGTTTCAGTTGATTCATTGATTCAGTTGTTTCATTGAATCTATTTCTTTCAGTAGCTCTTTTCTTTCACTTCTTTCAGTTGTTTCAGTAGCTCTTTTCTTTCACTTCTTTCAGTTGTTTCAGTAGCTCTTTTCTTTCACTTCTTTCAGTTGTTTCAGTAGCTCTTTTCTTTCACTTCTTTCAGTTGTTTCAGTAGCTCTTTTCTTTCACTTCTTTCAGTTGATTCAGTGATTCAGTTGTTTCAATTGCCTCATTGAATCTGTCTCTTTCAGTACTTATATGTGCTTGTATGTCAAAATTTATATGAAAAAAAGGAATTAATTCACACAATGCAGATACACACATGGTGTGGCGCTTTATATTATTAGAGCTGCCAGATGAAAGTTTTTAAACAGCACTGCCATGATACATATATCAGTACTTATTAACTTGGTGCGTATATATACATATGTATATAAACATATACATTAATTAACTGCGAAAAATCTCCAAAATACAACGTTAGATAGAAAATATTACTTTATTAAAATAGGTTCGAAAGCAAACTATTTAAAATCACTTAAATATTTATCTAGTTATTACTTATGTTCAATAAACGTGTTTTATATTAAATATTAAGGAAAAATAAAAAGACATAAGTGGTTGTTGTATTAGCTAGTCTGATTCTTTCATGACATTTTCATTTCATGAATTATGGCTGAGCTAAGGAATCAACTGAGCTAGTGAATGAAATGAATGAATTAATTCAGTAAAGTGAGCGGAGCGGAAAAGAGCGCTCACTCAAAAGAGCTGTTTTGTACAACTCTAAAAAATTGAAGAGGAGGATATTGGCAACATACATTTAGTTTCAACAGGACGGCGCTAAGTGCCACACAGCCAAAGCTACAATCGATGTTTTGCGCCCTGTTTTTGAAGATCGCATTATCAGCCGCGGAGCTGATGTCGTTTGGCCACCTCGGAGCTGCGACTGGACACCGTTGGACTATTATTTGTGGGGTGCCGTCAAAGATAAGTGTTACGCCGACAAGCCAGGGACAATTGACGCTTTAAAGGACAATATTCGTGAAGCCATTGGTGAAATACAGCTGCACACAATCGATAATGTGCTTAAATATTGGACCGATCGTGTAGGCTACGGCATGGCCAGCCGAGGCAGCCATTTGAATGAAATTATTTTCCATTATTAACCGGAAGGATTGTACTTTCAAATAAAAAATAAATTTGAGAAAATATTCAGTAGTTGTTTATAGCATTTTCAAAAAAAAAAGTTATTTGGCGGACCCGTATATACTATATATGTGAAGATATGTTTGTAAATATATTGCTTTTGTAGCCACATTAAATCATATGTTATAGGAAATTATTTGTTTATTATTATTATTTGTTTCTTCAATGTTTTGTTTTCTTTTCACCTTTTGCTTTTCAATATGTAGGAAAATACATTGAAAAATTTTCCGACAATTGTGCCATTATCAGATGAAGTACTTTAAACACTTCTGCCAATAAAAAATAGCCTTACAATGTCTGACAATGGTAAAATATATTGTGCAGATGATTGGCAGATGTCTTACAATATTATTATCTTACAATGTACCGACAATGGTTTTTCTGACAACGTTGCAAGACAAAAATTGTAAGTTCACACGATTGCTAGACATTTTCTGACAAATTTTCTGCCAATATTGTTATATCTGACAATCGTCTATACATAGCTACACCAAAGCTTGTGGTATCGTTGTATTGTTGACACTTCTTGTGTTATTATTATACGAGAGGTTTTAATTTTTGAAAGTTTAGATTTGGATATATATATATATATATATATATATATATATATATATATGTATGTATATATATATATATATATATATATGTATATATATATATATATATATATATATATATATATATTTATATATATATATATATATACATATATATATATATATATATATACATATATATATATATATATATATATATATATATGTATATACATATGTATATATACATATATATATAAGAATAATATATTCACAAGTTTTCAACATATGTATTACTGGTAAATATGTATGTATATATTACTGGCAAATTTAGTCAACCAGCCGGTTGTGAGCCGAATTCCAGACGCCGCCGAAAATTTTTCGACCAGCCGCCGCCGCCGACCAAATCTCACGGCGCAGGTCTCTGGCTAGGACACAGTAAGCTTACTCACCAACATTATATAAAAAAATGCTCCAACCTGCACCAGATGCTCCCAGAGACTTACAATGCTGCATATACTATCATGTTACAATAACCCCGTAATTCCAACTAACCTCGTAAAATCAATTCAAGCACTAGACTTCAATTTAATGAAAAAGCATATCCCAAATTATATCCTAAAAGAATTGTAAAAAAAAAATTGTTATGTGTAAGATAAGGACGAATGCCATAGCAGCCAGCTCCTAACATTTTTTTTGTAATTATTAATATATAAATTTATTTTTGTATTAATAAATAAAAATAAAATAAATAAATAAAAGTGCTATATTCGGCTGTGCCGAATCTTAAATACCCTTCACCGATGTATATCTTCTTTCTTCCTTGCTAAAACAGAAAGAAGGTTTAATTAAAAAACCAAAATGATGTTATCGGTTACTTTTATATTTAAGAAAACGTTTAAATTTTTCGGCTAGGAAGCTAAATGTTTGGCTTTTCTTATTTCTAATACCTCTAAACGTCTTTCACAAATAATTAATATGTTTAATTTAAAAACAAAAAGTAAGAATCCGTTTCATGTACCACAAAAAGTTCTAATTGTCCAACTGCAGAATCGTCTTTTAGATTTTTTGTTTTTTTAATAACAATTTAACTCTTCCCGAAGCATACAAAATATATTTGATTCACAAAAAAACCAAAATTAGGAACTTATATGGCTAATTTTATGCACTAAAAAATTTCGATTATTCAACCCTGGAACCGAATTTTTAGTTTTTAAAATTTTTAATACCAATTTAATTCTTAGCGAAGTATAAAATATGTTTAATATACTGAAATAAAACCGAAATTGGGAATTTATGTGGGTACTTTCATGTACAAAAAATTTCGATCTTCCAACCTTGGAACCGAATTTTTAATACTAAATTATTTTTTTCTGAAATATAAAATAGGTTTAACTCACTAAAAACACAAAATTTTGAGTTTATGTGGGTACTTTTATGTACCAAAAATATTTCGATTTTCAAACTCTGGAAGCGAATTTTTAATTTTTATCAATGCAGTTCTTAGTGTGGTTTAACATAGTTTTATTTTACGAAAAAAAATAAAATTTTTAGACTTGTTGGTCACTTTCATGTACCATAAAATATATCATTTGTCCTGTAGTCGAAATTCTAATTTTTTAAGATTTGAATACCAATTTTGTTCTTCCTGAATTATAAAACAGTTTTAATTAGGGAAAAAACAACGTCAATTGCCTTTTTGGTTACTTTTATGCAGAAAATATATTTCAATTTCCCAACCCTGGAATCGAAATTTTAATTTTTTTTTACCAATGAAACTCTTAATGAGTTATGAAATAGTTTTATTTAAGAAAACCTTAATATTTGTAACCATTTTGGTCCCTTTCATATACTACAAAATATTGCAGTTATCCAACTCTGGAATCTAAATTTTGACTTTTTTTTAATTTTTGATACCAATTTGGTTTTTAGTTAGTAAAAAACCGACGTTAGTTGCCTTTTTGGTTACTTCTATGTATAAAAAAATTTCAATTTCCCAGCCCTGGGAGCGAAATTTTAATTTGTTTTACCAAAACTAGTCTTCATTCGATATAAAGTCGTTTTATTTAAGAAAAACATAAAATTTGCAACCATTTTGGTCACCTTCATGAACTATAAAATATTGCACTTGTACAAACCTGGATTCGAATTTTTTTTTTATTTTTGAATTTTTAAAACCCATTTTGTTTTTCCTAAATAATAAAATAGTTTTAGTTAGTAAAAAACAACCTCAGTTGTTTTATTTTTGGTTACTTTTAAGTACAAAAAAATTTTCAATTTCCCACCCCTGGAAGCGATATTTAAGTTTTTAATATTTTTTTGACTAATGCAAATCTTCATGATGTATAAAGAGGTTTTATTTAACAAAAACTTAAAATTTTTAACAATTTCAGTTATTACATGTACTACAAAATACTGAATGTGCAAAAAAAAAAAATATTTACATTCCCATCACTGGAAAAATATTTTTATTTTTTTAGTTTATAATAGACGATTGGAACCGTATTTCCAATTTTTCTAAATTTCAATACCACTCTATTTAAGTTCATTTCCAATCCAACGGTCCAAGAACGAAGTCTCTAGCTCTTCTGGGGGCTTGGGAAAACCGATTTCGCGTACAGACGGACGGACATCGCTCAATCGTCATCGCTATTCATAAGGATCCAGAATATATATATATATATATATATATATATATATACATATATATATATATATATATATATATATATATTTTATGGGGTCCTATGTTGATATCGAAGAAATTACACACGGAATGACAAACCTATATATACCCTTTCACTTTTTTGTGAAGGGTATAACAAGCAAAAGTCGGCTCTGCCGACGCACAGTGGAAAATCGTAGAGTAAGACCAGCCTATAATTCAATTTTAAAAAGGTTCGAATTACACTATAATCTTCTTTTATCGAAAAGCTAAGATGTCGAACTTAATAATTTGAGGAAAATATTTGATGTTTGGGCAATAGTAATACTTGGAACTAAGGACCGTATTCACATCATTTTACGACAACGATTTATTACCATAAAAATAAAACATATTTCAGAGCATATTTTTATTATAACTCACATTACAATGAGGGAGTTATATGTATACCTTATTGGAAAGGTGATTTGATGTAGATTCCAATTTTATAAATAGCGGATCAGGTTTTAGTGAAAATATTTGAAATTTTAGCTCCTGATTGATGTAATGTTGTTTTGGCTGCATGTAAAAACTTCGGTAAGGCTTTTAATTAGGAGCTCTGCTTAGCTCTGCGTTCATATGCAAAAAATTTTAAAGCTTAATATATTAGTAAGATACTATAAATATATTAGCTGCATACTCGTGCCTAAACAGAAGTTACATTCAATAATGTTAAAAAACACTGTTATTTAGATAACTGAACAAATGATTATTGTTAAAGTAACTTTGCATTGTTATCTAATTTTTTTGTTGCTAAATGTAAAAAAAAATATTAGCAAATTAAGCAAAAAAAAAATTCTGTTATATAAAAAAAGTTGACTAGTAGGATATTGATGGAAAGTTTAAGAATAGTCACAATTAATATTTGGTTATACTGTGTTTTTTTTTTGTTAAGAGATTATTAAAAACCAGTATTACATCAATTAAAAATTAATAATTTTAAGTGTTCAGTGCGTCAAATAATTGATACTTATATTGAAAGTGGGAGAAATACACAAAGTATTAACGTTCGAAGACGCGAAAGAGTCGCGCAATAAAGACTACAAAAATTATTGTTTACATCACTCTCGAAAATGTTCGCGATCAGGCACTAACGAAGATGTTTTCAACAGACTTCTTTACACATCTGAGCCATATGTAGCAAGTATAAGAAAACCATCCGCCAAACTTGCTAAAGATTTGAATGAAGATACGCTTAAACTGATGAAGCAACCGCAAAATTTTTAAGAAGAAAATGTCACGGTTAAAGTATTATTTAAATATTACACCATGCCTACGGTGACCATTCATCCTTGTTTTAAGAGGACAGTCCTCTTTTTTTACATGATGTCCTCTTAAATAAAGTGTCCTTTTTATACCCTTCACAAAAAAGTGAAAGGGTATATATAGGTTTGTCATTCCGTGTGTAATTTCTTAGATATCAATATAGGACCCCATAAAGTATATATATTCTGGATCCTTGTGAATAGAGATGACGATTGAGCGATGTCCGTCCGTCTGTACGTGGGGTTTTCCCGAGCCCCCAGAAGAGCTAGAGACTTCGTTCTTGGACCGTTGGATTGGAAATGATCTTAAATAGAGTGGTATTGAAATTCAGAAATATCGGAAGTACGGTTCCAGATCTGGGAAGCTTTCACCTATTTCTCGACGCAAAATTTATACATACCAAAAACCAAAAAAATTTTTTATTGTTTGTAAATTAAAGCTATTTCATGCTTTGGGAAGCTTCAATCGTCTATTAAAAACTAAAAAAATAAAAATTTTTTTCCTGGGATTGGAATGTAAAATTTTTTTTTTTTCACGTTCAGTATTTTGTAGTACATGTAATAACTGAAGTTGTTAAAAATTTTAAGTTTTTCTTAAATAAAACCTATTTATACATCATGAAGATTTGCATTAGTCAAAAAAAAAAATTAAAAATTAAAATTTCGCTTCCAGGGGTGGGAAATTGAATTTTTTTTTTGTACATACAAGTAACCAAAAAATAACTGAGGCTGTTTTTTTGCTAACTAAAACTATTTTATAATTTAGGAAAAACAAAATGGGTATCAAATATTCAAAAATAAAATTTCGAATCCAGGGATGGACAAGTGCAATATTTTATAGTTCATGAAGGTGACCAAAATGGTTGCAAATTTTATGTTTTTCTTATATGAAACGACTTTATATAGAATGAAGACTAGCTTTGGTAAAACAAATTAAAATTTCGCTCCCAGGGTTGGGAAATTTAAATTTTTTTAGACATAAAAGTAAACAAAATGGCAAATAACGTCGGTTTTTTACTAACTAAAAACCAAACTGGTATCAAAAATTAAAAAAAAATCAAAATTTAGATTCCAGAGTTGGATAACTGCAATATTTTGTAGTACATGAAAGTGGCCAAAACGGTTACAAATATTAAGTTTTTCTTAAATAAAACTATTTCATGCCTCATTAAAAGTTTCATTGGTAAAAAAAATTAAAATTTCGTTTCCAGGGTTGGGAAATTTAAATACTTTTTCTGCATAAAAGTAACCAACAATTGACGTTGTTGTTTTTGCTAATTAAAACTGTTTTATAATTTAGGAAGAACAAAATTGGTATTAAAATCTTAAAAAATCAAAATTTCGACTACAGGACAAATGAAATATTTTATGGTACATGAAAGTGACCAACAAGTTTAAAAATTTCATTTTTTTTGTCAAATAAAACTATGTTACACCACACTAAGAATCGCTTTGGTAAAAAAATAAAAATTCGCTTCCAGAGTTTGAAAATCGAAATATTTTGGTACATAAAAGTATCCACATAAATTCCAAATTTTGTGTTTTTAGGGAGTTAAACCTATTTTATATTTAAAAAAAATTAAATTAGTATTAAAATATTAAAAATTCGGTTCCAGTGTTGGAAAATCGAAATTTTTTGGTACATGAAAGTTCCCACTTAAATTCCTAAATTTGTTTGTTTTTTAGTGAATTAAACATATTTTATACTTCGCTAAGAATTAAATTGGTATTAAAAATTTTAAAAACTAAAAACTCGGTTCCACGGTTGGATAATCGAAATTTTTTAGTACATAACATTAGCCATATAACTTCCTAATTTTGGTTTTTTGTGATTGAAATATTTTTTTATGCTTCGGGAAGAGTTAAATTGTTATTGAAAACCAAAAAATCTAAAAGACGATTATACAGTTGGACAATTAGAACTTTTTGGGGTGCATAAAACGGATTTTTACTTTTTAATATTTAATACTTTTGAAAGACGTTCAGAGGTATTAGAAATAAGAAAAGCCAAACATTTAGCTTCCTAGCCGAAAAATTTTAATGTTTTCTTAAATATAAAAGTAAACGATAACATAGTTTTGGTTTTTTAGTTAAACCTACTTTCTGTTTTAGCAAGAAAGAAGAAGAATTAAGTCTGTGAAGGGTATTTAAGATTCGGCAGAGCCGAATATAGCACTTTTACTTGTTTTAATTGAAATGTGCCTCATTGTCCTTTTTTTTATTATTAATACTTTTTTGTTTAAAACTCCAAAATTAAAAGTTTTATTTTCTAAATTCTATAAAAGTCAAAATCACCTCTACAATAGAAATTATTATCATCAAATGGATTGTGCAGAAATTAAAATCTTTTTCACAAATGACTGTAATATTTCTGGACATATTTTAAGTTCTGGGCATATTTTGTTTAATAAACATTCATATATGAAGGTAAGTCGACCATGCCTAGAATATATGTAATTGACTATAAATAGTAAAATCATTATTACATTTCTAAATGTCCTCTTTTTGGGGTTGAAAATAATGGTCACCGTAACTATACCTAACAGAATGTTGTTTAAATTTATTTTTTATTGTATTATTTAGTTATTGTATTTAATTAATTATTGAATTTAATTTTATAAAATCAAAACCCAGTTAAAAATGGGAAGTGCAAATTAAAGAAATTATATTAAGTTAGGTTGGGTTAAAGTGAAGTCACATAAATTAAAAACATTAAAAATGTTATATAATAAAAATATTAATATAATAAAAATATGTATTTAAAGTTAAAATTTATTTAAAGTTAAAGTTCCTATTTTGTACCAAATACATGTACAAGTCATCAAAAAATAAACTTCTTACCTTAATTCTGAAATAAGTTCTGGTTCAATTTGGCTCATATTTTATAGAATAATAGCAAATACATTTAAGATTATTGGTGCAAAATTTCAGAACTCTATCTCTAAGAACAAAAAAGTTACAGATTTTTGATCCGATAAGGACTAAAATTTTCCACTGTGCAACGTACATTGCATTTTGATCTTTCTTGTTTTCAATACTGATTTATTTCTTTCTAATACAGAAAATATGTTTTATTACCAAGGAAAGAAATTTTTGATTTATTTGGTTACTTTAATATTAAAAAAAAAATAAAATTTTACATCTCTGAAGCTGTTGTCCCTCTTCGTATTTCTAATACCACTTAACTGCTGATATAAATATAGAATATGATTAATTTATTAACAAAAGGAAAATATTTGTTTCAGTTGGTTACTTTTATGTACCCAAAAGAATTAAAAGTTGTCCATACCTGAAATAGGCTTTTTGGTCTTTTTAGGAATTTTCAATACCACTTTTATTTTTCCTGAAGTATGAAGTGGATTTAATTCACAGAAAACCCCAAAATTAGTAACCTATTTGGTTACTTTAATGTACCAAAAAAAAAACGATTGTCCAACCATGGAATCGAATTTTAATTTTTAATATCAGTTAAATTCTTCTTGAAGTATAAAATAGGTTTGATTCGCTAAAAGCACTAAAATTAGGAAGTTATATGGTTATTTTATGTACCAAAAACATATCGATTGTCTAACCCTGGAATCGATTTTTTGATTTTTTTTATCAATTTAATTCTTCCTGAATTATAAAATAGTTTTAATTATCGGAATAAAATATATTTATATAAAAAACCTGTGTTGTTTCTTTGGTTGCTTTTATGTACAAAAAACATTTCAATTGCCCAATCCTGGAATCGAATTTTTAATTTTTTTATTTTTAATTCAAATTTAGCTCTTCCCGAAGTATAAAATTAAGGTTTAATTAACAAATGTACAAAAAAAAAAATTAGTTTTTGTTAGTGAATTTTATGGTCACAAATAGATGCAAGATTTCCAGCTCTGCAATTCTGAATTTCATTTTATTAAGGTTTATTTCCAATCCATCAGTCCGAGACAGACGGACATCGCTTATTCGTCTTCTCTATTTATAAGGATCCAGAACATAGATACTTTATGGGGTTCCATGTTAATATTAACGAAATGGCAAGGGTACATCCCTTTCACTTTTTTGTGAATTGTATAGCAACAGGGTGTTTTATTGGTGTACTGAAATCGGAACTGCGGAACTGTGAATGTTTGCATAATTTGACACTTTGAACCCAAATAAAAAATTAGGTCTTGCAACAAGAACTTCCAAACTTTAACAGTTGAAGCTGTTAAATTGGTTGCCATTGGTTGAAAGTACAATAATAAAAATGGTTTATCAAAGTGGCTCTTCTGTTCGAGCTTCGCCTATTTTACTGTAGCCATAGTCATTCTACCGAGAGGACTATTCGCAATGTGTATGGTTGAATTAGAGTCTACTGATTCAGTGAGCGATCTACAGACACCCTTGTGTGGAAGAACTCATTATCTACCGAACACATCGCAGCTGCCCATGACAGTGTGCAGACGAATCTGAAAGTAAACGACGCGTGTTCCCTGAATGGATATTGCAGCAGTTGGCAGCTGGCATAAATTTTCTTCGACAAATCATCCTCAGTGATGAGGGCCATACGCGAAAAAATTAAATTTTCAAATTTGTGATGATACCAATCCATCCCGAAAAAGTTACTTTTTGGTTCGGATTTGGGGCTCGCGGCATCATTGGTCCCATACGTGTTGTTTTAAATGTTTCCTGGAAATGCTAAAGAAATTCAAATCATTCGTTTGATATTAATTTTGGGCGAAATTTAGGGTAAATACAAAGGAAAAGAAATTTTGAAATATTGTCAATAGATCAGAGTAAAAGTCTAGATTTAAAACTTTGAAATTTTGTGGGTAACACTCATTTTTATTTTGTGAAAATTTAACTTCTTCAAAAGTCGAGCTCTCACTGTACAGATTGCCTGACTTTATTTGCTAATAGACCAGTTTAAAATTTAAAGACAAGAATGACGTAAGTGATATTGTCTTGACATTGACGTCGTTAGCTGTTACGGAATAGTTCTGTTCCCTAACGAGAAGACTGCATTTGAATTTCGTTCATAAATGGTTAATTTTCAAAATAGTTCTTGAGTTTGTGGGTCTACAAAAAGGGGTTGCAGAGAACGTGTTAAAAATTTGTGATCCACATATTTTATACTGTCAGCACTAGTGCGTTGTTGTGGTGGTTGTCGGTTTGTTTCAGTGATGAGGGCATAGTCTCTCCTTCGTCGGCCCTGTAGTAAAAATTCGCCGCTAAACTGTAAGGTTTGAAATATCAGCAAATAGTTCTCTATATTCTCATATAAATAGTTATACATCAGTCCTCTCAATACTATCCCCTTCTACATAGTTCTGGCACAATGCACTGCTTATGCTGTGAGTGCTGGTCCTACTACAAAAAAATACAGCACGAAAATGGAGTTGAGATGTAAGCAAAAATAAAATTTCAAACAGTTTTACCATCGTGAAATATATATGTAAAAGTGGGACATAGAGAAAATAATGAAACAGCAATAAAGAGGTTAAAAATGGGTTACTATCGGTTGATACAATTCCTAATAAAATGTGTATTAAAAAAAATTTTATTACAATATACAAATAAGCACTGACAAAGAAAATGTAGCGGCTTTCGAAAACAACTGTTCTGCTTTGCTGTGTAAGTTTGATAATTAAAATTGAGGGTTAAGGGTCATGTCCCTTGCAATAGTCTTGTTTTTCTTAATAAAAAAACATGTTTGCGGATAATATAGAGTATCAATCTTAATTTAATTTAACAAAGGAATTGTTGTTTGTGTAAAATCTCGGCATACATATATCAAAAACTAAAGCAGCAAAACACAATGATGTGCTACAAAAATGCGCAGTTAATAAGAACGAGGACTTATTGTACACAAAAACTTGACAGTAGCCAAGCTATGATTGCGCAAGCAACTGTCATTTGGTGTAGGTATATTCATTTTACATGAGTTTTACTTTCTTTTACGCTATTTACTTTACTTTTTATATAAATGTTCAACACATGGTCGAAAAAACTCATCTGCTTGAGTTTTTTCAGGATTGAGTTTTGACCGTTAAAATATTTCCATATATTCGAAAGACGTTTGCATTTGGGCCGCCATTATATATTTTATTTACGTTTTACCGACGTTTGTTTACTATGCTGTTGTTACTGTGAAAAGCATCCTTGCGAAACCTCAAAGGTTGATGCTGTAATCAGCTGCTTTGGGCACAATGGAAATATTTTTGCACAAAAAATGCCTGCTGTTTACCTGAGAGTTGGGCCATGGTTCAACATTTTGAAAGGCAAAGCGGAACATGAATTTCTGTGTTTGTTCGATTAACAAAGTGTATGGAAGACAAAAAACAAATTTTGTTTTTACTTTTCTAACAAGTAACAATGACGAAGTGTGATTTGTTCAATTAGGGGCTAATATTTTGTGAAGATTATATCAACAAAAAATAGAAAATAATAACTAAACAATGTCAGTTTCTTCTAAAAGTTTTTGCTTGATTCTTAATACAACATCTAACATCGTTTTAACAAATTATTCATATGAATTTTACCGATCGATTTCGAGATACTCAATTTGTACTGCATTTTATGAACGTTCTGTTTTCCTTGCATTAACAAAAGGAGCTTAAGGAAGCAAATTTGCCAAAATATTTTTACGAAAAACCAGTAGACCTGTAGAGGCATGTGCTTTCGAGAGTTTTAAAGATTTTACTTAATTTGAATAAGACAAGTTAAAATGATATGGCGGTTTCTTTTCTGACAACCATGTGCTCTATTCTCATTCCTGACTAGTGGTGCCGTTTTGCTTAGTTTTATCCAAGGCAGATTTACCAGGTACTCTCAGTACCGCAGCTGTATATTGAAATTTGTTGAGCTACTGTCAAAAGTTTATATACAAGCCACATAAAATGTTTTTTTCTTAAATCTTCCTTGTTAATGATGCTTCTTCTTCCTTGATTTTGACATTAGCTCTTCATTTTCTACCAACAAAATACGTGTGGTTTTTGGTGTTGTTTCGTTGTTGTACTAGTAAGAGTACCTGGTAAATCTGCCTTGATTTTATCCATGGTACAATTAACAGGTATATGCATCACCACAGGTGATAGTGAACAAATTGTAAAATTTTGTGAAATTCGCCGCAGTTTTATGTTTTCTTTTTATTAACTGTTTTGAATGTTTGAAATTTTTAAAATAAAAGTTTAAATAAAAAAAAAACAAATTTGATCAATATATGTACATATTTTCTGTCCATCGTTTTAAAAAATGTTGTAAATTTAAACAATAAACAATTTTGTGGTGTTTGATTAAAAAAAGAAAAATCCGGGAATAGGACATATTTTTACGTTCCTAAAGAGGAAGATAGAAGAGAATGCTGGGCCTAAAGTTGAAAACAGTAAACAATTTTTCAATTACTAAACAAAAGCTGCACTTTCTTGATATTTCTCCACCTACTTCATACAACAAACACCTAATTTCCGCTTATTTATTTTTATTTTAAAATTTAATATCACTACAATGAATAAAACTAAGTTTGTTCACATAACATATTATTATATTTAACAAAGGCGAATTAAATAATTCGCCTTGTATTTGACATTGTGTTTCACCAAAAAGTTGCTTTGTTGTAATGAATTCGCTTTGCATATACCTGATAATTGTAGCATGGTTTTATATAAAATTGTTTATTTTCTTCAATGTGCACATGTGCGATTTTTCTTACTATGGTTATCATCTCTTAATTCTAAATATGTGCAAATATTTGTTTTTAACCACTCTATCAATCAAAACCACTCTATCAATCAAAATATCTGAAAATTAAAAAGAGCGGGGGAAAATTTACGAAACCAATATCAACATTTTTAAAGCCGCATATAAAACAAATTCTGAACAATTCCGTACTTAATGAAAATATAAACTTCAAAATGACTAGAAGAAGTTTGAGTCGTTCTCTTAAAAATGTTAACTGGCAGAAATTATGAAATTTAATACTAAAACTACCTTTTTGATGAAGTGGGCAAAAAAATTCTAAAATAGTGTGTAACTATCAAAATAAATTCGAGCAAATGTTACGAAACCTGTAAATATTCATAATGTTACCCCGGTATTCATAAAATTTAAAATGAGTTTGAAATGTATTTTAATTAAATTTTTTCATACAAAATTTTCTTAAAACAGATTTCAAATATGTTTTATGTTTTTTATGAATATGGGGGTTAATATATAAGTTTCAAAACATTATCTTTGTATTGGAGACAGAAGGTTTTCAGTTTGGGTACTTGGCGAACTAAATATAAGTTGGTAGCACTACACCAGATGACAGTTTGTGTATTGAAGTCACTAAAAATTGCTATTTCGGAAGAAATACATGTGAGCTAGGGCCTTTTTATGTGAGACCTACGATATGTTTACAACAATGTGCTTGGTATGTGTTCTTGTGCATGCATGTGTGTGTATTTGTGTTTAAAGGTACACTTTTTTATGTGCGGTGTGTATTGCTTTTAGGTGTGGTTTGCTTTGATTTATTTCTATTTCCTTTTAAGTTCTAAATCAAGGGTGCCCAAAAGTTCTTTATGGAAGAGTAAGCACGAATACATTGAAAGAAAAACTAATTTTTATTCAATATTTATTGTTGTAAAAACAAATACATACAAAGCGATATCATACGCTAAACAAAAACAAAGTCTTCAGTGATGATCGCTGTCGTCGATGTTTACCAGCAAACCTTACAAAAGTGTTGTTGGTTTCCACTTGCTTTTATACAATGAAGAACAACAAAAAAAATAAGACAAAATTGTAGTAAGAATTTTAACGAACATTTATATTGCTATATTAAATTGAATTAAGATTCATAGGCTAATTGTTCGAAATTTGTTTTTAAATCTCAGAAAGACATGATAAATATTCCAAGGCACAAAGGAAAGTCAACATCAGTTTTATTCAACTTACACAGCAGAGCAGAACAGCTGTTTTCGAAAGACGCAACCCTTTCATCATCAGTGCTCATGTGTATTGTGTTTGTCACCACTTATTAGGTGGCTTAGTTGAATGTGATAACAGTTCCTATTTACACAAATTTTATTGTGAAAAAGAATACGAGAACTGTATCAAGCTGATGTTAACATGTTATTGTTATAATACCCGTGTTACCGTTTGATTATTTTTCTTCATGTCCCATTTTTCTGAATTTTTTGTTCCATCATACCTAAGTCAAACTTTTTTGGTTTGAATTTTATACTTAAGTACATGTGAACGTTTTTCCAATTTATTATTGGTAGCTCAAGCCATAGCTTAAATTTGTATGTAGTAAGAATTTTAACGAACATTTTTATATTGCTATATTAAATTGAATTAAGATTCTATAGGCTAATTGTTCGAAATTTTTATTTTAAATCTCAGAAAGACATGATAAATATTCCAAGGCACAAAGGCAAGTTAACATCAGTTTTTGTTATTCAACTTACACAGCAGAGCAGAACAGCTGTTTTCGAAAGACGCAACCCTTTCATCATCAGTGCTCATGTGTATTGTGTTTGTCACCACTTATTAGGTGGCTTAGTTGAATTTGATAACAGTTCCTATTTACACAAATATGCCAACTAATAAGTGGTGACAAACACAATACACATGAGCACTGATGATGAAAGGGTTGCGTCTTTCGAAAACAGCTGTTCTGCTCTGCTGTGTAAGTTGAATAAAACTGATGTTGACTTTCCTTTGTGCCTTGGAATATTTATCATGTCTTTCTGAGATTTAAAAACAAATTTCGAACAATTAGCCTATGAATCTTAATTCAATTTAATATAAGACAAAATTGTTTGTGTATTTCGCATTGCTAGTGTTGGGTGCTGTATTCGAGTATTAAAACACACAGCCTAAGCTAGGCGCTTTTACAAAAACAAATGAGCACTAAGCTCATACGGCCTGGGCACTCCTGTTCTAAATGGTGAATTGTTAGAACAGGCAAACACATAAGAAATTTGAATTTTTTTTACGAACTTATTGCTTTATACTATGTTCACACGGCAAAGTGAAACACTTGTTTCGCTCTCTGAAACACGATTGCGAACCCTGGTGTTCAGACGATGGTTCTTGTTTCATTTTGACGTTTACATATTTTGTACAAACATTTTTCGCGGCTTTTTTTGTTTTTGTGGTTGACTTAAAAAATGGATAAGAAAAGTAAGTAAATATTAAAAATATAATGTGAATATACTTTCATAAAATACTTTACGTATGAAGTAAACAGGAAAAGTGCGAGCAAGTGGAATCAAAGCGGAGAGCGAGCTCTGATCGAGATATGGGCGGATAAAATGAGTCAGTTGCGTGGCTGCCGAAAAAATAGCCACATACTGCTGGAAATGGCTTCCGAGCTGGGAGAACATGGGTATACATATACACCGGAGGAATTAAAAATCAAAATGCACAATATGACAAGTCGATATAGGTAAGTTCAGAAATATAATAAGTTACCTACATAATGAAAATATTCCCCATACAGTACTCATAGGGCAAAACTTTGTCTGGTTGTAAAACATTTTTGATATTATTTAACCGTTGCGTACCATATTTTATTTGCAGAAAGGAAAAAATCAAAATTGGGCAAAGTGGTGGCTCACCCTCCGAGTGGGACCTATATAAAGAAATGGAAAATTTGTTGCTTCCATTTAAAAGTTACCATAGTGAAGGTTTAGTTGCTGATAGTATAAAAAGTAAGTAATAAGTGTTTAAAATTTTTAATTTAGTTTTATTCAGTATTAAAATAATAAGTTAATATGTAGATATATTTCATTTTCATTTCCTTATTTCAGATATGCATTTAGATGTTCAGGAAATATCGTTGCCACCATCTTCTGGATCAGCAACTGAAATTTCGCCGGAGTCACCTTCACCTTCAATTTGAACGGCACCGCCTCTTTCTCCATCACCATCATCAAAATCCCCAAAGCTGCGCACATCTGAAAAGAAGAAACACAACATTGATAGACTGATTAAATCTATTGAAAAGACTGTGGAAAATATAAAAAATACTTCAGAAAAGGTGGTAGCGATTGAGGAAGAGAAAAAGGAACTTTTGATAAAGTTTGCTGAAAAGGAAGCTGAAGTGCAAGATGCATTGCTTGCATTTCTAAAAAATAATTCCATTTAAAACATTTTCAATAGTATTAATTAATTTTTCGTTTTTGGTCTCATGAATTTGTGATGTTTATTTTTAGGAAAGGTTTTTTGTTATTTATTTTTTATAAATAAAAAGTTATGTATGTATGTAAGTATGTAATTGAATTCTTAAATAATAAAACTTACATAAATATTCAGAAATTGCATTTCTTATTTTTTCTGCATGATTTCTGTTTTCCGCTAGTGTTGCAATAAATTCAGGGTACGGTCGGTTGAGTTCGGCAGCTTCTAAAGCCTGCATCCAATTTTCATTTATGGTGTCATTGTTATGGCTGAGGAAATTGTGTAGAACGCAGCAGGCTAACACTACACAGTTAGCATTTTTGATGGCGTTATCAATTCCCTTTCCAATTCGTCTAAAACGAGCTTTTAGGTGCCCAAACGCATTTTCCACAACTCTACGAGATTTTGATAACGCATAGTTGAAACATTTTTGTTTATAATTTTGCGAGACACAAAATGCATATGGTTTCATTAGCTGTGCACTTAACCTAAATGCTGAATCCCCAATTATATGCACAGGAACATCCACATCTAAAATGGTTCTTTTTAATTCGGACATAATGGTGCAATGATCCAGCTGATCCTTCAAAGAAGATTGCTGGTATATTTGGGAATCATTACACCGGCCAGGAGAACCACAGCTAACATAAATAAAGCGGCATCTATAAAACAAAATTATCAGACATTTACTAACCATATGAAAATGTTTTTTACCTTGCATCTACCAATGCTAACATCACAATTGAGTACCATCCCTTATAGTTAAAGTAGTCTATTGCGTCTTCATGCGAAGGATGAATTTCAATATGACAACCATCTGTAAATGAATAAAATAATTGAATATTGAAAAACTTTAATACCAATACAAATGACTTACCAAGTGCTCCCATGCATTGCGGGTATCCAAGTACATCAAATTCTTTTGTCCAATTCTCAATTTTCTCTCTTGTTAGTGGAAAATTGTTTAGATACATTGGAGCCAAAACTCTCCATACTTCTGTACAAAATTCTAAAAGAATTACGCATACCGTTGACTTTCCCACACCAAACATATTAGCGATTGTTCTATATTCTGCAGATGAACCTAGCGCATATAAGCTTATGGCAATCCTCTTCTCCAGTGGTATTGCATTCCGCATGTTTGTGTCGTTTTTCTTTAGCCCAGGTAGCAACGCACATAATTTATGAAAATTGCTTCTATTCATTCTGAAGTTATTTCTAAAGAATAAATTATCAGCATTTTGGCAATCTGTCTCCCAAAAACTTGAAGATTTGTCCTAACAATTTTACAAACAATTTAATTTACAACTCCAATTTAAATTACAACTCAATATCCACTTACCATTTTCCAGTACAGTCTCTCTGATATGTGTGACATTTCTACTATATTAAGGAGCTGGAGCTCCTTTAAAAGTTGTGTGGCCATTTCCTGCTGATCTGCCAGAGCCCGAAATGAAATATTTGACTCATCAAAAAACCTGAGTTTTGAAGATATCCTTCTGTACTTTATAATACGCTTCACTATTTCTTTTTTATCCATTTTTATTTGAATATGTATATATACACCTTTTTTTAATTTAATATTTTTATATATATATTTTTGCACACATTAATTTTCTCTTTTTCTTTGTTTATATATTTTGTGACAGCTAGTTCAGATAAACTTGCGATAATTTGTTATCAAAATTGGAGATGATAGTAAATTTATAGTGTTTCGCAGCAAGTTTCATAATGAAACATGATGTTTCGCTCTCAAAATTTTGTATGGTGAACCATGATGTTTCAACCATGTTTGGAGCGCGAATCACGAATGAGAGCGCGAACCCCGGTAATTTCTGTCCGTGTGAACATAGTATTAAGGCAGCACGATATTGAAGTATTGTGAACCATATAAAATCAGTTACATTTTTGTAATTCTGGCATTTATCGCATCATGCGGAGGTAAAAAGTCATAGTAAATATATATTTTCCTATCGAAACAGTGTGTATTCTCAAAAACGACAAATCGTGTATTTTCAAAAACGATGAGGGTGTGGTTAAATACTGACAGATCTGTCCGTTTCTATAATTTTACAAATTGTTTCATACAATAATAGAGTTCTACTCGCGACAGTGTGTTGCTTGCAGCAGACTTTCTATGGATTTTTTTTGTAGTTGGAGAGAACACTGAATTATTAAATCTTATCTTAAGATCATGTAATCGTTGAGTGATGCTCCCTTCAACATTCAGAGGAATCATTGTATGCAATGAATGAATGGTTACCATCATAAATAGCAACAGTTTTGAAAAATAAACATTTTAAGAATTCTAAAGTAAAATTTGTTTTAATTGTTACTCTTTTGGGAATATTAACTGTCAGCTCCACGATGTCGCGTGGCCTTGACATCCAAGAAGATTATTTTCACCGAAATATTTTCGTTACACATTTAACATCCATGTTTGCAATCAGTATCACTTGATGTAAATTAAACAAATTAATTTGACTGCATCGAAACCAGGCATTTAGTTGTGAAACTGACTAAAATTCCTTAGAGTGGCTCTAGTATTTCAGTGATGCAATTTTGACGTTTTTCGGATATTGTACGACCTTTTAAAATTAATAAATAGCTATTTTAAAAAATGGGTATATTTTGATGATTTTTCAATTTATTTAGTTGCCTTCTTATTGTTCTTTTTTTTGCTATTTAAATATGTACTTGTTTCCAGCAATTAGTTACAAAAATTAATTCAAAGAGATTTGAGTATTTCTTTAAAATCATTTTGTGGCCAGATGATGATGGAAACTTATGAAACATATATATATGAAAATTTTTCTCAAAAATCATTTATTTACTCATCAATCTTTATTTCGTGCTAGAGATTTTTCCAATCCTCGAATCAGTTCCGATTTGCACTTGTTTGTGTATCCTTCTGCGGTTCAGCTTTTGTATATTCAATCGTTGCGAAACGCCGACTTTTCATCGGATTCTTCAATCTTGGGAAGAGGAAAAAGTCGCAGGACGAAAATCCGGTGAATGGGATGTTTTTAACGGTGTTGTTTTTGGGCAAATATCAAATTTACCAAGAAGCTCGAATGTTTCTAAGAAATTTCTATTATAGGGATCTTCAATTCATTCTAAATGTCTTGTAAATGGTAGGTGGCTCCCTTATTGTGGCTGATTCAATTATCGAAATTATTTGTTTCTAAACATTTTCTGGTACAAAATTTCTGAAAATTTCTGTTTTATTGGACGTCATTACGCTTAACATAACAAAATTTCAAACGGGTTTATATATAACAGCTGATTCATTACGCTAGACTTAGTTCTCATCCCGGTGAGCTAACTGAGACTTTACAGATAGTGTCTGACCGTTGAGTTTGGAGTTCGACGAGAAGGAGTTCAATGTTCGAAATTTTCACCGAACTGTTGCGAACACCGATCTCTTTTATTAAATTTGCATCGGGTTCTTGCGAACTTTGGAAAATTGACTCATGTTTGGTTTTAGCTTTGTTCTGAAAAGGTTTGATAGATTGGACACTTATTACAGATATAAATTAATAAAGTGAATTATATGTTAATATAACTTTCTTAGCCAAGAATGATCAAGTATCAAAGTCCTTGATGTGTTCATTTAAAAAGAAGGGCAAATCAATATAAATATTTGCTAAACATTGCGGGTATTAGCATTCCTAAAATGGAGAAATATCTTTGAAAATTTTACTTTTTTCAACATGACAAATAAGAAAATGCCAATAACCAAACAATTTTCTGATGAAATTAATGAGAGCAATAAAGATTTAATTTTAGCGACAGCAAAACAAAGATATTCAACTGCTTAAAAATCGTTTTCCGAAAATTAATGAGCTCGGCTTATGCGAAGATCAAACCTAATTTTGAATACATGCTATATTTATTAGAAGCTAATTTCTAAATGCTTTTTATGTGTAAATTTTGTTTATCTTTATACTATGCACTGAGATGGTAACACTGCTCCGTTTGATTGTTACATACATATGTCTTTTTTTTGCATATCAAATTCGACCTTCAGTATAATTTTAATTCAATTAAAATTTTTAATGATGTACTTTTTCATTAGCACATTAGATTTACCACCTGTTTGTTATAAAATTATTCGTTAGTCAATGTAAGATACTAGTGTCTGTCTATTATATTTTTGTACGAAGAAATGCATGACATGCGATTTTCTTCATTGTGTTGGCTGATAAAATATTACGTACAAACGCAAACACACACACATACACACATATATATATATATATAAATATATATATATATATATATATATATATATATATACATATATATATTTGTATATACATATATATATATATATATATATATATATAAATATATATATATACATATATATATATATATATATATATATATATATATATATATATATATATATATATAATTCATATGCAAATATGGTCCTTATGCTTCTAAATATAGTTTACCCATTCAGACATGTAAAACTTATATTTCGGTGACGTAAATATTATAATGTGTGAAATGCATCACTACAGGAGCCATGAAATGGAACGGCATCTATCACGCAATCTAGCAAATAAATCAAATCTATTTGTACGAACGTGTATTGGAAAGTCACAAATACATGAGGCCACATTACATTTATTATAATTTATGTACATTATATAGTCAGACAAACACATGCACAGTAGGACACAAAATTCACGTACACATCTATGAAAATGGCGTATATGTGGTATTTCCTTCTGTATTTCTTTGTTTTCCTGCGAGCTTATGTTTGATTCTGTGTGGTATGCATTTGTTGAGTGAGAATGTGACAAAAGTTGATAACTTTGTTCCTTCGTTAGTTTCCTTTTTGTAGTTGAATGGCTGATTCGTTTAGTTTCCACATATTTTTGTTGATCTTACTACTTTTTTGTACACGTCATCACAGGTGGAAAGTGTTACACTCGAATGCGAGATTGTAATATTGGAGATTGCAATTGGGAGATTGTTTATGATAATATCAGCAAAATGAGTCTTTTAGGATTCCTTTAGATGATCAAAAACTGATTAATCAGTTTGATGATCTAAAAAAGTTTACAAACAAGTATAAGTGCTATATTCGGTTATGCCGAATCTTAAATACCCTTCACGGATGTAATTCTTCTTTCTTTCTTTCTTGCTAAAACAGAAAGTAGCTTTAGTTAAAAAATAATTAAAAAAAACAAAATGATGTTATCAATTACTTTTATATATAAGACAACGTTTAAATTTTTTGGTTAGGAAGCTAAATGTTTGGCTATTCTTACTTCTAATACATCTGAACGTCTTTAAAAAATATTAAATATGTTTAATTTACAAACGAAAAGAAAAAATCCGTTTTATGTACCCCAAAAGGGTCTAATTGTCCAACCGTAGAATGGTATTTTAGATTTGTTTGGTTTTTAATACCAATTTATTTCTTCCTGATATATAAAGTAGGTATAATTCATCATAAGAATCAAAAATAACAAATTATATGGTTACTTTTATGAATCAGAAAATTTCGATATTCCAACCCTGATTTTGGATTTTTAATTATTTTAGTTTTTAGTACCAATTTAACTCTTCCCGAAGTATAAAAAAGATTTCATTCGCACACAACCAAAATAAAGAACTTATATGGCTATTTTATGTACTAAAAAATTTCGATTTTCCAACTCTGGAACCGAACTTTTAATACCAAATTAATTCTTCCTGAAGTATAAAATAGGTTTAACTCATTAAAAACACAAAATTTGGCATTTATGTGGGTACTTTTATGTACCAAAAATATTTCGATTTTCCACCTATTGAAGCGAATTGTTATTTTTTTACCAATGCAATTCTCAGTGAATCTTTAAACTTTTTGGTCACTGTCATGCACCATAAAATATTTCATTTGTCCAACCCTAGAGTAGAAACTTTGATTTTTTAAGATTTTATTACCAATTTTGTTCTTCCTGAACGTCAATTGCCTTTTTGGATACTTTTATGCAGAATAAATATTTCAATTTCCCAACCCTGGAAACGAAATTAAAATTTTTTTTACCAATGCAACTCTTAATGAGGCATGAAATAGTTTTATTTAAGAAAAACTTAATATTTGTAACCATTTTGGTCGCCTGGAATCGAAATTTTGATATTTTTTTTAATTTTTGATACCAATTTTGTATTTCTTGGACTAAAAAATTGTTTTAACTAGTAAAAAACCGACGTTAGTTGCCTTTTTGGTTACTTTTATGGATAAGAAAATTTAAATTTCCCAGCTCTGGAAGCGAAATTTTAGTTTCTTTTACCAATTCTAGTCTTCATTAGGCATAAAGTCGCTTTACTTAAGAAAAACTTAAAATTTGCAACCATTTTGGTCACTTTCATGTACTACAATATATTGCATGTACCAAAAAAGCTTTAAACTTCCCAACCCTGGAAGTGAATTTTCAATTTTATTTTGTTTTTTTTTTACCAATGCAACTCTCCATGAGGTATAAATTAGTATTATTTAAGAAAAATTTACAATTTTGAACCATTTTGGTCACCTTCATGAACTATAAAATATTGCACTTGCCCAACCCTAGGCTTGAAATTTTGATTTTTTGAAAATTTTCGATATCAATTTTGTTCTTCCTAAAATATGAAATAGTTTTAGTTAGCAAAAAAAAAAAACAACGTCAATTGCCTTTTGGGTTACTTTTATGTATAAACAAAAATTTCAATTTCCCTACCGTGGAAGCGAAATTTAAATTTTTAAAATTTTTTTTATCAATGCAAATCTTCATGAGGTATAAAGTAATTTTGTTTAAAAAAAACTAAAATTGTGTAACCATTTTGGTTATTACATGTACTACAAAATATTGCGTGTACCAAAAAAACTCTCATTTTCCCAACTCTGGAAGCGAAGTTTTAATTTTTTTATCAGTGCAACGCTTCACGAGGTATAGCGTAATTTTTCAAGGAAAATTTAAAATTTTTAACCATTTTGGTCACTTTTATGTACTATTATATATTGCACTTGTCCATCTCAAGAAACTTCGTTCTTGAATCGTTGGATTGGAAATGAACTTAAATAGAGTGGTATTGAAATTCTGAAAAATTGCGAAATACGGTTCCAGAACTGGGAGGCTTACACGTATTTCTCGACACAAAATTTATACTAAAAATCAATTATTTTTTTTAATGTTTCTAAATTAAACGTATTTCGTGCTTTGGGAAGCCTCAATGTTCTATTAAAACCAAAAAAAAATAAATTTTTTTTTCCAGAGATGGGAAATTAAAAAATTTTTTTTCGGCCCATTACGTATTTTGTAGTACATGTAGTAACTAAAATTGTTAAAAATTTTAAGTTTTTCTTTGCCAAAACATCTTTATACGTCATGAAGATTTGCATTGGCCAAAAACAATTTTTAAATTAAAATTTTGCTTCCAGGGGTGGGAAACTGAATTTTTTTTATACGTGAGAGTAATCAAACAGGCAGCTGATGCTGTTTTTTTTGATAACTAAAGCTGTCTTATAATTTAGGAAGAACAAAGTTGGTATCAAAAATTCAAAAATAAAAAATTAAATTTCGAATCCAGAGATGGACAAGTGCAATATATAATAGTACATAAAAGTGACCAAAATGGTTAAAAATTTTAAATTTTCCTTAAAAAAAATTACGTTATACCTCGTGAAGCGTTGCACTGATAAAAAATTAAAACTTCGCTTCCAGAGTTGGGAAAATGAGAGTTTTTTTGGTACATGCAATATTTTGTAGTACATGTAATAACTAAACTGGTTACAAAATTTTAGTTTTTCTTAAACAAAATTACTTCATACCTCATGAAGATTTGCATTGATAAAAAAAGTTTTAAGAAGTTAAATTTCGCTTCCACGGTAGGGAAATTGAAATTTTTGTTTATACATAAAAGTAACCCAAAAGGCAATTGACGTTGTTTTTTTTGCTAACTAAAACTATTTCATATTTTAGGAAGAACAAATTTGGTATTGAAATCTTAAAAAATCTAAATTTCGACTCCAGGGTTGGACAAATAAAATATTTTATGGCACATGAAAGTGACACAAAAAGTTTAAAAATTTAATTTTTTTTTTCAAGTAAAACTATGTTTCACTAAGAATTGCATTGGTAAGAAAATAAAAATTCGCTTCCAGAGTTGGAAAATCAAAATATATTTGGTACATAAAAGTATCCACATAAATTCCAAATCTTGTGGTTTTAGTGAATTAAACCTATTTTATACTTCAGGGAAAATTACATTGATATTAGAACATCCGTTCCAGGGTTGGAAAATCGAAATTTTTCGGTACATAAAAGTAACCATAAAAGTTCCCAATTTCGATTTTTTTCAGTGAATTAAAAATATTTCATACTTCACTAAGAATTAAATCGGTATTAAAAGTTTTTAAAATAAAAATTCGGTTCCAGGATTGGAAAATCGACAGTTTTTGGTACATAATATTAAACATATAAGTTCCTAATTTTGGTTTTTTGTGGATGAAATCTTTTTTATACTTCGGGAAGAGCTAAATTGGTATTAAAAGCCAAAAAAAATCTGAAAGAGGATTCTACGGCTGGACAATTAGAATATTTTGGGTACATGAAACGGATTTTTACCTTTTGTTTTTAAATTAAACAAATTTAATATTTTTGAAAGACGTTCAAAGGTATTAGAAATAATAAAAGCCCAATATTTAGCTTCCTAGCTGAAAAATTTAAACGAAAAGAAGTACATCTGTTAAGGTTATTTAAGATTCGGCACAGCCGAATATAACACTTTTACTTGTTTCTATATAAAATCAGAAAAACGAGTCAGAAAAGACATGAAGGGTACCATTTTCTCACACAAAAAGATATTAATTTTTGACTCAAAAGGGATATCATAAATGATTATTTTAATCGTGCTCCACTGCACGATTTCTCTAAAATGTAAATTTTAATAATCTTGTTGCTTTGATATACAAAATATAAAAGAATTCAATTTAAATATTTATAAATAATTTATTACTTGTGTTAAGCCTAAGAATTAATTTGTTAAGGTAAATAATTTAAGTGCTTATTTTATACACTGAAACTTCGATATAACGAATTCCAAGGGGATCCGAAAATACTTCGTTATAGCCATTGCTTCGCTATAAATGTAACCAGCAGAGCCTTGTTATAACGAAATTTGAACAAATACGAAAAAAATCGTTATGACTATAGTTTTGCACACACATTAAGAATTCCTTCTTTTGATAACGGGTCTGTACCATTTTGCTATAATTTTATTCTTACTTCGTTGTATAGAGGCTTTACAAATGCGCTTTTAAATACATTTAGACCCCGCTGTTTTTATAATGGGACTTTACCATTTAGGGTTTATTCTGAATTCGTTATATTGAGGAATTTGAAGGACAATTTCGCTATATAAAGGTTTTTTGCTCAGAGTATGTTCGTTGTAGCTATAGTGTGCTTTTGTATGAAAAACGTTGCAATAAAGATTTTTTCAAAAGGGACTCAATAAAACTTACGTTATATCGACGTTTTACTATATATTATTTATTTGAAAAAACAATTGCTATAAGTATTACAAAATTTTGATATCAATTTGTATATTTTGTAATTCATAGGAAAAATGACAGATATTATGTTATAGACTAGTACAAATTGCTAAATTCTATTAAAGTTATTTCACCACCAAAATGGTAAATAATAATAATTTATTTTGTTATTATTAAGCTAGAAGTCGTTTTTTATATAAAATTATTACAATTATATTTTATCATTCAATATTTCGTTAACAATTTGTTAACATCATCAGGAGTAAGTAATAGGAAATTCCTGATGATGTTAACGAAATATTGAATAATAAAATAAAATTGTAATAATTCTATATTATATTACAGGATGTTAACTTTTTTTGTTTGTTTTTTTTTCAACGGGCTCAAGTTCAAATCTGCGAAGCTGCAAATTATTTTTTAATAAATGAATTTGTTCAAATTCTATTTATTTTATATTAAGAGTTCAATATTAAGAATATTTTCTATAATCATTAAACCAGCAGAACGGATCAGTACTGATTTCTAGGCCGGTACGCCATCTCACCAGCGTTCTTTGATCAATTTTTCCACTTTTGCACAGTGGTGCTAGTTAGTAGGAATATCAACTATTTAACGAAAATTAAATATGAGAAGTTCCCACATTCATTTTTTTAAGTTATTACTTTTTTGGTTGGTACGAAATCCCCCAACCCTGACGATTAATATTCCCAATATTCCATATATCTCTTTCGTTTTTTGCAGAGCCATCAGCTACTGATAGCTAAAGCTTTTTTGTTATTTATGTTCAAGTAATTGAATTTAGTTAACAATTTACAATGAACAAGTAAAAAATTAATAATTTTATATAAAAAACGGCCACTAGCTTAATAAATAATAATATAAATTACCAAAATAAAGGCCTGCTACACCATTAAGTATTCTGGGTCCTTACAAATATAAGCCGAATAAGCGATGTCCGTCTATCCGTTAGTAATAAATAATATTTTTCTTTTTTTGTTAATTAAAACTATTTCATACTTCAGGAAGAATTAAATTCTTAAGAAAAATCAAAAAGACAATATCAAGTTGGGACAATCGAAACTCTTTTTGGTACCTAAAAGTAACCAATGAATGAAAAGCCAAAGAGACAGCTCCAGAGATGGAAGTTTTAAAGTTCTATTGCAATATTAAAGTAAATAAATAAAACAGATCTTTTTCTTTGTTAACAAAACATATTTTTGACTTTAGTATTGAAAACCAGAAAAATCAAAAAGTTGTTTACAGGTGTGTTCAATTTCAATACGTACGTCGCGTCGGTGAAGGATATATAAGGTTCGGCACGGCCGAATATAGCACTTTAGGTTATTTATTTTAGAGCAGAGTTCCTTAAAACACTGCAGAGTTGCGAATGCTTTCATAGTATTGAAGACAACAATAATAGACTTGTATCGAAGTCGTTCATCTGCTCGTTTTTGACAAAAATGAGTTTGATAGGTTCTTGTGAAAAACGAGCGGATGAATGAGTCCGACCAAGTCTAAACAATAATAATATAATTCATAGAGCTGGGTTCATATTAGACAAAAATCGATGGTCAGTCCAATCCAATATAAATAGGTTTGACCAGGTTCTGTAGTCGTTTGTGCTAGACGGCCAGTGATGCATGTTTTAAAATGTATAATGAAGAGTTAAAATATGATTGATTGATATTAATGATTTTTTTTCATTCGCCCAAAATACTTTCGGTTAAACCCCTAACTTGCTTCAGTTGGAGTATTCGCTACTTACAGTTTCTAAATATATGGAGTCCAAAATCGAGGTATTATATTAATTTTGCTGCCATTTTTTTCTGCTTGCAATTTTCGATCTAAATTTTTATTTTCAGATTCTAAATATATTCCGCTTAGTTAATATGGAATCAACGTGTTTTTCGAAAATGGCAAATGTTTTCAAGATGTAATTAGGATATTTAGAACAAAAATTGGAAATAGGAAATGCTCCAAATAAATAGGGAAAGTAATAATTCTCTCATATTTAAAGCTTTCAAAGTGGTCACAATGATGCAACAATAGAATTATTACGCTTGAATAAAAACAACCAATACAAACGTGTGTGAAGATTTGTGGTTTAGATTCTAAGCACATCTATACTTTAGAAAGAGATGCTTGCGGAAGTCGAACACGATTTGCAATTCTTACATGAATGTTTTTAACTTCCTGAGAACTCGAAAAGCACACATTTTGTTAATTTGCCATCAGTTGCTTCCAACATATTATACTGCGTTATTAAATAATTATATTTAAGTGAAGCGTATGTAACATTCGTTCAAGCTCAATCTGTTACACTTTTGCACATCTTTTCTTTCAAGAACATGAATGATTGCAAAAATGTTGAACGGAAACGAAATTCTTTTATTCGTTTTATTTTATACACAAGCCATGGGCTTGCTTTTATATACACATAATCACCTGTCCGTGTGTATTAGCGCAAAACGAAGTAATTCGTTTTTCTAAATTTAAAATTTAAACGACAAACTTTAGTCATCCACTTGCAGGCACGTATTAAATGTTTTCGTTTTTTGTAAGCAGCCCCTAAAGGGCAGACATTTCTCTTAACGGGTGTTCCTTAAGTACTGCTTAAGCAGTATTTTGTATGTTTCTTGCACAATTAATCTGTGGCACAAAGTGGGAAAAATGTTTGATAACAATAACCAGTTAAGAAAATTACTTCCTGTTTTGTGTACTTCACGTAAGATATGGTACAAGGAGCATTTCACGATAAACTCGTCATGTATGTACGTGTGTGATGCTATGCTTATTATACATGGAAAGCAAATGCTTATGATGCACATGTATAAGTAAATTTAAAATTCAACCTTTGCTCGGCTCTTTGCAAAAAAGAACAAAAAAAGGATTCGTTGAGGAGCAGTAAGAATGACTTTGATTTTTATGAGTAACCGCTATCATCGGAAAGCGCATATTATTGGAATCAAAGGAGTTGATATTTTTAATAGGCACACAAATATACAGACGAGAGTTCGAAATAGTGTACATATTTTATCCTCTGTACACACAAGTTTACATCAACGACATTGGAAAACATGACATTGAAAAATGTATGCATGCCTCACTTTATACACAAATAAATCTTGAGTGTACAGGACTGCGCATCGAACCTCAAGTGAGGTTCGATGCACATCTAAAAATTTGAATTCACTTTATATTATACATACCCACCAGTTTCAAATTAAAAAAGCATACACACGAGATGTACACGAGTACACTCATAGTTATACACAAGTAGAATGTGTACACGATGAAAGAAAAACAATGTCTATAGTGTATTCAAGGTGTACATTGTATTAAAGGTGTACATTAAATTTTGTTGTACGTTTTTGAGATCTCTGATACAGACCTATTCAATAATACCTCTATTTTTCCGATTGGCAACAGAATTTAACTATTAAAAAAATATTTAGAAAGCCGTACATACATACATACACAAAAATTATCGTCATTTGAAATAAAAATATTTCATATTTTATACATTGCAATCAATAGTATCTTAACATCTGCTATTATTAACTTAATGGCACCTTTTCGTTGGAAATTTTCAAAGAAATGTGATATCTAAAACAAAAAGTGTCAATTTTAAACACCGAGAAAGAATGCACCGAAAAATAATACGAGTATATTCGGAAATCATGGGTATTAAATACATTTGTTAAATATATAGCTACAGTTAATAAATATTTGACAAAAAAAAAATATTAATTACTAAATACTAATCAAAATTCTTTTAATTCAGGCAAGTGTTTTTGGAATTAAACAAATCCCAAGTATATTGGATTCTATGACACCAATCAGTTATGTCTGAAATTGGGTTTTTTACTCACTGTACTCATCTGAATCAAAAGATTAATCACTAGATTTAGTGGTTATTCTATAAAACAAAAGAGAATTAACATAAAAATTTAGTTTTGCAACTGGTCCTGTATGTCAGTTTTTTACGAACTTTCCTTATGGTAACATTGGTTTTGGCACCATAGCTGTTGTCATGCCACGTGATATTGTTAAACATGTGGAGTTTAATCTATAATATATGCATGAATCGAGTTACAATCGAACACCGCTTGCAGATTATTTAATTTTATTACAGTACAATACGCATATAAGTTTAAAAATGCGCAGATTTTATTTCTTATATGCGAGCTTTCTTATAAAGAAAACACGCATATAAGAAAAATACTTTCTTATATCTGTGACACGCATATAAGAAAGATATTTTCTTATATACATCAGTAACAGAATTTAAAAATTTCCTATAGAAATATATAATTGAAATAAAACTATTTAATAATACTACATACTACACATCATTTTTTATCAAATTTCGTTTATTTGTCGTACAAATATATGTAAATATGTAAGTACACAACTAAAGATAGAAATATAACAAAAAGAAAACAGGTGATTGCACTTCACTTAAAATCACATTTTGTAATTGTAAATTACACACTAAAAAAAAGTTAAAAAATTCAATTGTGAGAATATATACTAATTTCTTATACACGTACCATTTTCTATGGAATGAGTATAATTTTTCTTCAGAACTTGTTTCTTATAGAAGAGTTTTTCTTATAAGCGAGTTTCTTATATGAGGATTATTTAGCACGCAGATATCTGAAGATGTCTTTCTTATAACCAAGTTTTTTTATAAGCGAGTTTCTTATATGCGTATTGTACTGTATCGAAATTCATGTTCGATTAAAAAATCTCATCGTGCTCATTTCTAGTTAAAAGAATACTCGTTTCTTATTGAATGAATATGTGAATAAGTAGAATTGGCGTATTTGGTATGAACAGCAGCCAAAAGTATTGCAGGAACTGCCAATGCGTCTCGAAAAATGCACTGTCTTGTGCAGATTATAAACCGGTGGCGTCATTGGACCGTGCTTTTTCAAAGACTACGAAGTCAAGAACGTTACTGTGAATGGCAAGTGCTACCGTGCGATGATTAATTTTTTTTTTGCCCAAACTGAAAGAAATGGACTTGACTGACATGTGGTTTCTACAAAACGGTGCCACATGCCACACAGCACACTACACAGTGCCCCTATTGGGAGGCAAGTTTGGTGAACAGTTTATTTCACCGGGACCGGCCAATTAACTGCCTAGATCATGGAAATTAACGCCTTAAGACAATTTTTTGCGGAGCTATGTTAAAATTTTTTTATATAGGCACAACCCGTCAACCGCTGCGACGCACTGAGTATGCAGAGAGTATGACGTTCTATCGACTTAAAGATTTCATATAGTTCTCTATATTTTATGTATTTTTTTTCGTAAGCAAAAGCTTTGGTTAAATGTTTTAAAGTGCATTACGGTATTTAAAATGAATTGAAACTACAACCCATATCGAATGTCGTAACTTGGTACCTGTTCTTACTTCTTCATCTATTGTACCTCCGTTAAACGTTTTCTGTTTATATGTTTCCTAATAAGGAGCATCATTGTCTTGCATGCTGAAAATGCAGCTATTTTCAGATTTTCGTAATATATCGAAATTGCAATGATGCTCACGTTATCTTATTTCGATTGTCCATTCATTTGGCATGAATGTGCAAGTTAATGTGTTATCTGTACATTTGGTTTTCTGATCGACAGTTTACATGACAACAGTGTTGTGCGTTTTGTCATTCCTCACACAAGACGTGAAGACCGTCATTTGCTTTAAAGACAGTGCCGCCAGTTCTATATACGATGAGATATAGAACTATATATATATATATCGCTTATGTAGTTGTCGAAGATAAGATGGTGTACACTGACCTTTATATATAATTGTCATCGACAATGTGAAGGTATTGTCTTTTGTAAAAACGGAGATGATATTGTTAACTGTTGTGTATTTGTGAATATTGATATAGTCTGGCAACGCTTTCTTCTTATATGTCTAAGTTATGTCAAAGTAAGAAGCAATAAAGATACAATGGATTTTGCAAGCAAAGAACAAACACGTTTTTTTGATTATTAAAAACCCAGCAAGGCCAATACAGAACAAACTTGCGACGAGGCAAAAAGTGAAAGTTAGGTTATATTATAACCACATTGTTTTTTTGATAAGTCCAATTGAACTTTTATTAAAAGTCTTAATAATTCAAAGTAAACGTAATACGTTTAAAAAAAATTTAAATAAATAGGCCGTGTACGATATACATATGTATGTACACATACTTGTTCGTGTAAGATGCCAAATGACGCATAAAGTACCAGAAACGCCAGCATGTTCACATTCATGCCCGTCACATGGTCTTGGCGAGTTTTCGCCGAACTCCGACAACTGGATGTTATGGAAGGAACGATTAGACATCCATTTGTGTGAAGTGAATTGCATTGATGACAACAAAAAAGGCAATATTGTTGAAATTAGTAGGGGCGGAAGCCTACAGTATTTTACATAGTTTATGCAGTCCGGAGTCCCCAAAGCAAAAGACGTATAAGCACCTATGCGAAATCTTAGAGACGCATTATACTCCACCGAAAATCATTTTTAAGCAACGCAAACTGTTTCACAGTGCTCAGAAATTCGAGGATGAATCAATCGCTAGTTGGTTTGCTTGAGTTAAGAAATTAGCCCTAGATTGTAAATTTGCTGGCCATTTAGAAGCATGTGTGCTTGACCAGTTCATAATGGGCCTCCCAAATAAAATGTTTGAACGTTTCTGTGAGGAGGATGAGGGGCTTACGTTAACGGATGCATTAAAAAAGGCTTTAATATTTAAATCCAAGTACAATTCAGCTTCCAACAAGCGTGAAATAGAGAAAGTAACTTTTGTTAAGAAAGGCACATGGTCAAAACATCAAAGCGCACAAAACCCGAAGTCCCAAACACGTAGTGATATGAACACGAGCCGAAACAATAACAACAAAGCTGGTGGTAAACATAAGACAGCGTGTGTACATTGCGGGTGGCGAAACCATCAGTCGCAAAAATGCAAATTCAAGGACAGTAAGTGTCATCACTGCGGGAAAATTGGACATCTTGCATCGTTTTGTAAAATAAAATTTGATAATGATAATAATTTTGATTTTTTCCATTTTTAGTAAATCCAAATTAAAAAAAGTGTAGTGGGTCTTTACAAATTACCAATAAGAATCAGCGGAGTGGAAATTGAAGCCACTTGTGACACGGGAGCACCCTGTACATTGATTCCGGATTCATTTTACAAGAATATCTGTGAGAAAAATTTATTAAAGAAATGCAAAACATCCGATTTGTCGTATTGCGGTAATAATATTCCAATTGCCGGTGAGTTTGATGCTATAATCGATTATCAAGGCGTACAAATGGTAATCCCTGTGGTCGTAACATTGACTGATACACCTCCTTTGCTTGGTCGTACATTTTTGAGACATTTTAATTTTGAGTTGGTCCAGGTAAATTCGATTAGTGAAGACGGCAAATTTGGAATGATTGAGGAGCAAATTAGAAATGAATTCAGTGATATTTTTAATGGCTCATTAGGTGTTTATAAGGTTGCTAACATCTCACTAGGAATAAAAGATGATGCTTGGCATAAATTTTTCAAACCACGCCCTTTGCCTTTAGCATGGAAAGGTAAAATTGAAGAGCAATTAAGAGATTTTATTAGGCAGGGACTTGTTGAACCAATAGATAGTTCAGAGTGGGGCACTCCATTAGTTCCAATACTAAACTAAATGGTGATATACGACTATGTGGGGAGTACAAGGTCACACTAAATAAATATTTAGAGGATTTTAAATATCCGTTGCCTCGTATTGAGGAAATTTTGTCATCCCTGCAAGGGGGTGAACTTTTTACCAAGCTGGATTTGTCTAATGCGTATAATCAGCTTCAGCTCGATAAGAAATCTCAATTGTTGTGAGCATGGAGTACACACATTGGTACTCTAAAAGTGAAACGGTTGCCATTCGGTATTAAGACCGCTGCTCCAATTTTTCAGAAAATTATGGAAAATTTATTGCGTGATGTTCCTAGTGTAGTAGTTTATCAGGACGATATCACAGTCACTGGCAAGACATTTCGTTTTGTCAATTATTAATGCACCTAAACCAAATAATGTTTCAGAATTAAGAGCATTCATAGGGATAATAAACTATTATTCTAAATTTGTGGATAATTTTGCTAGTAAAATGATGCCATTTTATGAACTTTTGCGTAAGAATTCTAAATTCGTGTAGAATAAAGCTTGTGATGAGGCATATCAGAAATTAAAAGAGGACATCACCTCTGATGAAATTTTGGTACATTTCAATCCTAATTTGCCAATAGTCTTAACATGCATGCAATAATGCGGTTGCTGGCGTACTGTCACACAGATTTTCTGATGGATCAATGAAACCGATTTCTTTTATATCAAGATCTTTATCAAGAAGTGAAAGAAACTATAGCACGCTTGAGAAAGAGGTCCTAGCCATTATATTTTCAGTAGTTAAACTTATGCAATACTTATTGGGAAACAAGTTCATACTACGCACTGATCATAAGCCCTTAATAACAATTTTTGGTGAAAATAAGTCCTTACCTGCCATGGCGTCGGCGAGAGTACAAAGTTGGGCACTCACTTTATCAGGACTATACGGTAGAGTATATTAAGGGCGTTTCCAATAATGCTTATCAGTTGTCAAGAATGCCTCAGGGCCAAATAGCAAGGGATACAACGGACTATAGCTACGTGAATTTTGTTCAAAAATACAATAACCTCCATTTAACTTTTAGGGACATCGCGAGAGAAACTAGACGAGACCCAATTTTATCTAGACTTGCTGATAGTATTAACAGGGGTACAGTTCAAAGATTAAGCACGCCAGAATTTTCTTCTTTTCGTGAAAAAGTAAACGAGTTGTCAGTAGAACATAACTGAATTTTATGGGGTCATAGAACAGTGATTCCACAAAAACTAAGAAGTTTAGTCCTTGATAAATTGCATAGATCACATTTTGGGATAGTTAAAACCAAAGCATTTGCACGTTCTTATGTGTGGTGGCCTGCAATTGATAAATACGGAGCTAGTAAGTAATTGCGGTGCATGTCAACAGTTGCAAGTAAATCCAGAGAAAAGTAAGCTTATTTCTTGGGAACCCTCAGACTCAGTATGGAGCAGAATCCATGTTGATTTTGCAGGCCCTATTAGAAACTTTTATTTTTTTTATTGTTGTAGACTCATATTCGAAAGGGATAGAAATTTTTAAAACTAAAGAAATTACGTCTGCGTTTACAATAAATAAATTCAGGGAATTATTTTGTCGCTATGGCTTCGTGGACACACTAGTTAGTGACAATGGACGTCAATTTACGCCAAAAGAGTTTCAACACTTCCTGAAGTCAAACAACGTGAGGCATATTTTAACTGCACCTGGTCATCCATCGACTAATGGCCAGGCAGAGATTGTTGTTAAGACAATAAAGAAATCGATAATGGCAAGTTTATCAAGTAATAAGATAAATGGCCTAGATACAATAATTAATAAATACTTATCTTATTGATTATTCGTGTTACAAAACACAGCACAACTCAAAAGTTTCATTCTAGAAAGTCAAGCAAAAAGCCAACGTAATCATAAAGGAAAACGTAACATTGAGTTTTCGCTGGGAGAGATCAAAACAAGCCAAAATGGTCAACTGCAACTGTTAAAAAGAGAATTGGTATGCAATCTTATATGTGTGTTATAAATGATAACAATCGAATTATTAAACGTCATCTTGATCAAATTAAACGTTTAAACGCAAGACAGGATACAAAATCCGTGTTTGATGAAAACCTTCTAAATGAAGATGATCAACAAACATGTGATAATGAAAACACAGACCCCAAAAATATACAGAGTGATCAAGCTGTGGCACTTGAAGACATGACGGAAAATCATGATTCACAAAATGATATTATTGGTAATACTGGTGAAGACTCAAGAAAACTCAGACCGTGAAAAGGTGGTAAAGTAATCAAAGAATATAATTAAGGTATATTTTGAGTATAAAATATATATGTATATATATATATATATATATATATATATATATATATATATATATATATATACTCGTATATATATATAATTAAGGTATATTTTGAGTATAAAATATATATGTATATAATGAAGGTATATTTTGAGTATAAAATGAATTTGCAATGAATAATGAATTCATTCTTAGTTTTCACATAAGTTAGTAATTTTATACTCGTAGTATTATAAGAATCTTAGAGGGGAGCGTGTTGGGTATTTGTGAATATTGATATAGTCTGGCAACGCTTTCTTCTTATATGTTTAAGTTATGTCAAAGTGAGAAGCAATAAAGAGGAATGGATTTTGCAAGCAAAGACAAACACGTTTTTGATTATTAAAAACCCAGCAAGGCCAATACAGAACATCAACGAACATGTCATTGCAAATAGGTCAAAGACAAGCTGAGCGACAATATCGTCTTGTGTGATTTCGGCGTCATTTGTATGAAAATTTCGTCGACGATTTGTATGAACCTTCAGGATATAATCTATGACCAGTGTGACCACATCTTAAAAATTTTTGCAACTAAAAATAGCTATAAAGTTCTAACCGATTTTTTTAGTGCTAAAACTTAATACTTTTACTTTCTAAGCACATTTTTTGTGAAAGTTCTTTTGCTGCCTATATTGCCTTGCAAACTATTATTTACATTGAATGAAACAAAACCTCCTAGAAATTAATTAATTATTTATTAAATATGAAAAGTTGTGAAAACAAAAATTATCAGGCATGTCATGAACTGATATGATTCCGTATTTACGATCCCAATCGGAATGGTTTAATCTTTTATAGATTCCGTTAGGTGTCATTAAACCGCAGAAAAATGTGAAACCACTTTTAATGTATTAAGTGTGGCAACGCAACAACGAATATAGCAAAACAAAAACAGCTGATCCTAAAAGTCAGTCATATTTCAGGTATTTGTATCAAAACTAAAAGTTTGTGATTTTTGAGAATCAAAGTAAAAAAATTTTTAAGAAGAAAAACTGTAATAAAAATACGCGTAATATCCGTAATTGCAGCTGCAGAAGAAAATTAAATAAATATATTTTTACGTGCTGCCACTAGAGTTTTTTTTCCAAAAACTTACTAGGATAAGAGTATGGCAACACTAAATAAACAAATTTCGTATTTTCTTTTATCTTTGAGGACGAATTTAGAAAAATGTAAATTGTTTGTCAAATTTGAATCAAAGAAAATTTATTTTAGAAAAATAAACAAGGAAGCAGCATAATTTACAAATAAAAAGGTATCAGAGTACTTTGTACCCCATGAAAATGCTTAAAATATCAATTCCATAAAGAAAATTGGAAGTGGTTTCATTCCGAAAACATTTTTCGGAATACTTTTTCCATAGAAGCAAAATGCAGAATCAATACCACTTCCGAACGGAATGTATCTTTGTGACATGGCTGTATAATTCAGTATTCAAAAATTTCGTAATGATTATGTTTGTGTTGAGGAGAATACCAAATTAGTTTACTTAAAATTTGTGTGTTTTTACAAAATGAATAAAGTAAAAATATATAAAATTTTTGTATACCTACATAAATTATATATAAATTTATGAATTATTACATATTAAGCACATCATCAAATGAACGTTCTTCAAGATTTTATATCGTTATTAAAATTATCGTACAGGTTTTTATTACATTTTTTATGAGACCATTTGTAATTTTAAAGCTATAACAATATACGTTTAGCTCTTTCAGAAAATGGTTAGGTACATATACCTCCTAATATGCTAAAATGGTCACTGTTGTGATGTACCTTAAAGATGTCTTAAACACGTGGCTAGCTGGGATGTTAGATATTGTTTTCAATTGCTTCGTGTAGCAGCCGAGTGCTGGGCGGTGTTGAAGTTGGAGTGTCGTTATTAATTGTCTAATTGCGTGTGTTCTTGTGTTATTGAGTCTGTCTATTATTTTGTGTGCTGCTGTTGGTTTCCTGAATACATCACATTTCACCTTATTAAAGCTTTTATTTGCTTGAAAGTATTACGTTTTTGAGTTGCTTGTTCAGCAGATCGCCAGTATATTTGTCTTTATTTTCTGCCAGTGTACACGTGTCATCGTCCACACATGTTGCGTAAAATGTCAGTCCAAAATTGATTTTTATTTTCTTAAAAAACCGAAAAATATTTTATTCTCTAGATAAGCAATATTTCGCCAACTTAATTTTAAAATTCTGTATCTGGCAATCCTGCTTCTATTGAGGTTTGGCCGTCTATTAGAACACACAGGCACTCACACTCATCAAATGTTGTTTTAAATTTAATGCTTTTAAAATATGGGGGAAAAATATATATTAGCAGGAATTGCATTGAAATTAAAATGTATAACATTTTCGCATTAACACGCCATACAAGACAAACTAAGAACTGCACGTTAATAGTAACCCACATACAATCTGGGACCATCCCTTAACTAGTGTTGCTAAAAGCTATTAAAAAGCACTGTTAGCTATAAATTTCGTTATGTGATGATATCTGACAAGTTATTTCTACATATGAGTGCTTTATGTAGTTCACAATTGATTGACTTTTCGCCATTCGCATTTACAATGAGTTGACCAGCAAATTTATGAAAGGAAATTGAATGTGGCTGCTCCTTAGACTGTTTAAAGAAAAATAATTTAGGTATGATACCGAAAGTAAACATTTTTAAGAGAGAATCACTACTGTTTTAAATTAATTATGAAATGAGTCTTACATTCTGGCGCAAACTTGACTTTTCGCGTGCATAATTTAAAACGCCTTTCACAACAGTCGATGTAATTTTACACACGCTGCTCTATCATATACGAATGTTGTCAGATGCAGAGGTCACCCATCGTAGTATATCAGAGACAGCTTTGACTACGATTGTTTCAAATTAAACTTATGCAATACAGTACAGTACCAATGGTTCTCCCCAATGCCTCCGCTGCCTTCGTATTATTCTTTCATCTTCTTCGCTATCACTTGAACCTAAATACAAGGTGGGCCAAAAGAAGTCATCCAATCACTCCTCCAGCGTGAACACCGCACCATGAAGTCACTTTGAGCGGGTGTAATGGCTCCTCGTGCGTCACTCGTGAATTTTCGGTGCCCCAGAAGCGATAGTTTTGCTTGTTCACGTACCCGCTGAGGTGGAAATGAGCCTCATCGCTCATTATGTCTAGTTCAAAAATTTCTAAACAGATTTCACATTGGCCGCCACTTGCAAAAATAAAAGCATCTTTCAATAGGGTGATTTCTTTTGGCCCACCTATTAGCGTAATTATCTTTATACGATTGTGAATACGATCGGTTGTGACGTTTTAAGCTCTGCTTTAACATTTTCATTTCGATGGAATACCTAGTCGTACACATTTAAATATGATCAAGGAGTGCCGTAAATATTTCTTAAGTTCTAGTAGCAGGAACTATGAAACCCTGGAAATTACGAAATTGTGCTTCTAAGCAAATACATAGCAAAAACAACAACAACGAAATTAAATTTAATAGTACAAAGTTAATCAATTAAAAAACTTAAGTAAAATGGAATAAAACTCTGCACAATCATGTTTTACGGTTAAGATGTGGTTTACTAAGTTCCGTTGTGGTCGTAGTGACGCCGTAGGTTGCCCAAAAGAGGTCACCACCCCAGAAATCATCGATAAATGGAATAGTATAAGAGTTTGGGAGAATAAAAATACGGGAGGTGACTGAGACTGCATGCATCTCATTTGAGTCAGTATTTCACATTCTACAGTAACATTTCGACATGAAGACAGAGTGTGTATTCAGTGTGGAAAAATCCATAAATTGGGCGACGTACTGCAAACTCATCGAGGATATTCTCTCTATTTAGCCTCCTGCGAGAATGAATGGCTGGTTAGTAAGAGATTTGGATCGCATGAAGAGGTCATAATGGAAACAAATGCGGACTAAATGTAAGAATCTAACCCCCGTTGCCACATGCAAGTACTCGATCGAAAAACTCAATACAGCCCCGTTTTTAAGAGAATTTGCTTGCAAGTAAATTGAATGACACTTGCCACAGATAAAACAACAAAAGAGGAAACAGCGTTACCGATGATGGGTTTTATTTATTTGTTGTGGAAACAAATACACAACAACGCATCTTAATGGTATTTTTAAATAAATTATTCATATGTTTTGAGAGAAAAAAAATGGAAAACGGTTGACCTTAAAGGTCATCCCTGCACGTTTACAACTGATATAACTTTCGAATATATCAGCCTATTCCCACGTGGTAAGCGGTAATTGATGTGGTTCTTCCATATCTATAAAAGAAACGAGAATACTAATTGGTAACATATGTATATAATATCGGAGTTTTTAAAAAAATCCACTCGAACGACGTTATTATAAAAAAATACTTTTGAAAAAAAGTTTTGAGTTTTTTAGATTTTCTCCTAATCTACTGGACCGAACCGGTTACAATTCATAGGAAATCGAAGTTTGAAAGAAACCTTTGAATCTTTGGTTGGATTTGGTTCAGTTTTTCAAAATTTATAAGCGGATCAAATACTTACAGGCACTCATACACCCACCCATACAGACATAGTGACGACTTCTTAGTAGTAGTCAGGGAAGCTTCATAGGAACTTAAAACGTCGAGATCTGTTGAGAACTCGATTTTTTTTAAATGGGGTAACAGGAGGACACTTCGAGTAAACTTGTACTCCAGGTCACAGAATACATCAGAAAAAAATATAACTTAAATGATAGAAACATATAAGTAACAAGTGCAGGTGCTTATTCGGCTTAGTTGAATTTTATGTACCCGTCACCGACGTACGTCTGGATTATTCAATTACATTCATTCCATCGCTGGAGGCATCTTTTAAATCTTTCTGATTTTCAATACCACTTCTTTTGTTTTCAAAATATGAAATATGTTTGATTACCTAAGACGAAAATTGATTTTAATTAGTTACTTTAATATTTTATCAAAAATTTTTAATTTTTCAGCTCTGGAGCTGTCTTTTTGACTTTTCGGATTTCTAAGCCAATAAACTTCTTTTAAAAAGCCCGTTGAGAAAATTAACAATATAAAATATTTTTAAATTATACACAAAAAGAAAAAAAATTTCAGTTCACTTTTAATGTACCAAAAAAAAATATTGTTCAACCTTTGAATCATCTTTTTGGGTTTGTTTGATTTTTAATGAAAATCCAATTCTTCCTTAGGTATAAAACAGTTTTGGTTAACCAAAAGAGAAAAATTAGTTTTAGCTTGTTTCTTTTATATACCAAAATTATGTTAAAATTTTCCAGCTCTGGAACCATATGTTGCATCTTGCAGACAGACAGACAGCGGTTATTCGACTTCCCTATTCCGAAGGACCTACAATATTTACATTTTATGGGGTCGCATATTCATATTGAGGAAATTACACGCAGAATGACAAACTTATAATACCCTTTCACGAATTTCGATAAAGAGAGTAAAAACGTGACGTAACTCCTGAAATATTAATTTTGGACCTTTTCAATCATTCAAATTGCATCTATCCCCTTATTCTGTAACTATTTGTCAACATCAGAATTTTGCTGGTTTGGGAAAAACTCGATTTTGTTACACAGTGTACCTTTTGTCCGGCAACTAGGAGTTAATGAAACTCCTTTTTTTATAAGATGTAGCTGAAAAAATAAATTACATTATCTGCTAAAAGTTCTGCAACTTGCAGAAGACATTCATGAAACCAGACTTGCAAGTTCACCTAAAATGCACAAAAGGCAGTTTAAAGTGTTTCCACGAAAGCCCCATTATTTTTTGTGTTCCAGCAATGAAGGGAATAGTATGTACGTACGAAGAAAATGTTTTTTGTTTTTGCACAAAGAAGCGATTAAATTCTTCTTTAATGCTATTTTCACTTAACATGATCAAACACAATAAAAACTAATTTGTAAAAATGTTCAATGTTCCACTTGTTAAATACATGTTTTGGCTGTTCAAGTTTCTAGTTGTTGCCTTAACTTTTACTTGTTTTTACAGGCTTTGTATCTATGAGTGTGTGTGTGTTTGAAGTTTGCTTATTTCTCTGTGTATTTGTTCAATTTACAATTACACACGGCTAACAAATTTTTAATTTAAGAATTGCCTTTTGTGCTTGTTTGCGAGTGTGTGTGTATGCATCAATGCCTACTGGTTGATTGTTAAAGGGAAGTGTTCCAAACTATTTTCAGACAAGAAACAATGCAGGAGTGCACATCACAATGCACTGTTACTACAATCGGAACTTTCATAATTTTATTATTATGGCGATAAGAAAGCGGTAGATAATATAGGCAACTACAGGAAATGGATATAATCTTTGCAAACATTTAAATAGATAAGTCTATTAGAGCTGGATGCGTGAGTAGATTTCCACTCACTATGTTAATCAAAAGTATAGAGCTGAACTAAATAAATAAGTAAAGAAATTCGTCTTGCTACAGAGATCGCTGGGTTGTCAAGTTGGACCCCTTGACATTTACAGTTGAATTAAATGTTTGTATTAAGATAAGATTTTTTATTCAGGCCCAAGGTCAAATCTGCAAATTATTTTTTGAAAAAATTATTAAATTATAATTATTTTTATTAAAGTACAATAGAATAATTAGAATATTTTTATAATCATCAAACTAGAGCGCCGGATAAGTACTGATTTCGAGACCGCTTTATATTTACGTATGCACATACCAACATCTGGAATTTCAGAAAACTGCCAAATTGCTGTACAAATCAAAAACAAAATGGAGAATTTTGTTGTTAATTTTCAATAAATTTTAGAACTTTGTTTTACTACTTGTATGCTAAGAATTAAAAACAAATATTTATATTCTGCACATCCACATAAAAATAATTTTAAAATAATATAATTTCATAATTTTAAGTTCGATTCGGCTCAGCCGTGCAAAAGTAATAACCGGATCACATACTTGTATATACACACGTGTATACATACATACAAATATAGTGACACATTGCCGAAAGTACTCTGGAAACCTTCTCAGGAACTTAATACGCCGAGATCTGATGAAAACTCTATTTTGTCAAAACGGGCTAAAGCCATTAACTTCCCAATTTTTTAAAAACTTCTCGATTTTTCAAAAACGTTTAAGCATCGAACCATTATATTTTATGCTCTATATATGTGGTACATATAAATATTTATCTCCTCCAACCAATTTGTTATTTTCACAGCACTTACATATTTTATAAGAGAAAAAACAATTCACAAAACACATAGAATATGTGTTGAAATTGTACAAACATATATAATTTTGATTTAAAACTGTTAATCGAAAATAACCAATTTTAAACCCATCAATAAGTTAACTGATTGGATACCCTGGTATAGATCCTTATATATTTAATTATATCTTTTAAAATGCTGGTGTTGACAGGGAGTGAATTAACTCTATTGAAGTACTGAAGTCTTTACGACACTCTTCTCTAGTCACTTCCAGCGGTATTTTCACAGCACATAGCTTCTGTATATATTAAAGAAATCACTACGCACTTAAAAAATATGCCTCCGTTTAATTTTAGAAAGCTTTTACCAATTCCTTTTTTTTATAGTAGTATGTCAAAAGGAAAGTTTAAAATCTTACAACTTGTCTTGACTTTCGACTAAAATCATTTTTCAATTTAATAAAAAAATATTTTGACAATACGATTTGCATGGTAGAAGTTAACTTTTTTGTTTAAATTGTATTTCATAACAAATTTAAGCGGGTCGATTTTAGATTTTATCCAAATATGTATATATTTAGTAAATACAAACTCTATTTTTATTCTTATGAAAATTTACATTTTCATTGTATTTGGCTTAGGTAAGCAAGAAAAATATATATTTTAATACGGTCGTTTCCAACGAGTTGGGAGCACGACTGAGACATCTCTCCATCACCATAAAAATTTACGTATTAATATTTTATATGAGCGTAAAAAAGGAACTGAAATAAGTTAAAAGTCTTAAAGGCTGGGTCACAGTTCCTTTAAAACATTTCTGCGCCTAATTTTAAAACTATATAAGTCGAATACGCTTTAGCGTAACACGCTTTGCTGAAAAAAATCATATTACTGAAAGCGATTCAAATCCCCGAACTGATTTTAAACGCAGCTAGTCTTATTCACTTCGCTTTAGGGAAGCATCGCTTTATTGAAAATATCTTGTTACTGAAAACCAAAAGCAAGCCCACAACTACGTTTTATATGAAACTTACATCGCTTTAGTGAAAAAATAAACAATGACAAACTTATTTATTAGAAATCGATTGAATAACTCAAGGCTGAAAAAATGTATTTGTCTTTTCGCTCCTACGTACTTTATTGTATTTTTCTATTATATTGTCAATGCAAGTGGCTAGACGTTTTCGAGGAATTCGTGAAAATTTCAACAAAAAAATTAATAATTCTATGAATAATTTTTTTTTAAATAAAATGTTTACGTTAAATTTACGGAAAAGCAAGTAAAAACGTTATATTCAACTGGGTCGAATCTTAAATACCCTCCAAATACTTAGTAAGTATGTTGAAAATATTTAACTATATTTTGGCGGAGTCGCTCTGGCAAGGGCTGTGGCGGAGACATTTCACCATGTCATAAAACTCTTAAAAATAAATGCTTGGGATAATTATATTCAAAATTTAAAAAAAAAATTTTTTTTGAAAGGGTCATTTAGGGGGCCAAGGGGGGGGGGAGGGGGTAGGGCAGAGTAGTACCAGGTAACGTCTCATCATCGTCATTAAAACTTAAATATGTTATTTGTAAGGAATGTAGGATTAAGTAAAACAATTTGTTAAATTTTTAAACTATTTTTGCATATAATAACGCCCAGTAAAGGGGAGAGGTCCAAGCATTATTTTTGTATTTTATTTAACGCGTTGGACCTTCTTTAATATAAAAATTTATCATTTGCTTAACAAAATTACAAAAAAACTTTAAAAATTGTGCTGTTTTTTAGAGGTTGGTTTAGTTCTTCTTAGGGAAACCTTTTCCCTCTTGCCCGACTTAGTCCATCTCCGAACTTAACCTGTGCTATCCTTCGTGATATATTTATACCAAATTTCAATAGTCTGGCTCTTTTTGTTTGGATTGAATCGTGATTTCCACAGACGGACGGACGGTCGGACATGCGCAGATCGTCTTAGATTTCATCACTGATCAAGAATATATATATAATTTATTGGGTCTAAGATGAATATTTCGCTGCGTCGTTACAAACGGAATGACAAAGTGAATATACCCTCCATATTTTTTTTGGAGGGTATAAAAATGTACAGAATTGATATAAAAAATATTGTTTTACTGATTTTAAGCAGTACGCTTAACTGTAACAAATTTCAGCAATCCAAACTACGTTTTAGGAAAAAAATCGGATAACTGAAAAACAAATTGAGTTTTGGTTATTTCCAGTAAAGCGGAATCGACTGTACAGGGTCACTCCGGGAAGCGCCGTGGGGTAGACATCACACCTAAATCATTAAAGCTTAAAAAGTAAATTTTTATGGTAATTAAGTGCACAAAAAAAAATTATAGGGTAATTTAGGGGGCAGAGGACGACCAGATAAAGTCTCAGCTTCGTCATAAAAGCTTAAAAATATAATTTTTAAGGAATGCAGGCTTAAGTAATACAATTCGTTAAATTTTTACACTATTTTTGCTTTAATATCTTATATTGACACCCACTAAACGAGGCGGGGTTCAAAAATTGATTCTCATGATTTTATGGCTCCAAGTTCAACGCTTTGGACCTTCTTTGACATGTGAAAAATATATAATTTTCTTAACAAAATTACAAAAAAAAAAACAAACGTTAAAAATGGTGTTGCTTCTCTGCGGAACTCTTTCCCTCAGGCCCGATTCAGCCCATCTACGAACTTGACTTGGTATAAATATATTTATATGAAATTTCGTTTGAACTGAATCGTAATTTCCACAGACGGATGGGTTGATTTCATTTCTAAACAATAGCTTTTATTAGTCACTTCAACAGATTTTTCGATCTACTGAAGAGTTGCGGAATTAGAATGAAGACGTTTCCTCAAATGTCCACAGATATGTTGAAATTGTAAAAATTTTATTTAGTCGAATAACCGAATGAAATTCATTGATTTAAATCGTCAATCAAAAGTAGCCATTTTTAATTAATCTATTAAAAGTTACCCGATTGAAGACCCTATTATAGATCAGCGGTGCAGTTTCGGCGGTATGCCATAACCAATATAGTGGTTACCTCTGCCCAACTATTGTAACAGTTCATAACTGCCGATGTCCTGTCAGCAAAATTGTATTTCTTAATGCCAAACTGTTAATATTTTTTTTTTTTTTTTGTTACTATAAGGAAATTTCGACCCTTATTTTGGAAGTTCGGCAATTTTCTGCTGTCGAAAAAAATGGATCATAGGACTTGCACAAAAACTGGTGTAGACAGGGTTGCCGTTGAAAATTTCGAAAAAGTGTCATAAAAAGGGTATTTAAGAGAAAAAGGGTAAAAAAAGGGTATTTTAAAGTAAAAAAGGGTCAAGTTTTTTTTACAAATATACATATAACATTTATTTTAATTTAAAAAAAATCAAAAAGGAATTTGAACAATGAAATTTTTTTGTTGGTGGTCAAGCAGTGTCTATATGCATTTCATTGGTGCTTTACCAAATCATCAGTAGACTTTAACCAGAGTTTTGAAAAGTTGAAAACCCCTTATCTCATGCACATACTTCAAAAACCATCTGAGAATGCACAATTTGTAAATTACAAATTATGTTTATTTATAAACATATATGAATGTGAGTGGCACGCTAAACTACAAAATTAAATAGAAATCTGTAAAAACAAGTAAAAGCGCTATATTCGGCTATGCCGAATCTTAAATACCCTTCACAGATGTAATTCTTCTTTCTTTCTTGCCAAAACAGAAAGAATGTTTAATTAAAAAATCAAAATAATGTTATCGGCTAATTTTATGTTTAAGAAAATGTTTAAATTTTTCGGCTAGGAAGCTAAATGTTTGGCTTTTCTTATATCTAATACTTATGAACGTCTTTCAAAAATATTATATATGTTTAATTTAAAAACAAAAAGTAAAAATCCGTTTCAAGTACCCCAAAAAGTTCTAATTGTCCACCCGTAGAATCGTCTTTTATATTTTGTTGGTTTTTAATGCCAGTTTACTTCTTTCTGATATATAAAGTAGGTATAATTCATCATAAAACTCAAAAATAACAAACAAAATGGCTGCTTTTATGAATCAGAAAATGTCGATTTTCCAACCCTGGAACCGAATTTTTAATTTTTTAATACTAGTTTAATTTTTTCTGATATATAAAATAGCTTTAATTCACTAAAAAACAAAATTTGGAATTTATGTATGTACTATTATGTACGAAAAATATTTCGATTTCCCAACTCTGGAATTTTTATTTTTTTACCAATGCAATTCTTAGTGAGGTGTAACATAGTTTTACTTGACAAAAAAATTTAAATTTTTAAACTGTTTGGTCACTTTCATGTACCATAAAATATTTCATTTGTCTAAACCTGGGGTCGAAATTTTGATTTTTTAAGATTTTAATACCAATTTTGTTCTTCCTGAATTATAAAACAGCTTTAATTAGCAAAAAAAAAAAAAAACAACGTCAATTGCCTTTTTGGTTACTTTTATGCAGAATAAATATATCAATTTCCCAACCCTGGAAACGAAATTTAATTTTTTTTACCAATGCAACTCTTAATGAGGCATGAAATAGTTTTATTTAAGAAAAACTTAATATTTATAACCATATAGGTTATAAATATAGTTTTAATTAGTAAAAAACAACGTCAATTGCCTTTTTGGTTACTTTTATGTTTAAAAAAAAATTTCAATTTCCCAACCCTGTAAGCGAAATTTACATTTTTTAAAATTTTCTTTATCAATGCAAATCTTCATGAGGTATAAAGTAGTTTTGTTTAAGAAAAACTCGAATTTTGCACCCATTTTTGTTATTACATGTACTACAAAATATTACATGTAAAAAAATTTAATTTTTCCAACCCTGGAAACGAAATTTTAATATTTTTTTGTTTGTTTTTTTTATCAGTGCAACGCTTCTTGAGGTATAAAGTAGTTTTATTTACGAAAAATTGCAAAGTTTTTACCATTTTGGTAACTTTCATGTACCATAAAATATTGCACTTGTCCATCCCTGGATTCGAAATTTTATTTTTTATTTTTGAATTTTTGATACCAATTTTGTTCTTCCTAAATTATAAGATTGTTTTAGTTAGCATAAAACAAAAAAAAAACAACATCAGTTGCCTGTTTGATTACTTTCATGTATAAACAAAATTCAATTTCCCACCCCTGGAACCAAAATTTGAATTTGAAATTTTTGATTTTTTTTTTTTGCTAATGCAAATCTTCATGACGTATAAAGTGGTTTTGTTAAAGAAAAACTTGAAATTTTTAACAATTTTAGCTACTACATGTACTACAAAATACGGAATAGGCCGAAAAAAAATTTTTAATTTCCCATCCCTGGAAATTTTTTTTTATTTTTTAATAGACCATTGAGGATCCCCAAAGCACGAAGTAGGTTTAATTTACAAACATTAAAAAAATAATTGATTTTTGGTATAAATTTTGCGTCGAGAAATAGGTGTAAGCCTCCCAGCTCTGGACCCGTACTTCGGACCTTTCTGAATTTCAATAGCAATCTATTTAAGTTCATTTCCAATCCAACGGTCCAAAAACGAAGTCTCTAGCTCTTCTGGGGGCTTGGGAAAACCGATTTCACGTACAGACGAACGGACATCGCTCAATCGTCATGGCTATTCATAAGGATCCAGAATATATATACTTTATGGGGTCCCATGTGCATATCGAAGAAATTACACACGGAATGACAAACCTATATATACCCTTTCACTCCCCCCGGGGGTGCCGTTGGGGAGCTTGGCTATGATGTCAGGCTTCGCTCCACCACAGATCCGGGGAAAGGGTTATGCAGTTTTTACAGACGGAACTTTTGCTGATAACCCATAAAAGTCATATGTTACCTGCCCAATCCCTGAAGTTGCAGTGCAACGGGAGGGCATATAAGAAATTAAAAAGTTGTAAGTATACCTCCCCAGAAAGTACACCGCCTAGTACGATTCCTGCATGTAGGAGTTTCCTCCGCTCCGAAGCATATCCGAAAGTGGGTCGAGTAGAAATTTGGCAGAGGTTATTCCTATGTAGTCTGTTGTAAGAAAGTAGGTTAAGGACGCCTGGTACCGTAAGAGGGCCGAAGTCAATAAAGAGTTGAAAACCTTGACTGGTTTTGCTATCGGGGGTTACACAGTTTTCTCATACATAACTTTTGCTGGTAACCCATAAAACTTATAAGTGCCTGCCTGGTTTCCGATTGGGACCTGGGATATGTCCCAGTAGGAAACTTGGCTGGTCTACTGTAAGAGATCTAAAGGAGTAGGGGGCATGCTCTACGGTCACCTACGTAAGTTTGAAATAAGAAAGGAGGTCCAAAGACGCCTCGATCTAATTAAGAGTTCAAAAGTCAATAGAAAGTTGAAACCTATAATGGTTTTGCTCTCGGGGGTTATACAGTTTTTGCAGACACAGCTTTTGCTGATAGCCCATAAAACTAATATGTACTCTGTAGGTGCATCTTTCGCTGAAAAGTACATCGTCCTAGTACGATCACTGTAGTACGAGCCGCAACCACTCCGAAACACATCCGAAGAGACGCATTGAAATTTGGTAAAGGATTGTTCCTATGTAAGTCTGTGTAAGAAAGGAGGTTAGGGACGCCTGGTACCGTAAGAGGACCGAAGTCAATAGAGAGTTGAAAACCTTGACTGGTTTTGCTCTCGGGGGTTACACAATTTTCTCAAACAGAACTTTTGTTGGTAACCCATAGAACTTATAAGTACCTACGCGTTACCGAATGGGACGTTAGGGACAGGTCTCAGTAGGAAACATGCTGGCTACTGTAAGAAGAATTAAAGTAGTAGGGGATTGCCTTGGCACCTACGTAAGTTTGAAATAAGAAAGGAGGTCCAAAGACGCCTCGATATAATTAAGAGTTCAAAAGTCAATAGAAAGTTGAAACCTATAATGGTTGGCTTTCGAGGGGTTATTCTGTTTTTCAGGCATAACTCTTGCAGGTAGCCCCGCAAAACTTATATGTTACTGCCCAATCTCTAAAACAGTGGAACGGATGTGCATATAAGAATCTAAAAGAAGTAGGTTCGCCTACGAGCTTGAGTAAGAATTGACAGGTGAGGCGACACCTGGGTTTGGGTAGAAAAGAGACCGAAGTCGATAGAAAGTTTACCAGTAGTTAACTGGTACCACGGGATCCAGTACAAGCCTCGCAGTTACTGCGGCTGGATATTGGAGAGGTCTCTCTCGGGAGAACACGTGGTGGCTGTGGTCACCAATTTGGTGGAAGTTTTGTCAGATAAGGATTGATGTTCAATCCTTGTGGTTGGACTTCGGTCCGGCTGATAGTAGCAGAACCTATATGTTGTTGTGAATTAACAAATAAAAGATCATCTAGATAGGATCGGCACTTTAAGCAAGGTGTTAGATCATGGGGCTTACCAAATCATGTTCTAGAAATTGCCACCTGGGCGACCCGAGATCGCCTTCGTGTGGTTCTTGGGAGCTAAGAGGGGTGCTGGTAACACTTAATTTTCACCCGGTGTTAAGACCACCGTCAGTTTGAGCCGTATGGCAGGTACTGACGTAAATCAATGACATATATACCCTTCCACTTTTTTGTGAAGGGTACAAAAACAGTCCATATATTTTTAATATATATAAGAGTTTTTCGCTGCCAAACAAGGCAGATTTACCAAGTACTCTCACTAGTACAACAATTAACAACACCAAAAACCACACGTATTTTGTTGGTAGAAAATTTAGAGCTAATGTCAAAATCAAGGAAGAAGAAGCATCATTAACAAGGAAGATTTAAGAAAAAAAATTTTATGTGGCTTGTATATAAACTTTCGACACTAGTTCAACACGCACCAAGGAAAATTCAACACTCAGCTGCGCTACTGAGAGTACCTGGTAAGTCTGCCTTGCTGCCAAATCTTAAGCCGGAACACATATGTACATAAATCAGGTCATACTCACAGTTGATCCTCATTTCATTTTACACAATTGTGAAACTTTATATGAAAAAAATATGTAGGTATGCATGGAATATGACAGTCGGATGCAATGTTTTATATGTACGCTCACAAAACTAATTTACGGATTATGTATTCAACACACATATATAAAAGATAAGTGTACTGAGAACTTTCGAGAGGAATATTGGAACTTTAATTAATTTTCAAAAAGGGTCAGAAAGCGGCACACATGATACAAAGGGATACATTTAAAAAAAGGTCATAAAAAGTGTCATTGGCATGAAAAAGGGTCAAAAGTAATACTTTAGTATCTCAACGGCAACGCTGGGTGTAGAAAATTGAATTGTGTGCTCAAAAATACTGAAATGTTGGCAGTGGCATATGCTGATTGTTTTCTGAGTCAAATTATGAATAAATAAATATGTTTTGAGAAAAATAAAAATTCACCTAATGTTTTGAACAGACCTAGTATGTGTAAAGTTCTGAAATGTTAAGTTAAAGGAATAAAAGCGAGTTTTAAACTCTACGAGTGCCTATATATAATGACTTAAATAACTTGATGTGAGAAAGAGGAAACAACTGTCATCATGTAAATAGCCTTTTCATAAGACTGTAAAATTTATTTTAAATTGTTAATCATGAAATCATTGGAATTCAAATATAAATATACTGAGAATGCTGGTGGCTCAAGTAGTTAACACGACCGAGAATCCCGAGATTAAGTCCGCGCTCATACATAAATATGGTGTCGAATTATTCCAGAGTAGCGTTGTGCATGGTTGTGTTAGTTGTTGTCGGCATGTTTCAGTGACGAAAGCATTTGAACTTTACTGGCAGCGATTGACACTATTATGTACTGAAGAGCGGAGTAATAGCGCTTCGCCAGGTGTGTAACAGAAACTAGCCCGCGAAGTAAATGGAAAGAAAGTTTCATCTCTATTCTTAGGACTATTCCCTCCTTTCTAGTTTCAGCGCAATTCACCACATATGACACAAACATCCCCTGAGTGCTGCTCCTACTAAAAAAAAACAATCACTTGTGAATCACATTTTAAGCTTTTTTGGGCCCCACAACTGTGTTATATTTCATAAACATATTGCAAAAATTCATTAAGTCATCAACCTTAAGAATGCTGAATATTATTTTAATGTTAGTGGAACCAATATTTTACTACAAAAAATTGTCTGCGAACTCATAACATATTTATAAAATGTTGCCAGAATGACATTTTGTGCCATCGCAGGCGATTACGGTACTGTGCACTTATGGCAAAGTTTTCGTTTACTGACATCAAATAAACAGCCTTCGATAATAATCTTCTTCAAAAATTCAAGAAGATTGTTTAGATTTTTCCAATATATTTCTGACGCTTTTACCAGCAAAATATAATAGGTTTTATAACCATAACAAAACAAAAAGGTTTTCCCTATATTTGGTTTTTTTTGCAATTTTAGCGAATTTCTGTTAACTTTCGACTTCATGTATTTTGTAGAGGACTTTGCTAATTTTATCAATAATATTCAGAAGAAAAAAATCAAAGCATAAATAGTGGGGAATTTCAAAAATAAAATTGTTAAAAGCGAGATTTATGTTTGCACACTGATAGTTTCAGAAATTTTTATTCGTAGTGAGATTGTTTAAACTGAAATGTACACAATTTGCATTCCTCTCCCCATATTTCTCACTAGGAAATCGGATTTTTTGAAAGAAAACGTTCATACTGTCTACCGAGACAATTAAAGAAATTCCCTTACAATGTATGCTAAATTGATTTGATTGCAAACTCATTGCTAGTCCAACTGGCGTCGCTGAAAACATGTTTAGTTTTGCTTGTTTGTTTACTTGCTCTTCAAGTAATGCTAGGAACCAAGGCAGATTTACCAGGTATTCTTACTATTACAAGAATGAAACAACACAAAAAACCACACGTATTTTGTTGGTAAAATACTTCAGGTTTCTGTCAAATTTTTTTTCTCATTTGCTTAAAAACATGGCGGATTCAGTGCTTTTGTTTACTTGTTTTCAATTTTGTAAAATAATAATTTTATTTATTAAATTTAATCTGTATAGACAAATTGTTCGAAAAGTGGTTTTTTAAATTTAGAAGACATTGTTAATATTCCAATGCGCAAGTGAAAGTAGACGGCACTTTATAATAAATGGTGGAACCGCCTGTAACAACAATAGAAATGCCAACGGTGTACATGCAGTATAAAATACTTAGTTATTAGCGCAAGCCAAGCTAATTGCAAGAACTGCTTATTAAATTTTGAAATCTGCCTATACGAACTTTCATGCCATCACAGTAGCCTTTCTTAAGCATAGCTAACAAATTTAACATTTCTTTAAATTGTGGATCACGCGTATGTTCCTCACGTATTAAAAGGCAAACAGTTGGTCTGCCAGACAAAGGCCAATATTTACCAACGAATTGTAATTCCGTTTTTATATCATCAATTAATAGTGCCATATCGCGATACAAATAAAAATCTGATACTTCGAAAATCAAAGGATAACAGAGAACTGTCATGCCACAAGTACGATACACCTTACTAGTGCCCAAGGAACCCACAGGTCTGGAGGGACGGCAAGAGAGAACCACTTTGTTATTTACACCCAAATGTTGATAAACTTTAATTAGTTCGGTGGAAGACCAAATTTGTACTGGTTCAACCTATAACAATATAAATTTAAAAAATTATAGTAATAATAAATGAGTAGGTAACCATCAGTCACTAATTGCGTAAAACTTACTTCATGACGTGTTTGCGTTTGTATACCATAAGTAGCCATCATGGCTTGTAGACGCATTGATTCAGCAATTAAAACAATTTGAACTACCAAATCGGTAGCAGTACCCTAAAGCATTGTAATATTAATACGAAATAACTTTTAATACTTTTTCGCAAAAATATTAGTTACAATTACCTTTTCTTTATCAGGTAATCCTTCCCTGGATTGCCTGCAGCATTGTCAGTCCAGACGTTGTCGTCAACTATCATTTGTTGCGAAGATTCTTTCACTTGAGCCACTTCTACAATGGGCACTGCACTAGGCATTAAATAAATTCTGCCGCTTTTTACAATATGTCCTGGATCAAAGTGATCCGAACAGAGGGAAGATGTTGCCGAGAACTTCCTCTTACAAATTTCGCTCCATATTTTGCGTTTGCGTTCATCACTGGGGACGGTAAAGAATGTTTGGTTCCTTTTTTCTTTTTACATATGGAATAGCTACGCAAATTAGTTTTTGCTTTATTCATTTTATTCACTCAAGTTTTGATATGAATTGTATATTTTAAACTTGTTTCACTTTTTTATGATTTTATCTCACCAATTTTTTAATTTTTAGCTTCTTTCACAGCACAGACATAAAAAGCACAGGTTAGTTTTCTCATGAAAAATAAAGCTTGTAAACAAACATTTGACAGTTGTCGGAAGAATAAACAGGGGACAGCTGCGCTAGTAAGAGTACCTGTTTAATCTGCCTTGCTAGGAACACAACTGCGACGAACGACGAATTTTTAGTCGCGAATATTCGTCGCCAACAATAAAACACATGGTTGTATATGAAAATGCACACAATCCTGGTGTTGGTCGAAATTCGTCGTTCTCAGCGAAAGTTGAAATATATTTATTTCTAAAGGCCGTGTCAGATAAAACTTTTGCTTCGCGTTGCGTTCGAGTTTCACTTTGACATTTAAGATGAAATATACATACCTATGTATATGAAACATGTCACATAAAGTACTTTTAACGTAACGCGAAGCGTAAAGTTGGGCTCATCTTTTTGCGTGCTTTGACAATCAGCGGGAATCTTTTTTTTTTTATTTTGCCAAACTCGGACTTAAATTTTAAATATCTGAATGTGTTTTAATAAAAGTTAAATATATACAATTTACAATTTATGCAATTAATATTAAAACAAGTAAAAACGTTATATTCGACCGGGTCGAATCTTAAATACCCTCCAAATAGTTAGTAAGTGAATTTGATATGTTTAACTTGGTGGGACAGAGTTCCTTTATATAATATCGTACTTCAACGCCCACTAAAGGGGGCGGGGTTCAAAAATATACAATATCATGTTTTCCACAGACGAACGTATGGGCATTGCTAGACCGTCTTAGACTTCATCACAATTCTCTTTGGAGGCTATAAAAACTGTATTTTGGCGGGGTCGCTCTGGCAAGGGCTGTGGGGGAAATATTTCACCTTTGTCATAAAACTCTAAAAACAAATGCTTGGGATAATTATATACAATATTAAAATTTCTTTTTTTTGATAGGGTCATTTAAAGGGCAAAGGGGGAGAGAGGGTAGGGCAGAAACAGATACACATAAAACTGTAAAAATAAATGCTTGGGATGATTATACACAAAATAAAAAAAAAATTATATTTATTTTTAATAGGGTAATTTAGCGGGCAAAGGGAGAGGAGGGGGTAGGGCAGCAACAGGCAGTCATAAAACTCTAAAAATAAATGCTTGGGATGATTATATACAAAATTTAAAAAAAAAATCTTTTTTTTGGTAGGGTCATTTAGGTGGCAAAGGAAAAGGGGGGGGGGGTAGGGCAGAAATCGGCAGTCATAACATATTTTTTTTGGAAGGGTCATTTAGGTGGCAAAGGAAAAGGGGGGGGGGAGGGCAGGGCAGAAATCGGCAGTCATAAAACTCTAAAGATAAATGCTTGGAATGATTATATACAAAATTTAAAAAAAAAAATTTTTTTTTTGGTAGGGTCATTTAGGGGACAAAGGAAGAGGTGGGGGGGGGGGGGGAGGTAGGGCAGAAATCGGTAGTCATAAAACTCTAAAGATAAATGCTTGGGATGATTATATACAAAATTTAAAAAAAAAAATTTTTTTTGGTAGGGTCATTAAGGGGGGGAAGGGGAAGGAAGGTGTAGGGCAGAGTAGTACCAGGTTTCGTCTCAGCTTCGTCATTAAAGCTTAAAAGTGTTATTTTTGAGGAATGTAGGCTTAAGTAAAACAATTTGTTAAATTTTTATGCTATTTTTGCCAATAATAACGCCCACTAAAGTGGGCGGGGTCAAAAAATATTTTTATTTTATTTAATGGCTCCAAGTTTAAGGCGTTGGACCGTATTTGACATAAAAATATATCATTTGCTTAACAAAATAACCAAAAAACTTAAAAAATTATGTTGTTTTTTCTGGGTTGGTTTAGTTCTTCTTAGGGGAACTTTTTTCCCTCTTGCCCGATTTAGCCCATCTTCGACCTTAACCTGCTCTAAGTTTTAAAGTATATTTATGCCAAATTTCAAGAGTCTAGCTCTTTTCGTTTGGACTGAATCGTGATTTCCACAGACGGACGGACGGACGGACATGCTCAGTTCGTCTTAGATTTCATCACTGATCAAGAATATATATACTTTATGGGGTCTGAGATGGATATTTCGATGCGTTACAAACGGAATGACAAAGTGAATATACCCTCCAAATTCTTTTTTGGAGGGTATAAAAATATGTATAATACCAAAATTATCAACCACTTTTTATGGAAAAGAAACAATGCACGGGTGTTGTCAAAGTTTTTATTGTGACATACACCTTTTGCTTTGCGCTTTTCTGTTAAAGTTAGAAACGTCACGCAAAGCGAAAAAGTTCTATCTGACTCGTCCTTAATTGTTTCGTCAGCGGACGACGAACAAAACAGTAGCCAGGTGACCAGGTTTCATATATTCAAACTGGTTTTTTGTGGAAAAACATGGTTTGCTAGTGTATCGTTGCATGTGGCACGAACATTTTCTGTGCATACTAAAAATGCATTCACTAATTCACAAAAATTTATCATTCGGACGAATTTTTATTAATTTTGAACAATTTTTATAATATAGTATTTCTTGCTATATCCTACATATTCATATGGTCACCCCATCAGCTGTTAAATGAAACGAGTAATTTATTTACAGACAAAAAAATTGTCAGAAAATAATTATAAATAGGAACTTTTTCTCGAAAAAATGGACACCACCAGGGGTAATTATTGAATGTCTAAATAATCATTAGAGGATTACAAAGATTTAAAAAAAAATTGCGATTTTTGTTGTTCATTATGGCAATTTATTCGTCGTTATTGTGTTTCATACGACGAATTCATAGAGTGAATTTTTACCAACGAATTCGTCATACTGAACGAAATTCGAAGTTCGTTCCAGTTGTGTTCCTACCATAAAAAACGACATTTGTGGACAGTCGTTTAGGTTTAATTCTGTATGATCTTTAAGCGGATTTCGACAGCGGTTCCATTTGCAATTGGGCAACATTTACTGCATCTTCAAAAGCAACTTGTACCTCTTTTGTGCTTCAAAGTAGAGTAAATATTTTCAGAAAAATTTTCGCTGTTGTGTGCTATTGTAGTACAGTATTTTTCGGTTAATTGCACATCAAAATTTGCACAACTTTTTCTTCAATTAACCGGGGAACCAATTAGCCGATACCGGCACTATATTGTGCCGAATCTTATACCTTCACCGACGTATGGCTGGAGTATACATACACATTCATTTTAACCCTGGAACTATCCAAATTTATTTTAAAGCGCTCTTTAAGTCCACTTTATTTTTTATAAATATGGCCTTTAATCTAATTCGAATAACATTAATAAAACACATCCATGATAAAAAATGACACATAAATCGAAAATATTTTGAATAAACAATTTTCTCACGATCCACTTTATTTTTTATAAATATGGCCTTTAATCTAATTCGAATAACATTAATAAAACACATCCATGATAAAAAATGACACATAAATCGAAAATATTTTGAATAAACAATTTTCTCACGATCACACTTCATCACGTATGATTAGCAATAATCACTGAAATGCCGCCCATCTCTATTAGAAATTTTCAATGGCGAATAGCAAACGTTTCGTTGCAGTAACTGACTTGAAACTGTTTGCATTTGAATAACTTCCTTTATTGCATAATTTTTTTATTGGAATAGTCAATGGCATCAGTAAGATGAATAAAAGATTTCTGTGTACGAGTAGTTGAAAAGGTTAAAGGTATTGAAGCGATATTATTTAATAGCTAAATACAGAAATACTTAATCTAATAGCTTTCAGAGTGTGCAAGGAAAACGAAAGTGCAAGTGCACCAAATGCGTGCTCGTTTTATTTGTATTTTTCATCCCTAAGACTTATACTTCCTTAAATTAAATTTTGAAAAAGCTTATTAGAACTAGACTCGAAAATGATTCGCACAAACGCCTGCAAAGTGATTTGATTAAGAACCTATTTAATAAAAGTTTCAAAATGTGAATGTTTCGGATCATATTTAGCGCTGCTCAGCAATAACAATTAAAAGGTTTTTTATTTTTTAACTTGGACCAGCACTCAGGGGATGACCCCTATATATGCAATGAATTGCGCCGGAACTGAACACGAGGGGATAGTATTGAGGGGACAGATTAGGAAAGATGAGAATATAGACAGTTTTTTGTCGCTATTTCAACCTTTTTGACTTCGCCGACTAATTTTTGTTACAGGGCCGACGAAAATGGGTGCTGTTACTCTGCTTTTAGTTCATGATAGTGTCAGTCGCTGCCAATTATGTTCGCAACAACTAACACTACCACGCACCAATGCTTATCAGAAGAATTCAACACAATATTTCATGACTCAGAGCGGGCTCGAACTTAGGAGCCTCCGCTTCATAGTCTCGTGTTCTACTACTTCAGCCAACAGCACCCAGGTTATGTTCGATCGGGTCGAATCTTAAATGCCCTCCACCTATTTAGTAAATATGAACTCTATTTTTATTCTTATTAAAATTTACATTTTTATGGTGTTTGGCTTAAGTAAACAAGGAAAAAACTGGTTTCAATACGACCGTTTCCAATGTGTGTGGGAGGATCATGACTTTTCCGTCAGCATAAAAGCGATTTACGTATTAATATTTTATATGAAACTGAAAAGGGGGCTGAGATAAGTTAAAAATGTTTAATCTACTGGGTCACAGTTTCGTTAAGACATTTTTGTGCCCAATTTTAAAACTCTGGGTCATTCCGAGAAAGGCCGTGGGGGAGACTTTTCGTCTAAATCGTAAAAACTTAAAAACTAAATTTTCGTGTTAAGTGTAGAAAAAAATGTTTTTTGATAGGGTCATTTAGGGGACAAAAGGGAAGAGGGGGTAGGGCAGAGGAGTATCAGGTTACATCTCACCTTCGTCATTAAAGGTTAAAAATTTAATTTTTAAGGAATGCAGGCTTAAGTAAAACAATTTGTTAAATTTTTGCTCTATATTTGCATATAATAACGCCCACTAAAGGGGGTGTGGCCGAAAAATTAAATTTGTTAATATAATGGTTCCAAGTATAGCGCGTTGGACCTTCTTTGACATAAAAATATATCATTTGTTTAACAAAATTACAAAAAAAAAACTGTAAAAATTATGTTGTTTTTTAGAGGTTGGTTTAGTTCTTCTCAGGGGAACTAAGATTCTGGCCCGATTCAGCCCATTTACGAACTTGACCTGTACTATCCTTCAAAATATATTTATACCAAATTTTATCAATCAGGAGGACGGGCGGAGAGACATGGCTAGATCGTCTTAGATTTCATCATATACTCGTATGTATATATACTTAATGGATGGATATTTCGCTGCGTTACACACGGAATGAGAAATTGAATATACCCTCCAATTCGTTTTTGGGGGGTATAAAGAAACAGCCAAATGTGACCATAATAAAAGAGCACAGGAGTCCAGTGACTGTAATAAAAGAACGCAGTTAATCCATCAATAGGGCTCAATAATTTCATAAAATACCGACTTAAAATGTAAAGCAAGAATCCACATATTCCTGTTATTAAAAGCCCAAACTACACTAGTGGTTTGACAAACCAGCAAACGCTTTACGTTTTTACAGGCCTTTTGCGTGAAAGTCAAATTGTATTTCAAAATGTTGAATGTTGGTGAAACTGTTTGTGCTTTATAGAGAAAAAATATATAATTTTTCTGAAAAAAGAAACAAAAGTGGACAAGGGAAAAGTATTTTCAATTAATTTATTGAATTCTTTTCTGCTTATCTTTTTGTAATTTTAAGAGAATGGCGAGCAACATTGCAGTTACACAATCGGTATTTGCATTCATGGACAAAAAATAAAACATGAAAAGTTCGTAAGTTATGTTTATATCGTTTATGTGCAAATGTGTGTGCCGAATTTCAATTTCCCAACTCTGGAAGCGACATTTTAAATTATTATTTTTTCTTTTACTAATGTTACTCTTCATGAGGTATAAAGTAGTTTTATTTAAGAAAAACTTAAAATTTGTAAACATTTTGGTCACTTTCATGTTCTACAAAATATTGCATGTACCAAAAAAAAACTTTCAGCTTCCCATCCCTGGAAAAAATTTTTTATTTGTTTAGTTTTTAATACAAATTTGATGCTTCCCAAAGTATGAAATAGCTTTAATTAACAAACAAACAAAAAAGAGAAATAGGTATAAGCTTCCCAGCTCTGGGACCGTATTTCAGGTTTTTCTGAATTTCAATTCCACTCTATTTCAGTTGATTTCCAATCCATTAGTCCAAGAAAGAAGTCTCTAGCTCTTCTGGGGGCTTGGGAAAACCGCACAGACAGACGGACATCGCTCATTCGTCATGGCTATATAACTTATGGGGTCCCATATTAATATTGAGGAAATTACATAAGGAATGACAAACCTATATATACTCTTTAACTTGTTTTGAAGAGTATAAAAAATATGGAAAACGGTTTACCTTAAAAGCTATTCCTGCAACTTCCCGCTAATTTTGTTCAACTAAAGAACACTATTGTTTAAATTTTCAAACTTTGGAATGAATCAACCTCTCATCACGCTTTTCGCATGATTACCAGCAGTTGATGTTTTTTTCGATTCCCGATTTTTGGCAAAGTTTAAATTTTCTTAGCAGGAAATTATAAAGAGTCTGCCATTCACTCTCAAAATTCCTCAATAATTATTACCTGGAACGCTTCTGGGTAATTTCTGGTTCATAACTGTTAAGTAATGATTACTAATCATAATAATTAGTAATTAGATTATTTTTTTTTAAAGGTGAAGTAACGATTATATTACGATTATTTTCAGATTCGCACGATTGCTAATTGATTACGATTACAGATAATCGAAAACTAATCAAAACTAATAAAAATTACGAAAAAATAATCAAAAATAATAAAAAGTAATCGAAAAATAATTTGACTACTTTCGAATATTACTTTTGATTTTTTTTAATTATTTTTTTTATTTTGCGAAATTATGCCAATGCTGTTTAATGTTAGTTGTTGTTTTTTATTTTTTGTTATTATTATTGATGTGCACCGATTTGATAATTGACAACCTATTTGCATTTTTCATGATTCTGCATTCTTCTTATTTAGCACGGGTTCACGGGTTTGTGCTCTATTCGTATAAAGCAGGGACCGAAAATAACTTCTATGTTTTTATTTCGGAGCCTTTATATGCATTTGGGAATTTTTAACCATTATGGTCGCATTTATATTATATTGATTACCGTAACCAATTACATTGAGAAAGATAGAATTTTGGTTATAAACAACCATTATGTCAACCAGAAAACATTTTTTTGGTTAAAAATAACTATTATGATAAATAATTTATTTATTTTGGTTATCACTTATAAAACAACCCCAAAAAATCAACGCAGTCCCAAATTGAAGGTCCGTCTCCAATACAAGTAAAATGGTCACATATTTTAACGTATGCTTGTCATTAATTTTTTTATGTTTTAAATGCAAATTTTTCAAAATAAAATGTATGTATAAAATGATGCGCATTCTAAATTTTTAAAAAATAATCGAAACTAATCAAAAATAATCCTTGAAAGTAGTCAATTATTTGTTTGATTATTTTTGATTATTTTCTCGTAATCCTAACTAATCTTAATTATTTTTGGATTATTTGTAATCATAATTAATTAATAATCAGAAATTTTTAAAAAGAGAATTATATAACCAACACCATTCTTTTTAAAATTTAATCTAATTGATTACTAATCGGTTATAGTTTCGAACTGCTTCGGTAACCATCTGGAACAGAGATTTATTATCACGTAATCAAGTTTTTAAAATGAGATGCAATAGAAAGCAATTGTAAACGCTATTCTCTTTGATCATTTATCCTGTTTAAGTATTAAGTATGAAATATATGAAAATATATGTCAAATCCTGAAGTTTTGTTTCACTGTTTACAAAAGTTGAATTCTTACTTTAGTAAAACTTAAAGGTAATTAACATTTCGATACGAAAGCTGATTATAAAATATATGTGCAACTACTTTATCGTAGTTTCCAAAATCTCTAAAAAACATCATATGTGTATGCTCTGAAGTCATTTCAAAACTTGTAACTATTGATACAGAATTGGTGGGCGCACTTTCAGTGGAGAATATATAGTTCGACAAAATAAACAATGATAACTAATAAATTTTTATTACAAAATATATTTTGTGTTTTCTGAGCCAGAATCGTTCTTTTGTAAATAGAAATCAGCACGTGTTAAATAAAATTTTATATGCAATTTACTATTTACCCTTCAGAGGATTTTGGTATGTAGATATTTTACCTATTTAGCACTTTATCAGTTCATTTCTATTTTTTATTGTTTGACAACACTGCTGATTGAGTACGTGTAGGGTAAGTAAAAGGAGAAAATACTCCCTATGGGGCTGTTTTGCGTACCACTGATCTAAAGCAAATTTATTTCTTATAGAAACTCATGTTTTTTCCTTTTGTTTTGTAAAAGCGTTTGCAAATATCTTGATAGTTTTCAACATTCTTTGATGTCAAAGCGATGGATAGATGTTGAAGTGGTACAACCAACAACTTATCGAAAGTTTCTTTTCAGTACTCAAGTAATGCACCACTAAGCATTCTTTTTCTTTTTTTAAATGTCCGTAAAATTGTTAACAAAATAAAATAGTCGAAAAAAGTTGCAATGCAAAGAATAAAAGAAACGATAAGAATGAAAAAGAAAGTTTGAAATAAACAGAGACTACAACAAAAAGTTGGCCGTTTTATAACGCCGTATCCTTGCATTCAACAACAAAAAAAAAACAATAATAAAACGAAAAAAATTATATCAGTGATTGTCATCTTATCCATAAAAATAATCGTTAAAATAAAAACAGGTCACTTTCTACTCAATAACGAACGCTAAAATGTTCACAAGTGGAGGCTCAAACGGCAAGAGGTTGGAGCACGAGGTCTAACTTTTATTTGTATCGAAAAGTGTATAAAACAAAAATATAAATTTTAATACGTTTGACCCAATTTTCAAATCTGTTGTTGCTTTTTGCCTGAAGCTCTTACAAAATATGCATTTAAAAAGCATTAAAATCTATATACTTCATGCTCGTCAGTTCTATGTTGTTCACAGCTAATAAACTGGTAATAGCCAGTTTACACAGTCAGGTAATAGATATAAGAATTAGTTGTTATTGTTTTTGAAATTTCTAAAAACATAAAATAAAAGATAATGGACTGGCCATGCAGTTTTATACTACTTGCTTGAGCTTGTTTGCGAATATTACTCCTTATGGAAATTATAATGAACTGCGAAGTTTTCTGTCTCTTCGGATGAAGGTCGCGGGCTAAGATCTTCACAGATACGTCTCGTTAGGTTTTTGGCAAAGATGGTATAATCAGAACCAAAATCAATCCATCCGTACATAAATGAATATCAAGCAGTGCCGAAAGTACGATAAGTGCGGATTTTCTTAAATAAAGTACAGGAAGATTGATTTAAGAACGGACCTTTTAAGTACTAAATACTCCATTTTAGCCAGGTTCAATCTCAAATTAGTATTGATTTCCTTTTACTATGTAAATGTTTGTCTACTTCAAGACAAGACAATGTCAGAAAAAGGACATTTACCTACTCCTTGTAGACAGGAAGTAACTACTTCTGACAGCCTGTGACATCTCTCTAATTCCTTGAATATAGCAAAAGGCTATTAGGAATAATCAATTGCTAAAGAAACGAGTACACAATTGTTGTATATTTGATATTGCCTTGACGTGACGTTGATAAATAGTTACAGAATAAAGGGAACTAAAACCCAAAAACTTTATGCTATTGAGGTCAGATTAGTGAAAAAATTTATTATTTAATAATCGATTCTTTTTTGTTTCAAGATAAACCGATTTGTAGAAAATAGATTTTTGAAAAATAACAGATTTTTTACATACTTAAATTTTTTTATACAAAAAAATATCTATCGATCTATTATTGGAAATATATTACGAACAATTGATTCGAATGGAAAATCATTTTAGATAATATGTACAAAAATAACTATAAGGTTGACTTAGATTATAAATACAGGATATATTCGACTCCAGCTCAATACCTCGTATTTGATGCGAGCTAGGGGCTGTTCGCATATTTTATGTTTTGATTTGTTATGGTGGGTATAGGTTTTTTAAAAATGTTGTTAATTTATGAATTTTATACAGAAACACTTTATTATTTTTCATTTATTATTAGTAAATTTAAGTAAACACATTCACAAGTGCATTTCTTGCTCCTAAAAGTATACCCGAAATTTGTAGCGATGTCTTCCTTTTATATTAATCTTTTCTGGAATGTGGATTTGAACATGTAAACTTTTTTAGACTTGTGCCGAACTCGTTCATCCGTTTTTGACAAGAACCTAAGATTAGAGGTTCTAAGATTTTAGAATTTCACTATTTTTTCTGGTCATACTGGAAAATTTTGTGCAACTTTGTTTTCTATACCAGTGACGTATTTACAGTTCCCGTTACTGGGAGGTGCTGAAAATCGCCAAAATCTGTTGAAATTGCATGTTTTTAGTTAACAATTTACAATGATCATGTAAACAAGTGCGCGTGCCCTCGCAATGTTTTTTAAATTATGTAGGAATTTCTATTTTAATAGTGAACTTTATTTATGAAAATTGTATTACAGGATGCAATTTCTTGAACATAAATAACAAAAAGCTTTAGATATCAGCAGCCGATGGCTGTGGAAAAAGCGAAAGAGATATATGGAATATTGGGAATATTAATCGTCAGGGTTGGGGGATTTCGTACTAACCAAAAAGTAATAACTTGTAAAAATTGATGTGAGAACTTCTCATATATAATTTTCGTTAAAAACATTGGTTAAATAGTTGATATTCCTACTAACTAGCACCACTTGAAACAGTGGAAAAATTGAACAAAGAACGCTGATAAGATGGCGCAGCGGCTTCGAAATCAGTACTGATCCGTTCTGCTGGTTTAATGACTATGAAAAATATTCTTAATATTCCACTCTAAAAAATAAATAGAATGTAAACACATTCATTTATTAAATAAAAATAAAAAATAATTTGCAGTGTCGCAGATTTGAACTTATAGCCTGTTCAGAAAATTAACATCCTGTAATACAGTTTACATAAATAAAGTTCACTATCAAAATAGAAATTCATACATAATATAAAAATAATTTATTGATTTAATTCCAACAAAAAGGGAGTGCAACAGATAAGGGCATTATAAAATGAAAATTTGCTTAAGATGTCTTCGTTACAGGAAAGACTGCTTGCTTTGTAAGCTGAAATTGAACATTTTGATGTAATTCTTTTAATATTAAAGAAATTAAGTATTTTGAGTAACTAGCAACCGTTCAAGTTGTACGATAGGATATATGAAATGACATTTTGAGAGTGAGATGGTAAAATTTTTACCATCGGCCAATCTCAGTAATCAATAATAATATGAACAAGTAAAAACGTTATATTCGACCGGGTCGAATCTTAAATACCCTCCAAATATTTAGTAAGTGAATTTGATATGTTTAACTTGGTGGGACAGAGTTCCTTTATATAACATCGTACGTCAACGCCCACTAAAGAGGGCGGGGTTCAAAAATATACAATATCATGTTTTCCACAGACGAACGTATGGGCATTGCTAGACCGTCTTAGACTTCATCACAATTCCCTTTGGAGGCTATAAAAACTGTATTTTGGCGGGTTCGCTCTGGCAAGAGCTGTGGGGAAAACATTTCACCTTTGTCATAAAACTCTAAAAATAAATGCTTGGGATAATTCTATACAAAATTAAAATTTCTTTTTTTGATAGGGTCATTTAAAGGGCAAAGGGGGAGAGGGGGTAGTGCAGAAACAGATACACATAAAACTGTAAAAATAAATGCTTGGGATGATTATACACAAAATAAAAAAAAATTTATATTTATTTTTAATAGGGTCATTTAGCGGGCAAAGGAGGAGGAGGGGGTAGGGCAGTAACAGGCAGTCATAAAACTCTAAAGATAAATGCTTGGGATGATTATATACAAAATTTAAAAAAACATTTTTTTTTGGTAGGGTCATTTTGGTAGCAAAGGAAGAGGGGGGGGAGGGTAGGGCAGAAATCGGCAGTCATAAAACTCTAAAGATAAATGCTTGGGATGATTATATACAAAATTTAAAAAAAAAATTTTTTTTGGTAGGGTCATTTAGGGGGCAAAGGAAGAGGTGGGGGGGGGGGGCTAGGGCAGAAATCGGCAGTCATAAAACTCTAAAGATAAATGCTTGGGATGATTATATACAAAATTTAAACAAAAAAAATTTTTTTTTGGTAGGGTCATTTTAGGGGGCAAAGGAAGAAGGGGGGGGGGGCTAGGGCAGAAATCGGCAGTCATAAAACTCTAAAGATAAATGCTTGGGATGATTATATTCAAAATTTAAACAAAAAAAATTTTTTTGTAGGGTCATTTAGGTGGCGAAGGGGAAGGAGGGGGTAGGGCAGAGTAGTACCAGGTTTCGTCTCAGCTTCGTCAATAAAGCTTAAACATGTTATTTTTAAGGAATGTAGGCTTAAGTAAAACAATTTGTTAAATTTTTATGCTATTTTTGCCTATAATAACGCCCACTAGAGTGGGCGGGGTCAAAAATAATTTTTATTTTATTTAATGGCTCCAAGTTTAAGGCGTTGGACCGTATTTGACATAAAAATATATCATTTGCATAACAAAATAACCAAAAAACTTTAAAAATTATGTTGTTTTTTTTCTGGGTTGGTTTAGTTCTTCTTAGGGGAACTTTTTTCCCTCTTGCCCGATTTAGCCCATCTTCGAACTTAACCTGCTCTAAGTTTTAAAATATATTTGTGCCAAATTTCAAGAGTCTAGCTCTTTTCGTTTGGACTGAATCGTGATTTCCACAGACGGACGGACGGACGGACATGCTCAGTTCGTCTTAGATTTCATCACTGATCAAGAATATATATACTTTATGGGGTCTGAGATGGATATTTCGATGCGTTACAAACGGAATGACAAAGTGAATATACCCTCCAAATTCTTTTTTGGAGGGTATAAAAACGGTTGAACTTCTCTGCAACTTCCCACTAATTTTAACTGATAAAAAGTTGTATTCGGAAAATTTCGAAAAATTCACTTTTTTCGAAACATTTTTTCAGTTTTCTTGATATTTTTCGAAATTTAGTGGTCCGAGTCGGTTCCAATTCATAAAAAATCGAAACTTGAAGGAAACCTTTGAAACGCGACTAGCTTATATCACTAATTGATCATATATATAATTTCAGAGTTTTTTTAAATCACTGTTTTGGAAAGCATTCGTTCACGAATTCACGACGTGATTGTCAAGAGCTGATTAGTTTCTGCAATCGATCTGCAAAGCAATTTGGAAGTTATTTAAAAAAACAAATTTTGAAAAAAAATTTTTTTTTCAGTTTTTTTATATTTCCGAAAATGTACCGGTCCGAACCGGGTCCAATTCATAGGATATCTAAATTTGAAGCAATCTTTTGAAACGCGACCAATTCGGTTCGATTCGTTGGGACCTTTGAAAAGTTATAAGAGGGTCACAGACTTACACACACACCCACACATACACACAGCCAGGAGTAGTCAAGAAAGCTTCCTAGAAACTAAAAGCGTCGAGATCTGGTGAAAACTCAGTTTTCTAAAACGGGTAAAACCAGTAACTTTCCACCTTTTTGGAAATTTTAAATTTTCCTGGTGGAAAGGTAAAAAAGCCGACTTTGCAATTCGAGATTTTTCGTTCGATTTACGATATTCATTCGTTTCAAGAAAATGAATAACAATATTAGTTGGAGGAAGAGAGTTTCTTGATCATCGTTGTCTTATTCAATCGTACCAATAACTGGTGCTCTAAAATGTCCTTCTTATAAAATTGATTCCAAATCGGATCTAAGCATTTTCGAAGTATTTTCTACTCCACTTAGGTTTCATTGAAAATTACCGATATATATCTCTCTTCCGTTTGGAAACAAAATGGTTTCCGTATTATAGTTCCTTAGAGAATGAAACAGTTTTTCACAATGAAATCATTTTTAATATCATGAACTGAGTGAACTAACGGAATTTATTGAGTGGTTTCGTTTCGAGAAGTTGTTTCGATTTCTGAACACTTAAAATACAGAATGAATTCCGGTTGTGCTATCTGTTAAAAAAATAACTTAACAAGAAAAAAATAAAAGTTATGTCGTTCTAATTAATTTCTATGCTAAAAGACTTTGGGAAGTATTATTTAAAGTGTGTGCCTGGTCCCTTGAGTAGAAATTCATCGAGAGTCGACTGTATTTAATTTTTAATCATCATTCAAAACGGACCGTAATTAACATTTATCAAGTGCACATTTCTGTCGTTGCGAGTCATCTTGTTTTTATTTTAAAGAACTCCCTAATATAAACTGGGGATACATCGGCTGTATTATGTGATCTTTAAGAAATGAATTTAAGCTTTTATATACATATTTACATATATCCGCTCATAAATAATTTTTACATTTTTCACTTATCGCTAATGCATATTAGCACATCAACCACATAAAAAATGTATTCCATTAATTAGCGATATTACATTTATCTAAATTTGCAAAAATGTATGTACAGGATCAAGATTGTGCATTAAAAGAATTGCCGCAGGTGTGAAATGGGCTGTACCTCAACCCAAACTAAAGTTGAGTACATTCTTAGAATGTATATCATATTGAATGCGCATCTCATCCAAAATTGAAATACTTTTTAAAAATATCTTATTATGCTGCAGGGAAGACAAAAGGGAAGGAAACACAAAAGCGTAACAATGCAATGCTCTCTCTTATATGGTGTTCAGACATGCATGTTTAATTGAGTCAATAATAAGTTAATTGAAAAGTGTGACAGCAGCTGACAAAAGGTGTTGTTTACATTTTGCTTGTGAAAATTTGTGGTTAAAATTTTGCGAAAATGGAACACAGTTTGGCTTTTAAAAAGCGTTTGATTTTGTTGTACGTAATAAATATTTTATTTTTCATTTGTTTTAATTGTTAATTAAAAAATGTTATTTTACAAACTCACCCTCAACTTTACTCGCCAATATTTTTCTGTGAATTTGTTTACATATGAGTTGTCAATTTTCATAAAGTTTGTTCAGTAGGCATTACGGTGCTCACTAAACAAACTTTTAAAGTGCTGCATTTTAAGTTTTGCTCAATTTTATAGACAATTAAGCGTTAATTGATCAATTAGCTAATTAAAATTTTGTATGAGTAACTGAGCTCAATAATTCTGTTAATTGCGATAAACTCAAGTAAGGTGTATGTCTGAACACCATATTACGTACTTGTGTATTTCTATATGCTTTGATAATTCGACTTGGGGATTTTGTGAGAAAATGTTTAACCCTGTCAAGTCAGGTAAAACCAATTTGTGTTGTTGTTGTCTTATACGACCAATATTTTAAAAGCTGGGCAGATTAAAATAAAAGCGTTATATAAAGAACTGTAAAGTATTTGATGTTTGTTTATTGTTGCTATATCATGTAATATCTCAAAAATAGGGGTAGGACTAGAAGAATTCGCGGAATTACGCCAATAATGAAAAAATTTCACTTTAACTTCGGAATTGCATACATATTGATGTATGTAAGTTGTTATATGCGAAAAATCTTTATACATATGTATATATGGGGAAAAATTAAATTCTGCTTGTAGATTAGCACAGGAACAAATACAATAAACTTCTAAAAAAATACAAAACAAAAAAAAAATTAAAGATATTATAAAATCAAAGAGATCCACAACATATGCCAGAAAGTTTAATCTTAAAAACGCAGACAAGTTCTTAAGGCCGTTATTACAACTTCATATTAATTAAGAATAGGATTTTGTCTGAAGTTTAAAAAGTGTTATATTGCTTATATCTAAAGTGAACATTAAATTGAAGACAGGTTGGTCCTATCTACCAGGTTAGAGGAACGTTATAATGATTATAAAGTTTTTGTTCACCCGATAAAATCCTGTTTTAACTAACATGAAGTCATAATTATATCCCTTAGGGAATCCCTTAATGGCACAGAGACCAAAAGTTCTTGTGAACTTGTTTTGTTTTTGATTTCTCGGCCAAAGGAATGCTCTGAATACCATAGATGACATACTTGTTCATACATGTCGTCCTAGGAATTTTCAGTCAAAGGTCGTTGACTTTTTCCAATGGCACTTTCCTTCATACTGTCAACAACTACTATATATTGGACAATATCCGTCATCTTATCTTCAACGACTACATAGGCGATATAGTTCAATATCCGATCGTTAACGGGTATTGAACTAGACCAAATGAGGAATATTGTCGCTCATATTACACCCTAACAAAACTTTTTAAGGACAAAACGGGGATATTTTTATCCCTAGAGTGATGGTGCTACTAACAAAAAAAAAAAGAGGAAACACGTACGGCATTGTAGTTATATAGTCACGAACGACGATTTTCTCCAAATTCCAGAGTAGAAACCTCAACCGCCACACGACATGTTCAGCCTTCATCGTCGGAGAAAATGTCGTCTACGACAATTTTCCCAACTGGAACGGCAAAATTGTCGTATATTAGATATGAATATGCCAAGTCATATCAATACTCGGTAGCTGCAAGAGAATTGGCCTTGAAGAATAAATATTTTTTGGACGTCAAACGTGATAAATATTCCAAAGCACAAGTGAAACTCAACATCAATTACAATTTTCTAACTTACACAGCAAATCGGAACAGATGTTACCGAAAGCCGCTACATCCATGATCAGTACTCATATGTATTTTTGTTTGTCAGCACTTTTTGAGCAATTTAGTTGAATGTGTGTTTGAGGTAAAGTGGGATGAAATAGTTTTTGATATCATTGTTAATGAAATGAAAACAGATTTCATTCCAAAAAATTTGTTTCTCTTTCGTTTCCTGAGGAATCAAAATACAGAATCAATTCCGTTTACAAACATTTGTTACACAAATATTTTTCAGTAAAAGTTGTAAACTTCATTTAATATCACAAAGCTTAAATTTTAATTGTTTATATACATTTGGTGATCGGAGAGCGCAATGTCTCACGACTTTTTGTGCTTAACTGGCTAAGAAAATTTAAAACTAAAGAAAACAAGTAAAAGTGCTATATTCGCATGAGCCGAATCTTAAATACCCTTTACAGATGTAAATCTTCTTTCTTTCTTTCTTGCCAAACCAGAAAGTAGGTTTAATTAAAAAATCAAAATTATATTATCGGTTACTTTTATATTTAAGAAAACGTTTAAATTTTTCGGCTAGGAAGCTTAATGTTTGGCTTTTCTTATTTCTAATACCTCTGAACGTCTTTCAAAAATATTAAATATGTTTAATGTAAAAACAAAAAACAAAAATCCGTTTCATGTACCCCAAAAAGTACTAATTGTCCAATAGTAGAATCGACTTTTGGATTTTTTTTTTTTGCTTTTTAATAACAATCTAACTCTTCCCGAAGCATAAAAAAGAGATTTCATCCACAAAAAACCAAAATTGGGAACTTATATGGCTAATTTTATGTACTAAAAAATTTCCATTATCCAACCCTGGAACCGAATTTTTAGTTTTTAAAATTTGTAATACCAATTTATTTCTTAGTGAAGTATAAAATATGTTTAATTCACTGAAAAAAAAACAGAAATGGGAATTTATGTGGGTACTTTCATGTACCAAAAAATTTCGATTTTCCAACACTGGAACCGAATTTTTTAATACTAATTTAATTTTTTCTGATATGTAAAATAGGTTTAACTAACTAAAAACACAAAATTTGGAGTTTATGTGGGTACTTTTATACATATGTCAAAAATATTTCGATTTTCAAACTTTAGAAGCTGATTTTTATTTTTTTCCAATGCAATTCTTAGTGTGGTGTAACATAGTTTTATTTTACAAAAAAATAAAATTTTTAGACTTGTTGGTCACTTTCATGTACCATAAAATATTTCATTTGTTCAAACCTGATTTTAATACCAATTTTGTTCTTCCTGAATTATAAAGCAGCTTTAATTAGCAAAAACAACAACGTCAATTACCTTATTGATTACTTTTATGCAGAAAAAATATTTAAATTTCCCAACCCTGGAAGCGAAATTTAAATTTTTTTTACCAATGCTAGTCTTCATTCGGTATAAAGTCGTTTTATTTAAGAAAAACATAAAATTTGCAACCATTTTGGTCACTTTCTTGTACTACAAAAAACTTTCAACTTCCCAACCCTGGAAGTGATATATTAATTTTTTTTACCAATGCAACTTTTCATGAGGTATAAAGTAGTGTTATTTAAGAAAAATTTACAATTTTGGTCACCTTCATGAACTATAAAATATTGCACTTGTCCAACCCTGGATTCGATATTTAGATTTTTGGTACCAATTTTGTTCTTCCTAAAATATAAAATAGCTTTAGTTAGCAAAAAAAATCGTCAATTGCCTTTTTTGTTACTTTTACATATAAAAAAATTTCAATCTCCCAACCCTGGAAGCGAAATTTTAATATTTGTTTATCAGTGCAACGCTTCTTGAGATATAAAGTAGTTTTATTTAGGAAACATTTTAAATTATTAACAATTTTGGTCACTTTCATGTGCTATAAAATATTGCACTTGTCCAATCCTGGATTCGAAATTTTATTTTTAATCGTTGAATTTTTTATACCAATTTTGTTCTTCCTAAATTATAAAATAGTTTTAGTTAGCAAAAAAAAAAATCAACATCAGTTGCTTTTTTGGTTATTTTTATATACGAAAAAAATCAATTTCCCACCTCTGGAAGGGACGATTTTTTGTCCAATGCATATTTCATGATGTGCAAAAAGGTTTTATTTAAGAAAAACTAAAAATTTTTAACAACTTTCGTTATTACATGTACAACAAAATACTGAATGTGCCAAAAAAAAAAAACTTTTACATTCCCATCCCTGTTAAAAATTTTTGAATTTTTTTAGTTTTTAATAGGCTTCCCAAATTATGAAATAGGTTTAATTTACAAACATTCAAAAAATTATTTGGTTTTTGGTATTAATTTTGCGTCGAGAAATAGGTGTAAGCTTCCCAGCTCTGGAACCGTATTTCGGATTTTCAATACCTGTCTATTGAAGTTCATTTCCAATCCAACTGTCCAAGAACGAAGTCTCTAGCTCTTCTGGGGGCTTGGGGGATTTCACGTACAGACAGACGGATATCGCTCAATCGTCATCGCTATTCATAAGGATCCAGAATATGTATACTTTATGGGGTCCCATATTGCTTTATTCGCCCGAATCTTAAATACCGTTCACTGATGTAGGCCTGGAGTATGTACATACATATGTGTATTCAACCCATCATTTGCATCTCTTTAATTTTCACTATTAAATAGAAAATAGGTTTAATTACCAAAGAAACAAAATTTAGTTATTTTAATATATCAGATATAGTTTGGATTTTTCAGTTCTGAAAATTTATTTTTGGCTTTTCTGATTTCTAAATCCAATGAACTTCTTTAAAAAATTTTAAATACTTTGAATTTAGAAACAAAAGGAACAAAATTTATTCCAATTGTCCAACCTTGGAATCGCCTTTTTGATTTTTTTGAAACTTTAATAGCTATTCTATTCCTCCTAATGTAATCAAAATTAGTAGGTAATCTATTTGGTTACTTTTATGCGCAAAAAAATTGTCCATTGCCCAAGCCTGGAGACCATTTTTTTTTTGTTTTAATACCAATTTGTTTTCTTCCTGAAGCATAAAATAGTTTTAAAACAAAAAAAATTATATAGAAAATTAGTAGCCGTTTTGCGTACCAAACAACCCGATTATCCAACCCTGGAATCGAACTTTTGATTTTTTAGGTTGTTAATAGCAATTTAATTCTTTAGAATAGATTAAATTTACAAAAACCGAAAAAAAACAAAAACTATATTAGAAACTTATGTGGTTAATTTTATGTACCAAATAATTTCGATTGTTCATACCTGGAATCGAATTTTTGATTTGCTTGGTTCCGATTTGTGTCGGAAATCATAACAACTCCAGAAGAGTCTCGAATGGAGTAACATTTTCTATCGTAGGAACAGTTATTTTCAATTAAAAATCAGTGCATGAATAACTTGGATATTATCAGTAATTTCTTAAAATGCAGACTGGGATTATACTAGAGTTTATTTATCAGCAAATCTCAAATATTCAAACCTGTGAATAAACCACGTTTAATCATCCGACTAGTACATACTCAAACAAAATAATTAGGTTATGTTGAAAAAAGAGTCACAACATTATCGCAGCCCGTTACGGGCTACATTTATGCCCTAGTGGCATATTGTGCGATTTTTGAAGAATTTGAGTAGGTCCCAATATAAAACCAAAAACTTATCGATGGCCACGTATAGTTTCCTCATTGTATTTCCTGAAGTTTTGCCAATTCGAATTCCTATGAATTCCACATCTGGTATGATTTCAGAATTAAATATTTGCCTCGTAATTTGGCTGAAAGCATGACAATAGTACAAGTAATGCCCGAGTGTTTCGTTATCTTCCTGGCGGACTCTGCATGTTATATCATCAATAATATTCATGGGCGCCAGGTGGTTCCTTAACTCTGTATGTCCTGTAATTATGTTAACGACCTTCCACACTCAAATGTTTATTGCTTTTGCCTTGTCATTATTTCGACTACCTCAGGGAATTTTGGTCACTCTTCCGACATTATAATTCTGTTTGATATGTTTTGCCGTTTTCTAGTGTAATGTTCCTCATTAATGATTTCATCCTTTCCAGCTTATCCCCTCTTCGGTTCGTGAATAAACGATCTTGATTTCACTTAAAGTTAATTGCTGTTATATAATCAAAATACTAGATTTGTGTCCAACTAGCTCATTCGCACAGTTTAGACAAGAACCTCTGATCAAACCCATTTAAATTACATAGGTTTGATTAAAGGTTCTTGTCAAAACTGAGCGAATGAGCTAGTTGGACACAAGTCTACAAAATACCAGTGCATGATTACATCAAGCAGAAAGTGATTAATGCAGTTCTCTGATGTTTATGCAGGTTAAGGTGGCTCTTTGTTTATTAAAAAAGCGACGTTGTGGCAAGTTTTATTAAGTTCTACTGGCTGTTGGCTATTTGTTGTTGTTCGCCTACGGCGTGTTTGTGCAAGACATAAAAATAGCATAACAAGATTAAAATAAATATTATTATTTATTAAAATATAAATAGCATTCTACTATAAAAGAATTTGTAAAAATAAATAATACACTTGTTTTACAACTCAAAGTTGTTTGAAAATAAAATAAAATAATCATAAAAGTCTTGCCAAGAAATAAAAATATTATATTAAAGACATGAAAATAAAGTTTTTACTTATATACATACATACATACATATGAATGTACACATATGTGTGCATGTGTGTGTGTGAATGTGCGTATTCATACGTAAAGTATTAGATAATAAAGGTCGTCTCCAATAGTATACGAGTATGCAGTTATATTAGGACCGTTAAGCCCCTTTGATTGCTTTTAATAAAAAAACTATAATTTATTTATTTGTAGAATACTTTGCAAAGTAAATTTTCAAAGTATCGGTGCACAGATGCCGACGGAGGTACTCAGACCATATGTCGGCGATGTTATTAAACCGTATTTTTATCCGTTACTGTGACTGACTGTACACGACCTATGTATGCCTTTACATAGGAAGTAGCAACGTAGTTAACCACGGAAAATTCCTCAGAATAACTTTATTCTATACAGTTATCTGAGGTGTATAGATTAACTTGTGCGAGTGAGACCCAAAACTCTCGAGAGTGAGTAAACGATCAGTGGTCTGGCTGCACTTAAAAAATAATTGCCAACGCGGCTTGATGTTGACTGACTGAGAGCTGCTTTGCGACTGAAAAAAACGATAATATTTGAAATAAAAATCTTTGAGGTCAAGGTCTCATCTCCAATAGAAATACGAGGTCTGTTCAAACTGAATTTTTAAATTTCGTGAACTACACAGGTTTTTTAATGTTGGCACCCTCGCCCCGAAAATATGTTCAAGTTTCAGCTGTGAGAAGTTCTGGGTGGTTCTCAGGAACCACCACTTCGTTTTGAAAGGATTGTGTAGGGTGTAGTCCTCTGGGCATCACAATGGGCTTTTATGGCCTCCGAGTGTTTTTCTCGCTTATGGCGGGCAGCCCTTCTAACCTAACCTAACCTAACCTTCAGCTGTTTTACATGCTTAACTTGTTTCTGACAGTTCCAAATTTTAGAAGTATTTTGCGTGTTCGGTGATATTCTGGTGTTAAAGAAAATGTATGGACGAATTTTCATTTAACTTTATGTAAAAAATAGAATTAAGTGCTCAAAGAATATGAAATGTTGACTGTAGCATACGGTGAATGTTCTCTGAATAAAAAAATGCTACGAACGGTACAAGAAGGTCCAGAAGATGTGAATGATGAAGGCATCCGATGAAAATGATAATAAATTGTTGTGAAGAATTGTCACTGGAAGGAAAGTTTTATTATATGTGAAACTTAAAAACAATTCTAGCAAGAAATAGTAGGGGAGAGAGGACGTAACTTTGCGACACACGTTTGATGAAATCCCATCTATAACATTTCTTGCAGGGCAATTTCTGAGAATGTTCACTCAATATAAATCGGGAGAAGTCATCAACGACACCAAAAGCACCACAATTTATCAGAAGCGCTTCGTGTTCTGTTAAATGATCCAGAAATATCCAGAAGCACCAGTTTATTTTCACCGTAATGCTGAATAGATTTGTACCATATTTCCAAAATCAAGTCCAATAAGTTCCCTATGAAGGTCGTATGAAATTTCATTGAACTTGGAATGTTCGTTTAGAAACTTTTTTAAATTTATATCCCAGTGCGCCACTGCGTATATGCCGCACAAAAAAAATAGGAAACTGACCACAGAGGCCATACCTGCAACTTCGCGCTAATTTTAACGGATAAAACACTATTAACTTTCTAACTGATAAGCTGTAATTGATGTAGTTTTTCAGTTCCTATAATCGAAATCACTAATTGATCAGATACATAATATCGGAGTTAAAAAAATAGTTTTTTCTAATATTTTCGTTCACGATATCTCGCGAACGCATCAACCGATTTTGATTTAGTGACGATCGACGTGCTTCTTCAATGTCAAGAGCTGATTAGTTTTTGGAATTAATCTATGAATCACTTCAAAAGTTATTAAAACAGCACATTAAAAAAAGCGGATATCTAAGTTTGATAGAACGGTGGCATGACATAATGTCCATTGACATAATGTCCATGGACATTATGTCACCCCAAAAAGTGACATTATGTCCATGGACATTATGTCACTTCTCGTAGCGACATAATGTCCATATACAAAGTGTCGTAAAGTCCACGGACATTATGGCACTTTTTTGAATTGAACCCTTCCAAACTACTTGTAGTTCTTATTTCCTCACCATGGGCAGAAAATCCAGAGGGGGTTATCTGAATGAAAAAATTTTACGAGTTAGAGAATCAAGATTTAGCTTAACTAAACCGGCGCCGATTTTTTCAAATCTTTTCTTTTATATCTCTGCAATTTATTTTATATATAAGCTGAACAAACATTTATCACACGACACGTTATTCGAATCATTGTAAAATAAAAAAAAAAAGTCGGTAACCATATTTTATTTTTATATTCTACAATGATTCGAATAACGTATCTTATGAAAATTTTGTTAAGCTAAATCTTGATTCTCTAACTCGTAAAATTTTTTCATTCAGATAACCCCCTCTGGATTTTCTGCCCATGGTGAGGAAATAAGAACTACAAGTAGTTTGGAAGGGTTCAATTGACTTTACCAAAAGTGTCACAATGTCCATAACCAAAGTGTCATAATGTCCATGGATATTACGACACTGCTGTAAGTGACATAATGTCCATGGACATAATGTCACTTTTTGGGGTGACATAATGTCCATGGACATTATGTCAATGGACATTATGTCATGCTACCGATAGAACTCTTTGAAACGCAAGTAGTTTGGTTCGATTCGGTCTAGCCGTTCAAAAGTTATAAGCGGATCACATACTTACACCCACAGGCATAGTGATAACCCTTCAGGAAAGCTTTCTAGGAACTCAAAACGTTCAGACCTGGTGACAACACGACTTTTTCCAAAACGAGGTAAAACCAATAACTTCCAGATTTTTTTAAATATTTTAAGAGGGAAGTTAAAAATAATACTACTAGTCCCAGTAAATTGTGTACACCATAAATATTCTTCGATGTATTTATCATGAGTACTTTTTTTTATTAAAATTTCACTGCAACCTCTCATAAACTTTAATGGGATAAATTCAAATAACGGATTTTGGTTGGCACCATGAAAATGTCCACTATTCGAAAAATAGTCGTGTGTGTTTGAGAACGAAATTGCAAAAGTGTGTATACACAATTGCAATTGCTTGTGAATTTAGAACCACAATTAAAAAAGTTAAAATTTATTAGGCCTGCTTTACTCCAACCACTTCATAAAATGAAAAATTTTAGTTCATACAATTAATGAACTTTAAAATCCGCAGACATTTTTTCCTTAATTGATTTTGTACTGCATTTATATTTTTCATTGCATGTGTAAAAAAGAAAATTTTTGGCAAAACAAATTTGTGTTGGCTTTTATATTTGTATTTTGATGTGTGTTTAAATATTTATACAGGTTTGGTCAAAACAATGTCTACGGACAAAAGGCGTACTAATCATTCTAAGAAATATCCGTCTTCTACCTCTTGATTACATCCAGTTCGACGTACTTAATTTTCTTGTCGCTGTTTTCAGTACAAAATAATTCTCCGATTTCTTTAAAATTGATCTAAAATATCTTCATGATTGTTTTAATATCTTCAAAAATTTTCCATAAATAACCCCAATTTTCATACGTAACCCCAATTCAGGTTTCAGGTATGAAAACTAATTTTGTATACCTATTGCAAAATAATATCAAAACTGATAAAAGCAAAATTTATACAAATGAAATCCTAATGAAGTAAAGTCCGATTATCGCACAATGAATACGCTCATCGCCGGACTATCTGAGCTATTTAAGGTCACACACATTGTAAGCTGGCATTCATTGAACATAAAGTGTGCCCGACGTCATTAAAGACACGTAATGTCGAAAGCAGTACTAGAACACTAATTAATCACATACATTATTTCGGAGTGTTTTAAAAAATTCACTTTTTTCGAATTTACGGTTCACGATATTTCACGAACGCGTGCACCGATTTTAACCCGGTTAAGAGCTCTCGACGTGGGTTTGGATTGGCAAAACCGTTAAAAAAGTATTATAGAAACCTTCGAAAAAAGTTTTTTTATTTTTATAATATTGCCAAAAATATTCCGCTCAAACCGGTTCCAATTCACAGGAAATTCTAGTTTGAAGGAACCCTTTGACAAGTTTTCTTGGATTCGCTTCAGCCGTTCAAAAGTTATAAGCGTGTCACATACTTACACTCGCATACATTCACACGTTGTGACGGCTTCTCAAGAGTAATCAGGAAAACTTCCTAGGAATTCAAAACGTTTAGATCTGTTGAAAACTCGATTTTTTAAAACAGGGTAAAAGCAGAAATTTAAAAAAATGCTATTACCCAAAGAAACAGTGAAATATTATTATTTTGTGTATGTAACAAAAGACACAAAATAATGACTTAACAGGTAGGTGCTGCTGAAGAAATTTGATCACAGCTGTGATTCCTGTTTTCTTCAGTATCAATAATTAAATCAGAGGTGAAAAAATAACGCTCATCTCTAGTGTGAACGCTCAACTTCAGATGTTGTTATACGCACTATTATGTTACACCGCAATGGAAAGTACAGTAAATTGACTGGTCATAGATATTTTTATGTCTGATAACAATTTCGAACTAACGTTGCGTTGACAATCCTAATATATGAAAACAGGGAATATGTAGAAAAACCCAGCTTTTGTGGTGTAGCGTAATTTAATAATCATTATAACCAAACAGCTTGAGTTTTGTAATCTCGAAGTACTGCAGTTGCACGTGCAAGTGCGACAAAATTATTTATGCTGGGTCATTTGACATTTTGTATTTGAGTGCGTGGACGGTGCATAAGTCAGTTGTATAAATGCATTGTGCTTTATGCAAAAAAAAATTATAACGAACTTTAGAGACGTGCACCGTATGATCCCTCAAGGACACTATGATTAATTATTAATATTAAGAAACTTATCAATCTATTAGTTTAAAAATCTCTCAAAATATCGGATTGCCCGGATAAAGTTCGAATTAAGATTAGATTTAGAGTTGGAGTGCTATTGTGGAAGTCACGCATTTAAGTCGTCTAGAAGTTCACACAAACTTCAAATTTAAGAACAGAATTAATAAACATGATTCTAAGAAGGTTCCAAATGAGCTCTAAGAAAATCGCACCGCCTTATATAATAAAGCATTCATCTGACTCCAGGGATTAAATATGCATACATAAACAGGTCAGTAGAATTAATTAAAAATTAACAAGTAAAAACGTTATATTCGACCAGGTCGAATCTTGAATACCATCCAAATAGGAGCAGCATGGCTGTAACACATTTCCATCAGCATAAGAGCAATCAATGCAATTTTTGCAGTTAATATTTTATATCAACGCTCACAAAAAGGGACGGAGATAAATGGATCAGAGTTCCTTTCAGACATTTCTGTGCTCAATTTTAAAACGCTATTTTGACCGGATCGCTCCGGGAAAGGCCGCAAACTTAAAAAGTAAATTCTCGGTAATTGAGTGTTGAAATTTTTTTTCTTTCGATAGGTTCATTTAGTTGGCAAAAGTGGGTGGAGGGGTAGGGCAAGGGAAGATCAGGGAACATCTTTCCTTTGCCGTAAAAGCTTAAAAATTTAATTTTTAAGGAACACAATATGTTATATTTTTCCTCCATTTTTTCATGTAATATGTTAAATGTCCACTGAAGGGGCGGGGTCCACAAAAAGTAATTTTCTGATTTTCTGGCTAAAAGTTCAACGCTTTGGATCTTGAGCTGTGCTATCCTTCAAAATTTACCTATACCAAATTTGAATTGTATCGTGATTCCCACAGACGGACGAATGGACATGGCTAGATCGCCTTAGATTTCATCGATGTTCAAGAATACCAATATACTTTATGGTCTTAGAGAAATATTATGCTGTGTTACACACAGAATGACAAAGTGAATATACCCATCAATTCTTTTATCGAGGGTATAAAAACATTACCTTAGCAATTAAGTCCATTACAGTGAGATTTTCTTCTAAAAATACTTATTATAACGCGGTAATTGTGCAAATCGCGTGTAAATCGCAATAAAATATTTTGTCTTCCATATACAATTTACGTATATGACGTGATTTGAACAATACTACAACAATAACCGATAGGCATAATTGTCATAAGTGACAAAACTGAACTCGGTCTGAACGATTTTTGTCGCATAATATGATATTGCCTGTAACGCTAGGATATAGTCGTGAGCTAAAAATGCTTAATGCGGCAATTTTGAAAGTAATTGTTCCAGATCGTTGAGACCACGTCCAAGTTTTGTAGATTCAACAAAAATAATATTTTTAATATCGTTCCATAATGTTATTTCATGGCCTAACATCAAGTAATTTGTTAATGAAATTTCCGAAATATATTTTCTACTTTTAGCGTAATATAGTTCCGTTTAAAAAAATCATATAAATAATTCATTTTAGCTCCTGGACATCCGGAAAACGTTGCCAGGAATAGATGCTTTGAACGTTCTTTTCTTAAATTTTTGTTAAATGTGAACGAGTACATGTTTGCATGCTTTCAACAGGAAACAGCTGCCAAAGGATATTTTGAGGAATTTCAAACTTCAAAGAAGACCAGTTTTACAACATCAAATTTTCTGTTGCTACCTGAGCGTCCACTTGGCGTTGCTGGATTATTTCGATAACAATTTAAAAATGCAGTAAGTATGTATATTTAGTTACTACTTATTTCAGTGGCACAGTAAATTTATGCGTGATTGTGTGAATGAATGTGCATTTCTAACCTTTAACTTAATATGTGGTGGTAAATTTTACACCCTCTCTTTTCTCACATCACTTTTTTCTGTTTCACTGAAAAAAAGTATAATTCTTTTAAATATGAAATTCTTCTTTGTTTCTTTTTTCAAGAAATTTGTTTAAAAGTATTTAATCTAGAATAATCTAGGCAAAAAATTAGCATAAAATATAAACATTAAAATTATATTAAAAAAATTGCGGTGCTAATTTTACTGCCACCTCTTGCTAAGTGTCAAAAGAGTAAGTTAAAGGCTACAGTTGCTCATACTGTGGTTTGTTAATCCTTAAACAATTTCACACTTTAAATTATTTACAAGTCTTTTGTTAAGAAAAAGCGTTATATTGGTTATATCGCATATTTGAACAGACCCCTGCTATAAAGATCCTTTATCTTATCACGTTATTATATTTATATAAAGCGACAAGACTAACATGACACACATAAATAAGTAAATGTGTGCAAGAGGTAAATACTTATGCAATATACATACATTTACCTGTTTTCATACACCAAATAATTTTGACACAGATAAATTTATTGATAAAAGAAAAATGCACGGAAAAAGGAAATAGAAATATATATATGAATTATTTTTTTGGCCACGAGAAAAATGTTTACCACACGTAAAAACGAATTGTTAAAATTTAATACTCAAGCGGATATTTTGACCTTGTTCACTATAAATTTATTTCACACTATTTATGTAGTTTCCATTTCCATAATGTTGTCAAAAAGGATTCAGTAGAAAAACAGAGCATTAAAGAAAACAAGCACTTCATAGCATCTGTTAGTCGAAATTTATGTCAACAATTTAATCAACAGCATATTTGTCAACCCCAAAAAAGAAATTCGAATTAAAGAAATTTGTTCCGTTCCATTTCGTTATAAAAAACTTTACTTGTTTCAGATGTTAAACATTTTAAATCAAAAACTAATTGTTCTATGGAATATAAAAAGATACAAATTGAGCCCAAAATAAACTTGGGTAGATAGCATTTGAGCACATTCATTTATACCTTCAATTAATGGGAGGTATAGTATTAACCAACGAAAATCGCGCCGCAGCGCCTGCTTCACTTGCAGGTGATGATTCCAAAGGTCTATGTGAGTAGTGATGTGGCGTATGTACGTACATATTGCGTTCACCAGGTTTGTTGGCTGATGCCTAACTATTTGTAGAGTTCGTTTTTTTGAAGTGGTGTTATTTTTACTTCCTCGCTGGTTATTTAGATATTTTTATACGCTCCAGAAAAGAATTGGAGGGTATATTCACTTTGTCATTCCGTTTGTAACGCAGCGAAAAATCCATCTGAGACCCCATAAAGTATATACATTCTTGATCAGTGATGAAATCTAAGACGATCTGAGCATATCCGTCCGTCCGTCTTTGGAAATTACGAAGAGAGCTACACTGTTAAAATTTGTGTCAATATATCTTAGAGGAAAAGAGGGAAAAAGTTCCCCTAAGAAGAACTAAACCAACCTCTAAACAACAACATAATTTTGAAAGTGTTTTTGTAATTTTGTTAAGCAAATTATATATTTTTATGTCAAACAAGGTCTAACGCGTTAAACTTGGAGCCATAAAATAAAAATAATTTTTGGACCCTGCCCCCTTTAGTGGGCGTTATTATATGAAAAAAATATAGTGTAAATATTTAACAAATTGTTTTACTTAAACCTACATTCCTTAAAAATTACAATTTTAAGCTCTAATAACGAAGGCGAGACACAACCTGGTACTCTTCTTCCCTACCCCCTCCCCCTCCTTAGCTCCCTAAATGACCCTATAAAAAAAAATTACATATAATTGTCCTAAATATTTTTTTTAGAGTTTTATGGCAAAGGTGAAAAGTTTCCCTCACGGCCCTTTCCAGGGAGACTCCGAAAAAATACAGTTTTAATACCCTCCAAAAGAAATTGGACCCCATAAAGTATATATGTATATTCTTGATCAGTGATGAAGTCTGAGACGATCTATCAATGTCCATTCGTTCGTCTGTGGAAAACATGCTTCAGTTGAATAAAACTGATGTTGACTTGCCTTTGTGCCTTGGAATATTTATCATGTCTTTCTGAGATTTAAATTAAAATTTCGAACAATTAGCCTATAGAATCTTAATTCAAATTTAATATAGCAATATAAAATGTTCGTTAAAATTATTACTACATACAAATTTAAGCTATGGCTTGAGCTACCCAATAATAAAAATTGGAAAAACGTTCACATGTACTTAAGTATAAAATTCAAACCAAAAAAGTTTGACTTAGGTATGATGGAACAACAAATTCAGAAAAATGGGACATGAAGAAAAATAATCAAACGGTAACACGGGTATTATAACAATAACATGTTAACATCAGGTTGATACAGTTCCCGTATTCTTTTTCACAATAAAATTTGTGTAAATAGGAACTGTTATCACATTCAACTAAGCCACCTAATAAGTGTTGACAAACACAATACACATGAGCACTGATGATGAAAGGGTTGCGTCTTTCGAAAACAGCTGTTCTGCTCTGCTGTGTAAGTTGAATAAAACTGATGTTGACTTGCCTTTGTGCCTTGGAATATTTATCATGTCTTTCTGAGATCTAAATTAAAATTTCGAACAATTAGCCTATAGAATCTTAATTCAAATTTAATATAGCTTCAGTCTGTTTTTGAACCCCACCCCTTTAGTGGGCGTTGACGTACAATATTATATGCAAAAATGGTGTAAATATTGAACTATTTTTATTCCTTAAGCCTATAAGAAGCTAACCTTGCAGAGTTGAAACGTCTCCCCCATGGCACTTTCCGGAATGACTCTGTCAAAATAGAGATTTAAAATTGGGTACAGCGATGTCTTAAAGGAACGCTGTCCCACCAAGTTAAACGTTTTAAATGTATTTACTAAATATTTGGAGGGTATTTAAGATTCGACCCGGTTGAATATAACGTTTTTACTTGTTTTTACATATTTTTATCGTTACAAATACAACTTAAGAAAGACCAAATGTCCGATATGGGGACGCTTTGGCACTCTACCAAGTGGTGGTATGTATGTTAATACACATAGACAGCGATGATGAGAGTATAGCAACCTCCAAAGTTGACAATGGTAACATCTAGGTCTTTCTGAATGTGAAATCGAGCATCAATGGCGGGTCACCACATTTAATAATTAATATCTATTATTGTATAAACGTGATATCAGAATTTTTAGGGACAAATACAGCAAAACTTTATCAAAGACCTAAAGAAATTAACGATTTATTTATACAAATTTACATATAAAAGCGTTTAAATTGTAATTTATATGAGATATTGTTTCAGTTAATCTATATGTTCTGCGGTCAAGTATGTCTATATGCCAGCATTTCATTGGATTTTACACTAAATCATTAGTAGACGTTAACCTAATTCCAAAATTCGTTTTTGTGAGTTTGTGTATAAGCAAAGAAATTTTTTTTGGTTTGGGATTAGATAGAAGTCTACTGATGATTTGGTGTAAGAACCAATGAAATGCAGGCATATAGATATATTTGACCGCACAACAACCAAAGCAGTGTGTTTAAAAAATTTACATATAAAAAATATTTTCATAAAAAATAAATAGAGACGATAACAATTTCAGCTGTATATAAAGTACATTAACAGGCTTATTCTGCTAATTTGATTATAATATATTCAGAACCGATTTTTTATTACCTTATTGTAACTTTTATTTGGTATTCGAACAGCAAAAGAAAACTAGAGCAAATGTGGTGAAAGAATTTAAGTTTGCTTGTAATAAAATGTATTAATTTAAGTATTAATTTTGAAATAAGAATCGAATTCTTCAAAGCAAAAAAGTAAGTTCATTTAAAATTGTGTTTTGTGTATGAGCGTGTCATGTGTTGTGTGTGTGCATGTACATACATACGTGCATACGTGTTGGCCACGACATTTTTAACGACGGGTACAAGGTAATGCATGTCGTAGAAGACATACCGAAGACAGCTCCATACAGATTGTCGACGAAATTTTCATACAAATGGCGCCGAGGTCACACAAGACGAGTTGAGCCATGTTCCTTAACAATTTCATTATCCATCATCAGATTTTCTATGATTACACAAGCCATATAGTTTTAAATATGATCGGTAATGACTTTGTCGCTCAGATTATCCCCAACAAGACTATTTATTCTAAAAAAGAAAACAGTTTGAAGCCAAAGCGTACGACATTGTACTTAGTTAGCTTTGCCTTTAAATATTTCGTCATTATCATTATTAAAATGGACTGTATTGTATCTTTTGTTCACAATTAGAGCTGATAAAAATTTAATCGAAACCGATGCTGGCGACAGAGCTCATGGCAGCCAAACAATTTTTTCTAACATATTTTTAGTATGAAACATGAGCGTAGAAATTCGATGAAGAGATGACTTCAAAAAATCCTCTTTTTCCATTTCCAAAGAACGGGAGGCAAATTATGGCATATGATATCGACCTCTTCTAACGTTATATATTGAATTATCATGATTTTTATGTACATTTTATTACAACTTTTTCAAAAATTTTTGTTACATACCTTTTTGAAAGTAATATTTTTCTTTACTACTGTTTTAAAAAAATATTTTCAGAGCACCAATTCGGTGTATTTATAATTCTGGTTACAAACAGTAGCCATAGTGACTCTTATTACAGTAACAGGATAGCCATGTTAGAGAAAATTATTATTATTTTTATTTTTATGTTGGACCAGCACTCAGGGGATGACCCCTATATATGCAATGGATTGCGCCAGAACTGAAAAAGAGGGGATAGTATTGAGGGATAGACTAGGAAAGATGAGAAGATAGACAGTTGTTTTTGTAGCTATTTCAACCTTTTACTTCGTAGGCTAATTTTTGCTACAGGGCCGACGAAGGTGGGTGCTGTTACTCTGCTTTTAGTACATGATGGTGTCAGTCGCTGCCAATTATGTTCAGTGATCAGTAACTATGAAGAAGTAGGTATGAATAAAGAAGTAGGATATTACAAAAATTATGCTGAAGGTTATTTAATTTCATACATACATACATATCAGATGACATTATTTTATTAAATTTGGAGACGTTAATGTAGCAAGACAGTCCGAATTTTTCAATTTAATTCTGCCTTTTCCAAACGATTTCGTACTCTTTTTGTACCCTACCAAAAAATTTGGAGGGTTCATTCACTTTTTCATTCCGTGTGTAACGCTGCGAAATATATAAATATACATCTATATATATATATATATATATATATATATATATATATATATATATATATATATATATACCGTCCGTCTGTTTAATTCACGATACAGTCCAAACGAAAGGAGACAGACCCTTTGAAATTTAGTATAGATAAAGTTTGAAGGACGGCACAAGTTCTTCAGGTTTCCCTAAGAAGAACTAAAACAAAATCTAAAAACAACGTGTTTAAAGTGTTTTTGTAATTCTGTTTGGCATATGATGTAGTTTTATGTCAAAAGGTCGAAAACGTTGAACTTGGATCCAGAAGATCAGAAAATATCCTCTTTTAGATTCCGCCTCCTATTTTTGAAGGAACATATTACCTGACAACTTTCCTTAAAATTTATATTTTAAGCTTTTACGACGAGGGTAAGTGTCTCTGTGATCTTCTCCTGTCTTAGCCACCCACCTTTGCCTCCTAAGTGATCCTATTAAGCAAAATTTTTTTACAATTAATTATTCCAAAATTGTACTTCTTAAGTTCTTACAACAAAGGTGGAATGTTTCTTCCACTGCTCTTTCCGGATTGATACCGTCAAAATAGGGTTCTAAAACACAGAAATGTCTTAAAGGACCCAGTAAGTTAAACATTTCTAATATATCTTCGTCCCTTTTTGTGCGCTTTGATATAAAATATTAACAGCTAAAATTACGTAAATTGCTTCCATGCTGATGGAAAGGTGTCTCACTCATGCTTCTCCTATTTGGAGGGTATTTAAAATCCGACTCGGTCGAATATAACGTTTTTACTTGTAATTAATCAATTTTATCTGACTGAAAGTTCTTTCGACATTTGCCGATGAAAATGGCAAGATCAATATAATATGAAAGTAGTGACGGTGGGAAAAACATAATCCAGAAACTTAGCAAAATTGCTTCCTTTTACACATTTCACCAAAAATGGTAAAAAGGCTACAATGCAGGTTTATCATCCGTGTGTCATTTTCAAAATAATAATATGGTATCACACAAAGTACATGTAGTGCGGTCGAGTAAGCGTTCTCCGTCTGTCTATACATGAAATCGGTCTTCCGAAACCCGTAGAAAAGCTAGACTTCGGACATAGATTGATGTGTTGGAAATAGTCTTAAATAGATTGCTATTCAAAATCAACAAAATCAAAAATACGGTCGCAGAGCTAGAAAATTTAAAATAATTTCTGGTACGAGAAGTAGTTAAAACTAATTTTTGTGTTTTTGTTAATTAAACCTGATTTTTAAATCAGGAAGAATTTAATTCTTGTAAATAATTTCAAAATCTGACAAAATCCAGGGTTGGACAATTGAAACTTTTTTCGGCAAAATACTGATTTTTTTATTTATATATATAACATATTTCATGAAAAGTCAAAATAAAGCTCCAGAACTGGAAAAATGAACTTAATTTTAGAATATTAAAGGAACTAAATAAAAGAAATTTTTAATTTTTTTTGTTGTAGAAAAGAAGATATTAGTATTGAAAATCAGAGAGATCGAAAAGATGGTTCAAGGTTGGAATGAATGTATGCATACACACCAGACGTACGTAGGTAAAGGGCACAGCCGAATATATCACTTTCTCTTGTTAAAAAATGTTAAGACCCTCCTGAACCGCAGATCCAAATTCTATTACGTTTTCATTTTCTTTAAATTTCGTTTTAAATATACGATCGATATAGATTAGGTTAGTTTGAAAATAGGGGCTTAAGCAAGAGCTATCCCAATCCGTTCAGGATTACATTTAGGCCTAATAGACCTGTTGTGCGTTCTGTTATAAGGAGTTCCCATTCTATTATAGGGAGCCTCCATGAGAACTATGGAAACCTTTGAATTTGATTACGTCAAGGACCTAGTTTCTTCAATATTCTTAGCACGCAAGTAACCATATTCGTGATTAACAAAAAAAAACGTCGTTAATCTTCATATATTTTTTACTAATATTTCCATCTGAATTTATATATCATAGACATTTGTCAATTTTATTTCATTAATATGGTTGTAATATTGACAACACACTGTAATATATTTAAATATTTATTTTATTATCGAACAAAACTAAAAAATAATCTTTAAATTAGATTTTCGTCATATAGAGTTGGGTTTTTAATGACTTTAGAAGAAAACCATAATATATTAGAGCTGATAATGCCCCAATTTTGATTCACACCATGTGTGTATCAGTATTTTAAATGCCCAGTAAAAATATATATGGATTAATCCATAATCGGGCGATAAAGGAGTAATGACTTGTTCATCCATTTGGAGTAATAAGCGTACTATCGAAACTTTTTTTTTGTTTTGTTGTTTATGCCTCGCTTAATACTCCAAATGGATCAATGGGGGATGTATCAGTTCGTTTTTGGGTTTATTTGTTCTTTGACATAACTGTTAATTGTTGATGTTTTCGTTTTGTTTTTCTATTTTGTCGGTTTAAAAAGTGAAAGACGTGTTATTAAAAAAAGCGAAAAGGTACGGGTATAGTAACAAATTGTTGAAAATGTGTCACAATTTAGTTTCTAAGCGTCATTTAAGACGACTAGTTGAAAAATAAATTGAAAAATTACTCCCTTTATGCTCTTTTAGGAGACAAAAACGATTACTCGTACCCTTATGGGAGTACTCTATAATAACTGGGTGCACAGTTCTATTACCGCTATTGAATGCCCTGCGCAGCGTTGTATGGCGTTATGAATGTATGCAATATTTCACAAGTTTTGCTGCAAATTAAGTTTTAAAAACGTAGGTATTCATAAATTCTATTTTGAAAATCAAGCGATTAGTGGAAATGAGTCCACTTTGAATCATAATTGAACTCTTTAATAGTGTGGCAGAATCATTGGCCAAAGGCAATGTATACTCTAATCCTGAATAAACCGGCTGATGCCCTTCCACATTAAATTATATATAATTCCACTGTTTTATTTAAGCACTTATGTCATGCACGTTTATGCTTTGATGTCATTATTAAAGCTTAACAAACAGAATTATTTCGATTGTTAAGCTTTTCCTGTTCATTGCACTTGTCATATTAATCAACGTCATGGAAATTCATCGTCAGCGTCGTTATCCTCAATTGGATTAACAACGAGCATTGCAATTATATAATCGTTTAGTTCAATATCTGTATGCTTTGTAGAGACTTAATACGCTATAGTTGCTGATTTATTTTCGTCAACGTAAAAGTTCACGTGCACCCAGCATGAATGAAGCAACAGTTGTTTGCGCAACATTTTTGTCCAAAGGCAATAAATTTATAAAGGACTGTACCATTTGAAACATAATATATTTGGGATCATATGAAATTTGGCTTTTTACATGACGATGTATTGATTACCGGTTAATATCATAATGTAGAAGAAACACATGCCTCTTCTAAATGTTCTAAATTTTCAACAGATTCAAATGAAAAGACGGCAGTAGATTTGAAGGAATCGTTACAGTGGGCTTGTAAACTACACAACTGATTGTTAAATAATAGTATAACAACTAATAAATAAGTGTATTCAAAATACGTTTTATTTTAGACTCTTGCCCTCGTATTCATGAAAAAGTAAATTGTATTTAAAATCTAATTTAAAAAAATTTTGTATGGACAAATTTGAGTAAAATACATTTCAAACTCATTTTAAATTTTATGAATAAAATTTGCAAAAAAAAAAATATTTTATCAAGTTTTAAAGCGATATTTTCCATAGGAATTGGGCAAATAAGCAGTTTAATAATCGTAAAATGTATTATATAAATTAGACCGCTAATATATCAAAGTTATTATATTGTTACGTTTTTAAATTATTAAACGTTTAATACTTTAAAATTTTAATTATACAAACACTTTTATGTCCTTATTAATTCACACAAATAATACGTGTTCAGTAAGTTTGAGGTTGTGCAAAAGAAAAAAAACTAGTTTTTTGTGTTCTGTATCTTTTACTCCTTTTTTGAAATTATATATGAAAGAGACATCATGCTTAGCCATACATACACATTCGGTCATTTATGTCAAAACATGGACGTAACCTTATTATTAGCAGCATTATCCAATTTCTATTTCTTAACATTAACGTTGTTTAATTTATCTCTGTTGCCTTGAATAATACTGTTTGTTCCCGCTACTATTTCGGGGAAGTTCCATTTCCGTTACGAGTATTCTAGATTCTAGTTATTATTTTGCTTTTTGATTATCGGAGTTGTGTTGTTAGTGCTGCCAAGTACATGAAGCAACATTTCGGCGTTAAATTCGAATCTAATCTTAAACTTTGTAATAATACAGATATACGAGTGATACTGCTACAGTTAACGTCTAACTGACGTGTGCTGAGATGGTCAAAACAATATTGGTCGTTTTC